>CM060690.1:43828827-44428827 GCA_030686995.1 Artemisia argyi | reverse complement strand
TGTTAATAGCCTATTTTATGTTAGTTTAAGTCTTGCCAAGCTTAAGTCTCTTCTAGTAGCCTAAGATAAACCAAATTCAGACCTTTATGGTGCACATGTTTGGCACAGTTGACTTTTAACAGTCAAATATAGCTTTAGGCCATAATCTGAATTTCTTTGGGTTTTAATGTGATGATGGAAGTAGTTTAGAGGTGATTTGCATCATGTGCAAGTAGTTAAGTAGAATTAGCATTGGTTGTTTAATGTTTGAGGTTCATGACAGTTAGCATAGAACCATATAGGGTAATCTTGTTTTAGATCATGTTAGCTGTTAAAACTAGCATCATTTCAGTCTAATATTGCATTATTAAGGTTCCTGCATAAGTATCTTTGGCACATTAGTCACTTAGACCATCCTTTTACAACTGCATATTTCCTGTTATCAGGTTGAATCTAGTTTCACTTTATTCAGTTTTAGAGCTCATTTGTAACTGCAATTTGTCAAAACTTAGTTTCATATGTTAATTGGTTGCTTGAGATTCATAATGAAAAAGAAAAACTTATTTTGGAATCAAATTGCTTACTGAAAATAAAGCCCAAAGTGAGCTATCTGAACATGAATCTGCCCTGCACCAGTTTAATGAGCTTATGTGCCAAGCTCAGTGCCAAGCTCACATAAGCTTATCATGGGAAGACACTTGGTATTCTAACTCTTTACCAGCTTGTTTGAGTCTTTTGTCAAAATCAGACCCTAGCTTGTACTAGTGAGCACTGTGTAATAAGCTTATTTAGACCCTTGTAGACTGCTTTCCCCCTGCACCTGTCCTAAGGAGCCTATTTCACAAACTCACTTTTAAGCCCATTCAAGTTTCTTTTTGGTCTGAGAGTTGGCTTATATGTTGTTTGCTATCCCACTTCTATGGTTTCATGAGTTTTAGAACTTAGCTTGTAGTAGATCAGCTTGTGCACCAGCTTGTAGTGAGCAAAGTTGACTGTTTGGTTTTCATTTATTTCATTGTTGCTTATATGCTCTTTTCAGCTTTTTAGCTTATTTAGATCTTTTCATTAAGCTCATTTTAGATTATTTAGGTTGCCCTTAATTCAGTAAGTAGCTTATTTCACTTTAGGTTTAGCTTTTAGCTCATTAGAAAGCTTTTCACAGCTCAAAATTTGGCTAGTTTGATCCTTGAATTTTGGCTCATTACCCCTTATATACTGAATGGTCAGTATGATGGGGGTCATTTTATAAGCTCTTTGTGAACTATTTAGTGAGACCCATCTTGTGTAAGATAGCTTTTTGGAAAGCTCTGCAATCATTCTTGTTGGATCCATGCTTATACTAGGCTTCTCAGCTTATTTGATAAGCTAGTTTTGTGCATGCATAGTGTCCATTTCTCTCATTACACTGACTTATCAGTGTAATTGAGCCACTTTCACAAGCTTCTCAAAAGCTCAATTGTGGATCCTAGCTTGTGTTCTTGGGCTTCCTGGAAAGTTCACTCACCAAGCTTATTGTGTAACACCCCCAAAATTTGGTATAGCGGAAGACTCAACAAGCTTTCGGGGTGCTACGGGGATTGGTATCCAAACACAAGACATAAAAGAACGAGATAAAGTAAACATAATAAAATACAACCACACGGGGTTTTAAAGTTTACATTATCCCAAAATCATCCAAAGTCAGGCCCAAAAGAAATAAATATAGGTCCACAATAGTTATCAGAGTTTTAGAAAATATAGATCCATAACCGGTGCCAAATGCCAAGCCTCCAATCCCAAGCATCCGCAGAGCATCACTTAATTACCTGAGAAAACGTGCTAAAAGTCAGCTTTTGCTGGTGAGATCATAGGTTTAGATTCATAATTCAATATAGTGGACATATTCGCAAAACGCTTGCTAGCTAGACTAGGCCTCAATCATCCAACCAAAATATCCAACCAAAATATTCCAACCAAAATATTCCAACCAAAACAATCATCCCTATAGGTGCACGCTATAGCTCAAATCAATCCAATCCATAGCTTACCTAGCTCAAGTCTAGGCCTCGCTCTATAACCAATCCAATAGCTTACCTAGTTCGGGACTAGGCCTCGCTCAACAACTAAATCAATAGCTTACCTAGTTCAGGACTAGGCCTCGC
The DNA here is from genome assembly GCA_030686995.1 of Artemisia argyi. NCBI lineage: Eukaryota > Viridiplantae > Streptophyta > Magnoliopsida > Asterales > Asteraceae > Artemisia > Artemisia argyi. Next base: position 44,426,707 of record CM060690.1, on the reverse strand, counting down.
TTAATCCTACCTAGTTCTATAAGCATAGCAAGTTTTGAAATAAATAAATAAAGCGATAATAGTCCACATAAAACACTTGCACGTTTCTCACCCCAAGTATTGAAAACATAGTTCAAGAGAAAAAGTGGGGCTATGACTCACCTCAAGTCCAGAAATCCTCAAAAGAAACGATAGAAGAAAGACGTAAGTAATCTCAAGCAACTCACGTAACGGCGACTACAGACTCGGCACTTCCTAACAATATAAACCCGTTCAGAAATCATTTCCTCAAAATCAAATATTCCCATTCCCGAACGTATTCCATTTTACTTTCCAAAATATCCATTTCTCGAATTAACTTCATATTAATTTGAAATTTGACGTTTGGTATCCATATGGGTGGAGGGTCGACACAACTCAAACCAGAAAGCCACAACCAACAAAAATAAGACAACTATAGGTCTAATGTTAGCCCAACATATTATTTAAATAATTATCGAAGCTTATTAAATCCGTCGATTTGATAATCTCCCATATTTATTTACGTAATATATCGTTCCAAAATTATACCCAACCTAAAGCACATTGCACATAAGTTTCTATTGGATATATATCGTAGTCCAATGAATTCCCTATATATATTGTCGAATCGGCCAAATTCCACGAGACATATAGTAATTTATCACCCTAAAATATATACCACATCCTATAGGCGTCGTGGGATACGATGCCCATTAATATACTCATTTTATATTGTCAAATAACTCGATCTAGAATAAGTCACTCGATATATAAAATGTTTATATTAATCGTCATATATCCGTGACAACGCAAAGTCACAATATAAAGCCCACTTGGACTTTAAAGACCCACAATTCGTATAACTCGATAAGTTTCTAATTTATAAACAAAATCACATTTTTAATTATTAGTTACCCGACTTATATTTCGCCATTATTTATATAGTTATTATTTATAATAATATCCCGACATTTATTACACTATTTGCATAGTATATTAACTATCGTTTTATTATTATACGTTTACTCGTGATCGTTTTATTATTAATATACGCACATATATATATATATATATATATATATATATATATATATATATATATATATATATATATATATATATATATATATATATATATATATATATATATATATATATACGTTTAACACGTCTATATACGTATATAAACGATTATATTCTTAATAATATTATTACGAGTATTATTTTTAATATCGATTTTTAAATATTTATCGAGTCATAGAATTTGGTCACATGTCCGAGTCATGACCCTCGGCTCATAGTCCAAGTCCAAAGTAATAAGAATCAAGTCACAAATAAATATATCAACTCCGTCCAAACAATCCCATATCCACGTGCTACAACATGAGGGTCCGACTACGGCACCCAACTAACCTATCTCCGTCATCTAATTGACCGTCTCACAATCGGTCCCCAATTCCATACTCGTCAACACAACTCCAAATCCAAATACAAGTAAACCCATGTCCAAAGCTTCGGTCCAACATATGCCACAACATGAAATATTAACACAATATTAACCAAAACCAAATATACCAATATTACGGGTCGACCTACCAAGTCAAACCCGGGTCAACTACGAGACCACAAATCATAAGAATCAACCTCACCCGAGACCTTTTGGTCTCGGCTAGCTCTAAAGAGCCTCTCGACCCAAAATAGCCCGCGAAGGGGGGGTGTCGGCCGAGAATCAAAACAACAACAACAAGTCGAGAGCCACAAATCAACCAAAACATCAATTAGCAATTAACCAATCACCAAGAATCAATAACCATCGGACCATAACACCTCCAAGACTCTCAATCGAGTCGAGGAGTGATCACACCGAGACCTTGGGTCTCGGTCGAGCTCAATACGAGCCACCACCCAAACAAAACGCATCCAAAATCCAAATCCGAGCATCAATAAATCAAGAATCGACCCCCATGGATACCAAACTCATTTTTATATCAAAACCCATTTTCATTTCGAATTTTAACATCCCAAAATACCAAGATTCAATTCGGGTTCGACTCAAAATAGTCAAACCCGACACAAAACTCACGTTTTCTCACCTTCAAATCGAATGATAACCAAGAAAAATGATGGTGTGGTGGCGTGTGGTGTGTGGTGCGGCGGTATCACTAAAAAAACGGAGGGGAGAGGCGCGTGTTTCACACCACAAGAACAAGGAGATGATGGTGAGTATTTTGGTGGTGGTGGTGTTGTGTGGAAGTCGGCGGTGGTGGTGTTTTGAGGGTGGCAGCCGGCGGCTAGGATGAGGGAGGAGAAAGAGAGGTGGGTGTGGTGATAGTATGTGAGGGTTAGGGTTAGGGAAGGGGTATTATACCCGAATTTTGCACATAGGTCCCTCAAGTATCACTTTTCCAAAACTAGCCACAATAACTTTAATATTTAGTGAACTCTTTTTAATCGGTTTTCCCGTAACACGATTACTCGTTCATAAAAGTATTAAACTTTCGTCAAACATACTCGTACACGTCATAAATGATTTTCCCAACAACATTTCCCGAAATATATAGATATGTATGAAAGACATAATATTTATTTAACGGTGAATCGCTACCGTTTAGTAAAAGATTAAAATTCGTTAGGTTACTCTAGTGCCGGAGTCAATGTAGTGCCAAAGTAACGATCATAAAATAAATCATCACGACCGAATCAACCAAACCATAAATAAATAACCAAATCTCATAAACATCGTACGATTAAAATCAAGTACCAACGTTCGTAAAATATTTCGTCACAATAAACTTTCAAAAATTCTAAATTTATAATTTTTAATGTAATGCGGGTTTTATAAATGGCTCCCTATTTTGCCAGTTGTCACATCCTCCCGGCCTCAGAAGAAACCCGTCCCGGGTTTCTCTCGGAACAAACCATTTACGAAGTAAAAAGCTTCGGATATCTCTTTCGAAACTCATCCTCGCGTTCCCACGTGAATTCCGGTCCGTGCCGCGAATTCCAACGAACTTTGATGAGCGGAATACGACTCCTCTTGAGTCGTTTGATCTCTCTATCCATTATCTCAATCGGCTCTTCCACAAAATTCAAACTTTCATCCACATGAATATCCTTGATTGGTATAACTGGTGTTTCCTCTGAAAGGCATTTCTTCAGATTGCTAACATGAAACACATCATGAACTTTACTCAGTTCCATGGGTAATTGCAAACGATACGCTACGGGCCCAATTCTTTCCAAAATAAGAAATGGTCCAATGTAGCGGGGATTAAGTTTCCCACGTTTCCCAAAATGTATCACACCCTTCCAAGGCGAGACTTTCAACATCACTTTGTCTCCAACCTGGAATTCTAGGGGTTTACGCCTCTGATCGGCGTAGCTTTTCTGCCTATCTCTAGCTGCTTGCAGTCGATCTCGAATTTGCGTTACCTTCTCAGTAGTTTCCAAAATAAGCTCAGGGCCTGTGAGTTGGCTATCTCCAACTTCTGCCCAACCAATAGGTGAACGACATTTACGACCATACAAAGCTTCAAATGGTGCAGCCTTAAGACTTGTGTGGTAGCTATTGTTGTAGGAGAACTCCGCAAGGGGTAGATATTTCTCCCAGCCTTTACCAAAGTCTATGATGCATGCACGAAGCATATCCTCCAAAGTCTGGATAGTTCTCTCGCTTTGACCATCGGTTTGGGGGTGATATGCAGTACTCATATCAAGTCTCGTCCCCAAAGCGGTTTGAAGTGATCGCCACAATGCTGACGTGAAGCGGCTGTCGCGATCCGAAATAATCGATATCGGAACTCCATGACGAGAAACAATCTCCTTCACATACAACCTCGCAAGTTTATCCACACTATCATCTTCACTAATCGCCAGGAAATGAGCAGACTTAGTCAAACGATCCACAATTACCCATATAGCGTCGCAACCGCTAGCTGTCTTTGGTAATTTGGTAATAAAGTCCATCGTAATCCGCTCCCATTTCCAAACCGGAAGTTCTGACTGCGTCAATAATCCTGACGGTCTTTGATGTTCGGCTTTAACCTTAGAGCAAGTCAAGCACTTACTAACATACGACGCTATATCTGCCTTCATATTTGGCCACCAATATAACTTTTTCAAATCCTGGTACATTTTGTCAGACCCAGGATGAATAGAGTATCTTGACTTATGCGACTCATGCATAATCAACTCTCGAATTCCTCCATACAATGGTACCCAACTTCGCTCTCCAAAACATAATACTCCATCAGAACGTCTAACAAATCCCTTCTCATTTTCTGCCATCCCAAATATATTCTCAGCAGACCGATTCTCTGCTTTCAACGCTTCCGTTTGAGCTTCTAATATTTGAGATGGTAATGGCGATACGATAGTCATTCCTAATGACCTAACTCGTAATGGTGGAATTCTCTCTTTTCGACTAAGAGCATCAGCAACAACGTTTGCTTTACCCGGATGGTAGCGAATTTCACAATCGTAATCGCTTAGCAGCTCAATCCAACGTCGCTGCCTCATGTTAAGCTCTTTTTGGTTCAGAATGTGTTGCAGACTTTTGTGGTCAGTAAACACTACACACTTGGTTCCATACAAGTAATGTCTCCATATCCTCAAAGCAAAAACCACAGCACCAAACTCCAAATCATGGGTGGTGTAGTTCTTCTCATGCTTCTTGAGCTGTCGGGAAGCATAAGCTATCACTTTCTCTTGTTGCATTAACACAGCTCCTAAACCTTTATGTGAAGCGTCACAATAGACGACAAAATCCTCGTTACCTTCGGGTAACGCCAAGATAGGAGCACTACACAACATCTCCTTAAGTAACTGAAATGCTTCCTCTTCCTTATCTCCCCATTTATACTTAACACTCTTTTGAGTCAATTTGGTCAACGGTTTTGCTATCTTCGAAAATCCCTTAATGAATCTTCGGTAATAACCGGCTAATCCCAAAAATTGACGAACTTCTGTTGGGGTCGTAGGTGCAGCCCAATCTTTAATCGCTTCGATCTTAGCAGGGTCCACATGAACTCCTTGTCTATCAATCACATGACCCAAAAATTGTACCGTCGGAATCCAAAATTCACATTTCGAAAACTTTGCATACAGTTTCTCCTTCCTGAGCAATTCTAAGATAAGTCTTAGATGCTCCTCATGCTCCTTCTCACTGCTCGAATAAATCAGAATGTCATCGATGAACACAATCACAAACTTATCTAAATAAGGCTTACACACCCGATTCATGAGATCCATGAATACCGCCGGTGCGTTAGTCAACCCAAACGGCATCACCTGAAACTCGTAATGCCCGTAACGGGTTCTGAAAGCCATTTTCGGAATATCTTCCTCGCGCACTCGAAGCTGATGATATCCCGATCTCAAATCGATCTTCGAATACACACTCGATCCTTGAAGCTGATCGAACAAATCGTCGATCCTCGGTAACGGGTATCTATTCTTCACCGTTAACTTGTTCAACTCTCGATAATCAATACACATATGAAACGATCCATCCTTCTTCTTCACAAATAAGACCGGGGCTCCCCATGGTGAAGAACTGGGTCTTATGAATCCCTTTTCGGCTAACTCCGCTAATTGTTTCGACAACTCTTCCAATTCAGTAGGTGCAAGACGATAAGGCGCTCATGCTACAGGTGCAGCACTAGGTATCAACATCGGGAAACACATCCGAAAAATCACGAACTATAGGTACATCTCCAATGCACCTTTCCTTCTTCTCCTTCTCTCCTTTCTCAGAAATTTATGCTAAGAAAAGGTAACTTCCTCTTTCCATTAGCTTTGGCAATTTAGTGCAAGATATGACCGCTAATCTAGATGGGCCTCTCAAATCCTTTCTATCTCCTGGTATGTTCAGAATCTCCTTGCCGTATGGCACACGCACGATCTTCTCATCGCAAATTATATGAGCACGATACTTCGACAACCAATCCATACCAATAATGACATCAAAACTTCCTAACGTGACGAGTAGAAGATCTATGTTGAAAGGACGGTTCAGAAAGTTTAACGTGCAACCGCGAATGATAGTCTTAATCCTCTCTATGTTCCCATTAGCTAACTCTACATCATAACCAATTCCTAAGGCCATCAGGGGTTTCTCAAGTAAGGGTGCAAACTTAGTGGACACAAAACTCTTATCGGCACCAGTATCAAATAGTATGGAAGCATAACGATTATTGAGAAGGAACGTACCAGTAACAACGTTCGGATCTTCTCCTCTCTCGTTCCCGAGTGCATACACTCTTCCATGAGCAGCTCCAGCTTCCACACGTTGGTCCCCATTATCTTGTCGTCCACGATTTCCTCCAGCTCCACGGTTTCCATTATTATACCCATTACCACCCGATCCTTGATTTCCTCGGTTCCACGATTCCCTACACTCATTCCGATAATGTCCTTTCTTTCCACATCCATAGCAAGTAACATTTGCTTTGTTCATAGTTTCAGGAGTAGCTTGAACCATAGCAAGTGGTCGAGTTCTACAATCCTTAGCTATGTGTCCCATCTTAGAGCAATTCTTGCACATCACAGTACATCGACCAGAATGATGCTTGTAACATCGGTTACATTTGGGTGCATCTCCATTGTAGTTCTTCTTGTCTCCATCTCCCATGGCATAAGCTCTAGTAGTTGTTTGTCTCTTGTTTCGACGATCATTACCCTTAGAGTGATCATCCCTCTTCCTCTTTCCATTCTTATCCTTCTCAGCTTCTTCCAATGCCAAAGAGTCCATCAATTGTTGAGTGATAGTGATAGCCTCATGAATGTTTGCAGGCTTAGCAGAAATCACATCGTTCCTTGTAGCTACCGGCAACCCATCGGTATACCTCTCAATCTTTTGGGTCTCAGTCCGAACCATATCGGGACAGAGTAAGGCCAACTCTCGATAACGGCGATTGTAAGTTGCCATATCGGTACCTTTCACCTTGTGGTTCTAGAACTCAATTTCCAACTTCTTAATCTCATTCCTTGGGCAGTAAGTCTGAATCAACAAAGACTTAAATTGCTCCCAAGTCATAGCATAAGCCACATCACTCCCAACCGAGGTACGGTAATTGTTCCACCAAGTTAATGCTTCATCCTTGAAAGTAAAAGAAGCAAACTTGACCTTCGCATTCTCCGCACAACCACTGACATTAAACACAGACTCAGTCTTCTCTATCCACTTAACCAAGTAAACTACTCCTTCAGTTCCACCAAACTCAATAGGTCCACAAATCTTAAACTCCTTGTAGTTACATCCATTAGCAAGAACAGGTGGAAATGTTCCAGCAGAATTGTTGGAATGATTTGACTCAGCTAGTAGCTCAGCAACTCGTTGCTCCACAAGTTGATTGATCATTGCTTGATCCACAGTAGGTGCATTAAGTGGAACATGATCATTGTCTCCCTGAACATCAACATTTTGATTCCTGTTGTTGCGGTTAGTAGTGTCCAGGTTATCAGGAGTAGGGGTTTCCACATTTCGAGTAGGACGGCGTCCTCGACGACCAGGGGTAGTCGTTGCAGGTCCAGTTCTGGTAGCTCTAACAGGGTTTCTTCGTGGGGCCATTGATCTGAAACATCATACAAGTTCGTGAGTCTCCAATAGAACTTATATATGCTCAACAAGGATTAAATCAACGAAGCCAAGTCATGGAAAGAATAGCAACAATACACCATGAAACATCAATAAAACGGATAAGGACTCAATTTCCATAACACCCAAAATCACATAATACCATCTACTAATAACCATCAACCATACAATAGCGATCTAACATCGTTCCAACTACAAAACGTACTAATCGTTCCAAAAGAGACAAATACTGAACAAAATACATCAAAATATGATAACTAGCTTTTCTAACCGAACACTCCTCGGTTAAGAAAGCGACAAGACAACATAACCCAAGCAGCTAGCTGATGAGGCGAAAAATGATCCGTTTTTAGGGGGTCATTTAAGCCCGAATTCGAATTTATTTGATCAAATATTGCCCTAAATCGTTCCTTTTGTGATTTTAGGTACTTGGAGAGTGAATTCTGGAAAAGAAGCCATTTCGGACGTTTTTGGAGCATAAAAGTGAAGAAAACGGCAAAGTCTCAAATTTCTATGCTGGGAACAGTGCATGAAGGCGTCAAGAATTGCTCTTGACGGCATCAGAGTCCCAAGAATAAAATACCGTGGTTGATGACGGCGTCACATAGGCCGTCATAAGTAGATCAAGGCCGTCCGAGGAAGTATTTGGCGGCGAGATGACGGCGTCACACCCTTGCTCTTGACGCCGTCACCCCAGTTTTCCTATATATAGTTTTCTAGTTTTTTACATTAAAGAGGAGAAGTTTTGGTGAAACCCTAAAGACGAATTTGGTGCAACTTTTACAGGTTTTTCAAGGGTTCCAAACCCTTGATACCTTGCATTGTAATTGAGATAAGTGTTCTTCTAATTCAATCAACATGTCTATGTGTTGGTTGTCTATATCTTGTTCTTGTCTCAATTCCATTATGCTAGGCTAGATCTCTTTTGTGTTTGCTTAGATCTAATGAAACCTAGATATTGATTATGTGTTGATTACTTGTCTATTCTTGTCTTGGATGAATGATTTTATATGTTAGGCTTAAGAAAACTGGCAGATCTCCAAATGGTAACATGCTTGAATGTCTTAAGAAACATGAACCGAGGCGTACTAGGTCTTTATTGGTTGTATTTAATGCATGAGCCACTGTTTACAATCCCTATAGTTGTGCTGGGTCATGGTGTAGGAGGAGATAAGAGCTCATAGAATTGGGGAGTTATGTATGCCACCCCATGAATGATATTAAGGAATACAATCCGTCATCCATACAATTATAACAAGTAATTAACGTGTAAAAGATATCTAGGGAGTAGTGAAGTCTAAGTAAACACAATTTTCTCCAATTACTGCTCACAACCTTAGTATAATTAGTTTAATTTCATTTTTTGTATTTTATTTTGATTGTATCTTAGTTTTGGGTTAGTTGAATAGCAACTAATTCCGCCCACTCTTCCAAAACCCGAGATTTTACTTTGCTTTCATAAAAATATAAAAATACAAAAATAATCATCCCTCACCTCTAGAACTAGTAATTAGGCTTTCTAATCCTAGCGACACTATTCCTAAGCTGAACGATCAATCCCCCGGTACTTGTCACTATACTATACTACAACGATCAGGTACACTGCCTGGTGGGGGTTGTAAGCTTCTCGAGATCCCTCGAGAGGTAAAGCCTGTTGCGATTCCCACGCATCAAGTTTTTGGCGCCGCAGCCCGGGGAATAGTTATTGTCTAGGTTAGAATTTCTTTTTATTAGGTCTACTTGCTAGATTCCTTTCTAGTAAGATTTTTATTTTTATTTTTAGGTCTTCTTTAGTCTATCTTATTTCTTCGTGCCTTTGTTCGTAATTCTTTACCATCCGACATCATGGAAGGTGGTAACATCTTTGAACCCGTCATCCCACCACAACAAAACCCACCACTAGAACCCCTTAGGCCCCGAACCTTAGGAGAGTATTCCCGACCTAGCCACCAAGGCTACCGAAACACCATTGAGCTCACCGGAGACAATGTGACCCCCTTGCGATCCGACACCATCCGGTTGGTGCAAAGCGGATGTGCATTCCATGGACTTCGTTCCGAAGATCCAAACCAACATCTTAAGGACTTCCTCAAAATCGTAGATTCCATAGACCTAGGTGTTGAAACTAGAGAGACTACCCGTTTACGCCTATTCCAATTCTCTCTACGGGATCAAGCTAGTCAATGGCTTGAGCGTTTACCCGCGGGATCCATCACCACATGGGATGATCTCACCACTCGTTTCCTTGCTCAATTTTTCCCACCGGGGAGAACTACTAAGCTTAGGAATGACATTTTGATGTTCCAACAACGTCAAAATGAATCTCTTTATGAAGCATGGACTCGTTTCAAAGACTTACTCCAAAAAGTCCCTCATCATGGCATAGATCTTTGGCTCCAAGTCCAAATCTTCTATGACCATATCGACATCTCCACAAGGCGAACCATTGACCAATCGGCCGGTGGTAAGCTACGTGATCTTAGTGCGGAACAATCATGGGAACTCATAGAAGATCTTGCTCTCTATGACAACGAAAGTTGGAATGATCCCCGTGATTTGAACAAAACAGTCAAGGCAATATCTTTGCCTTCGAACAATTCTAGCACTCCCGACCGTAGGATCATGGAACTTGAGGACCAAGTCAAGTTTCTCATGAAATCTTACGAAGCTCCGAAGCCTTCAAGCCAAGTGAACAAAATCACTTCTTCATGCGAATTATGTAGTGGTCCCCATGACACTCGTGATTGTGTGGAACTCCCCGGAATAGCTTTTGCGGACTACGCATCCACGCGTACCGACGAAGCGGGAGATAAGTGGTACACTTTCAAGCCCGAGCCAAACACTTATGGTGATTCATACAACCCCTCATGGAAAAATCACCCAAACCTTAGGTGGAGACAAAATCAACCCAATTCTTCCAATCCGCCTAATCGTTACCAACCAAACGGTCCACCATCCAACCGTACTTTCAACAACAATCCTTCTAACAACTATGGTAGTACCAACAATCTTGAAGGATTGATGTCAAAGTTCATGGCATCTCAAGAAGCCCGCATAGCTAGGTTCGAAACCGAATTCAACCAACAACAAACGGAGATGACCAACAAGATTGACAACTTGTTGAAAGCCCTCAACAACCAAGCATTAATCACGCCTAGGAAGGACACTAGGGACACCAATAGTGGAATCCAAATTAAGGACCCCTCATCATCCAAACATGTCCACTTTGTCAATGTTGTCACCATTAAGTCAATAGATAAAGAGATGGAGGAGAGTGACAAGGAGGAAGTTAGATTAGAAGCCGATAGTAAGGATGAGGAATTAGAGGAGGTAGAACCTATAGAAGAATACTTTGATAAGTTGCCAACCAATGAAGAACAGGAATACCATAAGGATTTATTCGATAGTCCCGAGAAAACATATATCTTTGGCACACCCCTTATCAAAATGGGAGACCCCTCTAACATTAACATCTCATGCAATATCGGGCACATGCATATATGGAAAGCTTACATCGACCTTAGATCCCCCGTGAACATCATGACTAGGACCTATTACAATTGGGTGATGAAGAAGCAACTTAATTTTAGGAAGATGTCCGGTAAAAATCTGATAAGTAATTTTGTAGGGAGAGTTAAGGGATTACATGTGATTATTGGGAATCTCACCTATGAGATTGATTTTATGATAGTGGAAGACACTCGTCCGGTGATAGATGCTTGCCTAAGCCAAATAATATTCGGAAAACCATTTGTTGAGACAACTAGGATGAGTTATGATCCGACTTTAGGGATAGTTAGGTTCAAGAAAGAGAAGGATGAGGTTGCTTATCAAATGCCCTACAAGATCGAACAATACCGCCTTCTCACTAATTTCGAAAAGGAACATAAGCAAGCGGCTTATTATAGGAATGAGGAGGATAGACGTAGAGGAGTAGAGTATGTTAGAAATAGGATGCTTGGTTTCTACAAAGAGTGCTTGCAACTAGGTCCGGAATACAAAACTGGTTTAGAAGACGACCTTGAGAGTGGAACCAATGATGAGATTACGTAGTAACCCATAGCCTTGAGTCTAGCTACAAGACTCGTAAATAAAGAAAAGCGCTTCTTGGGAGGCAACCCATGTTTTGTGTGATTTTATTTGTTTGATTGTTATTTGCTTCCGTATGCATGTTTTATTTTTATTGTTGGTTGATCATGTTTCTCAATTAAAATGTGGAAATACTTTACTATGTTGTTTGGCCTAGTCTTAACTCCAACCTAAAGGTATTTTTGCAAAAGATAAGTTTAAGGGGAAACCCCAAATATGTTTTTAAGAAACAAACCGATCATGATTCTCCACAATATTAAATGAACATGTATATTCGTATTCGTTAGAGTCAAATGCTTGTATTGAGTCATAATGAAGTTTTGCAGGATTTTCCAGGAAGTAGGACCAAGTTTTTCCAGAAATTTTCTGGAAACCTAACATAAGAATTTCTGCAGGTCCATTCTGACGGCGTCAGAGTATTACTCTTGACGGCGTCAGGAGTTAAAATCTGAAATTTTACCGGTTTTGTTTTTCTAACGGAGTCTTATAGTTTTTGTGAATTATTAAGTTTTATAATCTCCAGGAAATCTGCAAACTTCATTCCACAAGCATTATATCTTACTTTGTTTTCTAGGATTTAGTAACTTATATAGGATGCCGCCGATTTTACGCGAGGTTGTCTTGTCTATTGTTGTCAGGATTTACAGGTTATGTTCGACAAGGAGATGATTTATATTCTGGAAGGGAAGCTTTGATTGTTCGTTTCCTTGGAGGAAGATTTAACCTAGCCAACCTATAATCCATACCGAGCGAATCAGGGGAGTATTTGATTTCATTCTCCTTACTTTTTCACTTTTACATTCTTTACTTGAACATTGGGGACAATGTTCATCTTAAGTGTAAGGGGAGGGTAAAAAGATGATACCTTACATATGCACTTTCGCTTGAGTTTGTTTTGTTTGATAGTAGATGTGTAATAAAACTATGAGAAATACTTGTTAGTGTAATTTTAGCGCCAAATTTAAAATTTTTTACAACATTTAGGAGTGAAACTTTAGCCATAGCAAGCGTCTCATGGATAGGAGGTTGTATGACTAGCACATAACCGTATATTCAGAAAAATTTTCCACCCAAAAATGTGAGGTTCGCCTTTAGATTTGATAGGAAAAGCATTTACTATTAGTGCTTATGAGTGTACCGGTAGCATTTAGATTCTAGAACTTGCGTTAGTGATGCATCCCGAGACCGCTAGTGAGACTACATTCGTGTGGTAGGATTTACTACATGATAAGAGGCATTAGGATTACCCTTGTGTTAAACCCGTATCATAATTACTTGACCATTTAAGTCATATTACTTGGCTAGTTAAGTCAACTTATTTTTCCCACACCCTTAGCGTTGTACTCATTTTTAGTACACGAAACCCCTAGTACATCCCTCCGAGCCTATCTTTTCGTTTCTAACTTTAAGCATCTTACTTAAAGGAAGAATTTGTTACACCCCACTTAAATGTACAACCAAATCGCCTTAGTCTTCCGTGTATGCGCTCATTTTTAGTGCATTATTGTTATTTGTTAAACCCTAAGTTAACTTTCTAATTGATTACATGGTTGCTAAGTCGAGTCATATCCTTGTACATATTGTTTTGGGACGATTGAGACTCATGGGTAAGTACTTATTTTATGGAGTAATGGGGAAGAACATAATATTATTACCCCCATATGTGCGTTAATCTTAAAAGTGCTCCAAGTGTTTTGATTTTCTTAATTCGAGTCATTAGAATAGTTAAATGTAAAGTATGTGAAGATTCAAGTGTAAGGGGAATGTTCATACCCCTATGATGTATTATTTTGGATGGTAGGGTAAGAGTGTATGCAAAAAAAAAAAAAAAAAAAAAAAAAAAAAAAAAAAAAAAATCGAAAAAAAAAAAGAAAAAAAAAAAGAGAGAAAAAGAAAAAGAGAAAAAACATACGGACTACCATCCCCTTTTCATTCTATGTTCATTTTATGTTTTTAGTTATTTTTCATTTGTTAGCTTAAGTCGAGTCTAGTCTTGGCTTAGCAACGCCATCTTGTACATGTAATTAACCAAGATTGTTAACTCGCCACCAGTAAAACTTCCTTTATCCAACAAAACCGTGTAATTCATATCCCTATACCTAACGTTACAACCCTTTAAAAGACCTCTTTGATAGTTTATCCTAGGTGCTTATGCCATGCGGTGGAGGTTTGATCATTTCCCAAGCCTATGGTAATCTATTTTGCTATGACAGGTAGTGAGAGATATCTTCCATTTCCATAATGTTATATTACTTTATTACACCCGAGAGATGTGAGTATCTAAACACAATTTGTGAGGTGCTTGTGTATGACCTCCGTGCTTGTCTATTGGTCTTTAGTGGAACGATTATTTGTTGTAATTACTTTTATATTAGTGTTAAATGACCCCTAACTTGTCTTTTGAGTAGAATAAAAGCGCATTTGCTTGAGGACAAACAAATCTCAAGTGTAAGGGTATATGATGAGGCGAAAAATGATCCGTTTTTAGGGGGTCATTTAAGCCCGAATTCGAATTTATTTGATCAAATATTGCCCTAAATCGTTCCTTTTGTGATTTTAGGTACTTGGAGAGTGAATTCTGGAAAAGAAGCCATTTCGGACGTTTTTGGAGCATAAAAGTGAAGAAAACGGCAAAGTCTCAAATTTCTATGCTGGGAACAGTGCATGAAGGCGTCAAGAATTGCTCTTGACGGCGTCAGAGTCCCAAGAATAAAATACCGTGGTTGATGACGGCGTCACATAGGCCGTCATAAGTAGATTAAGGCCGTCCGAGGAAGTATTTGGCGACGAGATGACGGCGTCACACCCTTGCTCTTGACGCCGTCACCCCAGTTTTCCTATATATAGTTTTCTAGTTTTTTACATTAAAGAGGAGAAGTTTTGGTGAAACCCTAAAGACGAATTTGGTGCAACTTTTACAGGTTTTTCAAGGGTTCCAAACCCTTGATACCTTGCATTGTAATTGAGATAAGTGTTCTTCTAATTCAATCAATATGTCTATGTGTTGGTTGTCTATAACTTGTTCTTGTCTCAATTCCATTATGCTAGGCTAGATCTCTTTTGTGTTTGCTTAGATCTAATGAAACCTAGATATTGATTATGTGTTGATTACTTGTCTATTCTTGTCTTGGATGAATGATTTTATATGTTAGGCTTAAGAAAACTGGCAGATCTCCAAATGGTAACATGCTTGAACGTCTTAAGAAACATGAACCGAGGCGTACTAGGTCTTTATTGGTTGTATTTAATGCATGAGCCACTGTTTACAATCCCTATAGTTGTGCTGGGTCATGGTGTAGGAGGAGATAAGAGCTCATAGAATTTGGGAGTTATGTATGCCACCCCATGAATGATATTAAGGAATACAATCCGTCATCCATACAATTATAACAAGTAATTAACGTGTAAAAGATATCTAGGGAGTAGTGAAGTCTAAGTAAACACAATTTTCTCCAATTACTGCTCACAACCTTAGTATAATTAGTTTAATTTCATTTTCTGTATTTTATTTTGATTGTATCTTAGTTTTGGGTTAGTTGAATAGCAACTAATTCCGCCCACTCTTCACAAACCCGAGATTTTACTTTGCTTTCATAAAAATATAAAAATACAAAAATAATCATCCCTCACCTCTAGAACTAGTAATTAGGCTTTCTAATCCTAGCGACACTATTCCTAAGCTGAACGATCAATCCCCCGGTACTTGTCACTATACTATACTACAACGATCAGGTACACTGCCTGGTGGGGGTTGTAAGCTTCTCGAGATCCCTCGAGAGGTAAAGCCTGTTGCGATTCCCACGCATCACTAGCCACGCTGCTGGCGGAGGCTCCTCAACTCCTGCCTCAAGCCATCAAGATCCCTCCATAACGATCCTAGCTCCACGCTATGGGTGTCTCGGTCTCTCTTGAGGTCAGCCACCTCCTTCTCTAGCTCAGCATTCCTTTGCCATAGCTTGCGGTCGGCCTCTCGAGCTGTAACAAAACCTCGCTGTAAACTATCGATATGCTCATGAACCCCCATCAAAACTCTCCTCATCTCAGTAGTCTTGCCCACAACCGCAGTCATATCAACTCTCAAATCTGCTAAGAACTCTCCAATAACCCTCTCAAGTCGATCAGATACACGTGCAACTCTCTCACCAAGCTCAGTAATCCGAGCCCACAACCTACCAATCTCACCTAACTCTGCATGCTCAGCAGAAACCTCGGAAGGTGCATCCGACTCAACGGGACTACCATGTGGCAACTCAAACAAAAACGGATGATCAGGTGAATCAGGCTCAATCGGATGTATAGGTGAATCAGGCTCCTCAGCCTGTGCTGGCGGCACAATCAAATCATCATCATCAGGCATCTCCTCCTCCTGAGGGTCATCCTCCTCCTCAGGGTCATCATCATCACCCTGCTCAGCCTTCTGAGGGTCATCAGCCTCATCCTCACCCTCGTACTCCTCCTCCTCATCGGAAGAGTACATCATCAATCGTCGTCTCCTAACAGGTGAACCATGTGGTGAAGGGGTAGGTGATCTAGGACGACGACGCAATGATGCGGGTGGCGCCTCAGACAGAAGAGAGCGAGCATCAATCTGTAAAGGTGGTGAAGTAGGGCGTACCGACATGCGTGCCATAGCTCGGTGGACAAAACGTGGAGCCACACGAGCCAAAGCCTGATGAAGAGTAAGCTGCCTCGATGTACCAGGGAGCCCTAAAGAAGGTGAGGGTCCCTGCGTAGATGCAGCAGGTGGTGCTGAAGTAGAACCTGTCGGTGTCATAGTAGCTGAATGCATGGCAACCTGGCAAGGGTCATCAGGAGCCATGGTGAACTGTGCTGGCAATACCGGTGTAGTAAGAATATCCTCAACGACATCAGGCGTATGGGAGGCCATAGTCTATGACAACGGCGTAGGGTAGGTGTAAGTGTTTCAAAACAACTAAACCGCGAACTCAAAATACCAAATCCAAAAATCATCATATAATTCCAAATCGTATATAATCAAGAAAGATTTAAAATACCGTATTACTAAAACCATTCTCGAAACAATTAAGCCATATAATTCCTCAAAACGCATATAATTCCTCAAAACGCATATAATTCCTCAAAACGCATATAATTCCTTAAAACGCATATAATTCCTCAAAACGCATCATATCACTAAATCAATAAACCTCAATTCCTCAGATCATCTCAAGAAATCCCAAGTCTATAATCGTCTCAATAATCTCATAATACCTCAATAATAAACAATGATGCTTCGGCTTGGCGGGCTGACGGGCAATGGTCGAGGATCGTTTTCTATAAAAATCGGTTATAGTTTAGGTGTCTATTTACCTAGTTCTCTATAACCTTGGCTCTGATACCAATCTGTAACACCCCCAAAATTTGGTACAGCGGAAGACTCAACAAGCTTTCGGGGTGCTACGGGGATTGGTATCCAAACACAAGACATAAAAGAACGAGATAAAGTAAACATAATAAAATACAACCACACGGGGTTTTAAAGTTTACATTATCCCAAAATCATCCAAAGTCAGGCCCAAAAGAAATAAATATAGGTCCACAATAGTTATCAGAGTTTTAGAAAATATAGATCCATAACCGGTGCCAAATGCCAAGCCTCTAATCCCAAGCATCCGCAGAGCATCACTTAATTACCTGAGAAAACGTGCTAAAAGTCAGCTTTCGCTGGTGAGATCATAGGTTTAGATTCATAATTCAATATAGTGGACATATACGCAAAACGCTTGCTAGCTAGACTAGGCCTCAATCATCCATCCAAAATATCCAACCAAAATATTCCAACCAAAACAATCATCCCTATAGGTGCACGCTATAGCTCAAATCAATCCAATCCATAGCTTACCTAGCTCAAGTCTAGGCCTCGCTCTATAACCAATCCAATAGCTTACCTAGTTCGGGACTAGGCCTCGCTCAACAACTAAATCAATAGCTTACCTAGTTCGGGACTAGGCCTAGCTTAATCCTACCTAGTTCTATAAGCATAGCAAGTTTTGAAATAAATAAATAAAGCAATAATAGTCCACATAAAACATTTGCATGTTTCTCACCCCAAGTATTGAAAACATAGTTCAAGAGAAAAAGTGGGGCTATGACTCACCTCAAGTCCAGAAATCCTCAAAAGAAACGATAGAAGAAAGACGTAAGTAATCTCAAGCAACTCACGTAACGGCGACTACAGACTCGGCACTTCCTAACAATATCAAACCCGTTCAGAAATCATTTCCTCAAAATCAAATATTCCCATTCCCGAACGTATTCCATTTTACTTTCCAAAATATCCATTTCTCGAATTAACTTCATATTAATTTGAAATTTGACGTTTGGTATCCATATGGGTGGAGGGTCGACACAACTCAAACCAGAAAGCCACAACCAACAAAAATAAGACAACTATAGGTCTAATGTTAGCCCAACATATTATTTAAATAATTATCGAATCTTATTAAATCCGTCGATTTGATAATCTCCCATATTTATTTACGTAATATATCGTTCCAAAATTATACCCAGCCTAAAGCACATTGCACATAAGTTTCTATTGGATATATATCATAGTCCAATGAATTCCCTATATATATCGTCGAATCGGCCAAATTCCACGAGACATATAGTAATTTATCACCCTAAAATATATACCACATCCTATGGGCGTCGTGGGATACGATGCCCATTAATATACTCATTTTATATTGTCAAATAACTCGATCTAGAATAAGTCACTCGATATATAAAATGTTTATATTAATCGTCATATATCCGTGACAACACAAAGTCACAATATAAAGCCCACTTGGACTTTAAAGACCCACAATTCGTATAACTCGATAAGTTTCTAATTTATAAACAAAATCACATTTTTAATTATTAGTTACCCGACTTATATTTCGCCATTATTTATATAGTTATTATTTATAATAATATCCCGACATTTATTACACTATTTGCATAGTATATTAACTATCGTTTTATTATTATACGTTTACTCATGATCGTTTTATTATTAATATACGCATTATATATATATATATATATATATATATATATATATATATATATATATATATATATATATATATATATATATATATATATATATATATATATATATATACGTTTAACACGTCTATATACGTATATAAACGATTATATTCTTAATAATATTATTACGAGTACTATTTTTAATATCGATTTTTAAATATTTATCGAGTCATAGAATTTGGTCACATGTCCGAGTCATGACCCTCGGCTCATAGTCCAAGTCCAAAGTAATAAGAATCAAGTCACAAATAAATATATCAACTCCGTCCAAACAATCCCATATCCACGTGCTACAACATGAGGGTCCGACTACGGCACCCAACTAACTTATCTCCATCATCTAATTGACCGTCTCACAATCGGTCCCCAATTCCATACTCGTCAACACAACTCCAAATCCAAATACAAGTAAACCCATGTCCAAAGCTTCGGTCCAACATATGCCACAACATGAAATATTAACACAATATTAACCAAAACCAAATATACCAATATTACGGGTCGACCTACCAAGTCAAACCCGGGTCAACTACGAGACCACAAATCATAAGAATCAACCTCACCCGAGACCTTTTGGTCTCGGCTAGCTCTAAAAAGCCTCTCGACCCAAAACAGCCCGCGAAGGGGGGGGGGGGGTGTCAGCCGAGAATCAAAACAACAACAACAAGTCGAGAGCCACAAATCAACCAAAACATCAATTAGCAATTAACCAATCACCAAGAATCAATAACCATCGGACCATAACACCTCCAAGACTCTCAATCGAGTCGAGGAGTGATCACACCGAGACCTTGGGTCTCGGTCGAGCTCAATACGAGCCACAACCCAAACCAAACGCATCCAAAATCCAAATCCGAGCATCAATAAATCAAGAATCGACCCTCATGGATACCAAACTCATTTTTATATCAAAACCCATTTTCATTTCGAATTTTAACATCCCAAAATACCAAGATTCAATTCGGGTTCGACTCAAAATAGTCAAACCCGACACAAAACTCACGTTTTCTTACCTTCAAATCGAATGATAACCAAGAAAAATGATGGTGTGGTGGCGTGTGGTGTGTGGTGCGGCGGTATCACTAAAAAAACGGAGGGGAGAGGCGTGTGTTTCACACCACAAGAACAAGGAGATGATGGTGAGTATTTTGGTGGTGGTGGTGTTGTGTGGAAGTCGGCGGTGGTGGTGTTTTGAGGGTGGCAGCCGGCGGCTAGGATGAGGGAGGAGAAAGAGAGGTGGGTGTGGTGATAGTATGTGAGGGTTAGGGTTAGGGAAGGGGTATTATACCCGAATTTTGCACATAGGTCCCTCAAGTTTCACTTTTCCAAAACTAGCCACAATAACTTTAATATTTAGTGAACTTTTTTTAATCGGTTTTCCCGTAACATGATTACTCGTTCATAAAAGTATTAAATTTTCGTCAAACATACTCGTACACGTCATAAATGATTTTCCCAACAACATTTCCCGAAATATATAGATATGTATGAAAGACATAATATTTATTTAACGGTGAATCGCTACCGTTTAGTAAAAGATTAAAATTCGTTAGGTTACTCTAGTGCCGGAGTCAATGTAGTGCCAAAGTAACGATCATAAAATAAATCATCACGACCGAATCAACCAAACCATAAATAAATAACCAAATCTCATAAACATCGTACGATTAAAATCAAGTACCAACGTCCGTAAAATATTTGGTCACAATAAACTTTCAAAAATTCTAAATTTATAATTTTTAATGTAATGCGGGTTTTATAAATGGCTCCCTATTTTGCCAGTTGTCACATATTGGCTCAAGGTCTATTTCTGGCTTATAAGCTTATTTGATAAGCTTAGTTAAACCTTTAACAAGCCTGCAGACCTGATGGTTTAGGCAGTGGGTGTTGGATTTGCTTATTACATCTTTGTAGCTTATTCAGTGATTTTTCCAAGTTGTTTTAGCTTTTTCCTAGTATACATCAATTTCTTGCAGCTTAATTTGCCCTTTGAGTTCACTATGTAGCTTATTTCCAGTTTTTTTAAGCTCTAAATGTCATGTTCAAGCCATACACTCAACTGTTGAGCTAATAAGCTCAAGCTGAGCTTATTTTTGAATTCCACAAAAGATGTTTTCACAAAAGTTTCCCCAATTCAGTAGTGTAACAGTTTTGTAAAAAGAAAAACAAGAAAAAAAAACAATTTAATTTCTAGTGATAGCTTCTATTTAATAGAAGTTATCTTTTTCATTTTTTTTCTTTTAGCTTATTATTAAGTACCTTTGTATTTTCATATTTTTCTTAAGTTTCTGATAGATTAAAGTATTTTTAGGAATTTTTCTAGATTTTTCTCTTTTCATTTGCTATTTTTAATAATTAATACTAGTTTTATTACTAATTAATTGATATTAGATAATTAAATAGTATAAATAGTTTTTATTAAGTAATCCTATGTTTTTATATTTTTCCTAGGTTTTAAATGTCATAAAACATTTTTAGAAAAAGTTTTAGGATTTTTACTATTCATTTGCTATTTTTCTTTAATTTAAATAGTTTAATTAGTATTTAAATCTTAATTAATTAATAATAAATAGAGAAAAAGTAGTAAAAATATATTTTTAGTTTTAAAATTACTTTTACATTATTTTATAATTTTTAGAATTAAATTTTCAATTTTCTAGCTTAAATTCATAATTAGTGTATTTTAAATATTATTAATTAGTTATTAAATAGTGTAAAAATTATTTTTCTTTTTCTAAAAATTTTCTTTTATCATTAGGATTGTAAAAATATAATTTTCATATCCGTAGGTATTTTATTTTACAAAACTCGCGTTTTATTTCGTACGTCTACGTAGAATTAAATCAAACAAACGCGTTTTTAGACTTAGCTTACGTTTTTAGTATATCTGATCATCAGTAATTGTTTATATAGTGTTTCTAAGTTATTTTCATTCCTCATATCTTAGTGTAATTATACAAATCACTCAAACCCCTTTTCTGTCCAAATTCACCCGATCACAAACCTGTTTTGAATACAATCCACACCTCGTCGGGACATAACAACCCGGGGAAACCCTATACTTCCACGGAGATTGAGCCTAAGGAGTTTGACGATATTGACCACATCCGTGGTTGACTTTAGTTGACCGTTTGGATTCAATCAATTACCCTACTCCTAACCTATTCTAACCCTAAAAATCTAACAAAACTGAATTGATGTGAGTGAGGGGTATATATAGCCTGCTGAGGAGAAGTAGCCAGGTCATCTATCCGTGTCCTTGTGTTTCTTTTGAGCCCTCTTATGCCGTTGATCAAAATCCAGATACTTCCACTCATCCGAAGTTGTTGGATTAATTGATGTGATGTGACCGATCCACTGTGTGCTTCATGATTGGGCCACGTGTCATTCCTTATGTCAGGCTGTCAGCTTCTAGAATCTAATTATTGGGTAATCATGGGTAATTTTGAGGGTGGTAAATCTAGGGTTCTTGGAACAGTACTTTTCTAGGTAAAAAAAAAAAAAAAAAAAACTTTAGGGGGCGGGAATTGGTTTTGGGGGTTTTATTTATGGTATTGTTGACCGGGTGTATGACCGTGGGTAAAGGGATTGGGTTGACTGGGTAAAAGGTAATGGATCGAGTGTAATATTAATGGGAAATGGGCTTTTGGTTTCTTGGGCTTTGGTGTGGTGATGGACTAGGCTATTATTTGGATCAGATTTTTAGTATTAAGAGTAATATTGTATGTTTAAGGACCATTGTTGTATTATTGAAATTTATAGGGACCAATTCTGTAATTTTCAAAAGTAATTCCAAGGGTATTTCTTGACAAACTCTGAAATATGGAGGATCTCAATGGACTTTGACTTATCTTCAAAAATTCTTCAAAGGATCATTTTTGCCAAAATCTGAAAGCTGAGGGACCAATCTTGCCAATTCTTTCCAAACTTTGCCCAGGGACCATTTATGCAACTTGATGAATATCTAAGGGTTACTTTAGCCTTTTTGAGCTTTTCTTTTGATTTTATGCTTCCCCGGCTCCGGCTTTTGACCTTTTTCCAATCTCGTGCTCGTTTTTGTCGGTTTTGGCTTTGTTTTCGTTCATTTTTCACATATCCGTACCTGCACATACACAAATACAAAAACACACATTCTCTTGGAAAATTTAGTTAGTATTTGGTGTATTTGATCTGATTTCGGTCTAAAAAGGATGTGTGAAAAAGCACACATCAATTCTCTTTGTATTTTGATTAGATTTTCTATATCTTCAGTGAGATCCATATTAGATATCTTGATATCTTAAGAGATATTTATTAAATATATGTGCATGTGCCATATTGAAATATGCATACATGGCTTTAAGATACATGCATATGAACTATGTTACAAGTCTATACATGATGGTTTATGTATACGTGTTATGTACCTTTATTTGATATCTAATATAAGATTTGTCATATCTTTATTAAGATTTATCATATCAGCACGTGGGATATGACCTACACAAGTTATGCCAAATCCTATTAAGGCTTGTGGGATATAACCTACACAAGTTATGCCAAATTCTATTAAGGCTTATCAGTTGCATAGTCGAACAAATGAGTCACGAGACATCCGTATCAAATCCGTACATTGTAATTATTTTCTTGCAAAAGCTCCTGAGTATATTGATGCCTGGACATTGTAGAAGTATTATCCCGCTTACGCGCCGAAAATACTTAAAATAAAAATAAACAATATAGATGAACGCAAGTTTTTGGGCAACATCCATTTAACCTATATAAACAATACATACCAAATTGGTTTAAGATTATTACCAAATAAAAAACAAACACCACATAATTTAACATCAAAACCAAATAACAACAAATCAAACAGTTTAACATTGTAAAGTACCAAACAAAACTAACACCAAATAGTTCCAAAATAGTACCAAATACGATAAACTCCTAATAGTTCAACATAACAAAGTACCAAATATGACAAAATCCTAATAGTTCAAGATAAAAAAAACACTAAATACGACAAAATTGTTCGTCGTTATATACTAAACTGATATATCTGCTCACTATCTGGGGTTGCTAATAAAAAGATTGCACATTTAAATAAAAGATTGCACATTAATACCTATCTGTTTACTATCTGATATATCTGCTTTACAAATAATAAGTTCTAATGTTTAACAACCAGGCCATGTTTTCCAACTTACTGTACTTACTATCTTGTTATTTCATTTGAGCATCTTTCGCCATGAGCACAGACTCTATACTTGATCTACCCCGAAAAGTACAACATGTTCCATGAAAGGTTTGGACTTATGAGCTGGTCATGCCATTTCATAATATAAGGCAGTGGCATATATATAAACATAATGCAACTATTTATTTCGTAGACAGCTGTTGCAATTCTAGTAATATGAAATAGATTAAAGGCACCATGATCAGTTTGAAAGCCTACTTGAAAGAACTAAAGGAATAGTTAATGGAAAACTCAAACAAGGCACCAAAGTTAGCATGTAAAATACCATTAGTCAACTTAATTATAAAATCAAACCCTCAAGTTTCTCATGATTTACAACCAGTTTGCAAAACTTATCAATATCTCTACTTGAAAACATCCCATGTTGAGTGCAAGTTATACCAACAGTCAAGTAAGCGTCACATAGATTCAGATAACAAAACATGATTAGGACATTAAATTAAGAACTGAACCGAACACACAGACTCATTTTTCGCACAAATAGTTAGCACGTTTATAGTAAAACACCAAATCCCAAAGATTGCATATCATACCCATATCATAAAAACACCAAAGATTGCATCTTGCAAAACAATTACATATACCCATATAGTAAAACAGCAAAAACAATGCACTATCGATAAACGAAATAGGAAAATCTAACCTGATGAAGCGCCAAGTAGAGATGAAACAGTACGCAGATCAGCAACGTGAAGAAGGCACTGCAAAAGAACATATTTTATTTAGTAGCTCGATCATTAGCAGGTTGATTGCTAGCATCTAGTAAGTATGAAATGAAATAAGTTAAAGATAGAGATCCAGCGAGCCAGCAAGCAATTCAGGTAAGTAAAGTTAGTTGTCACCAACAACATATTCCCTTTTTATAGTAAAAATAGGTAGAAAGTTCATAGAACTTGGAAAAGCTATAAAGGCGCCTTGAACATAACCATGGCGACTGACAACCAAAGACAAGATAGAAAAGGAACTCATAATGAACATAACATTGTCTACAATATACGTAAGGAACTCATAATATTTGGGTCAAATCCTAAAGGGTTTTTGTGGGTTTTTTGAATTAATAAAACTGGTGTAAAAAAGTTTTAACCTTGTAATGCTCTTAATTTGAACTACCATCCTCCAATAACTAGCTATGATCTTGAAATGAGCATAAGCAAAGTATTACAGCCCTTAAATGAATATAACTACACTGTAATGCCACCACTACTTTTACTACTCACAATAATTATCATCTAGCCAACTCAGTCCAACAAAAAAACAAGCATGTATCTAACCAAGCATTACAACCCTTAAGTACAGTTGACTAGCTTCAACTAAAAACAATTTTCTTGTGCAACAACATTGACCCTAGCCACAAGTGAACTTAACGTAAAAATGGCAAACATGTATGTGCTCAAGCCTTGTTGACCGACATCAATTTGAATGCAGATACCAATGTCCTCTAAGCATATGCATGACTCGCCTAATCATTTTAGATTCTAATGAAAGCTAGACCTCCTCTGAAACTAATCCAGTTCTTTAAAATTTTCATGAAATGGACAACATTACTTGACTTGAGACACAGGTTCACATGGACAAAATTCGCCCCATTTAAGCACACATAACTTTATAGAATTTTCTTCTATCTTATCAATATCGTTGAACTTGATCCACTCCAACAACTTAACAAACTAAACTCGACATTTTATCACACTCTTTAACTAACAAAGCATATACTTTACACTTCATAAAACATTGATTTAAAGACAACTTATCAAAATAAACCTACAACTTGATCACAATCTTCGACTAAAAAGCATCAACTTTACACTTTGAAAACATGATACTATGTTGTTTTGCTATTACATGCAAACGTAATGCAACTATTTATTTCGTTGACGGCTGTTGCAATTCTAGTAATATGAAATAGATTTAAGGAACCATGATCGGTTTGAAAGCCTACTTGCAAGTGCTAAAGGAACAATTAATGGAAAACTCAAACAAGCCCAAACTATAATGTAATGTTATTGATGCGTGGGAATCGCACCTTGCTTTACCTCTCGAGGGATCTCGAGAAGCTTACAACCCCCACCAGGCAGTGTACCTGATCGTTGTAGTATAGTATAGTGACAAGTACCGAGGGATTGATCGTTCAGCTTAGGAATAGTGTCGCTAGGATTAGAAAACCTAATTAATAGTTCTAGAGGTGAGAGATGATTATTTTTGTATTTTTATATTTTTATGAAAGCAAGTAAAATCTCGGGTTTTGGAAGAATGGGCGGAATTAGTTGCTATTCAACTAACCCAAAGCTAAGATGCAATCAAAATAAAATAATAAAAATGAAATTAAACTAAATTATACTAAAGTTGTGAGCAGTAATTGGAGAAATTGTGTTTACTTAGACTTCACTACTCCCTAGATATCTTTTACATGTTAATTACTTGTTACACTTGTATGAATGACGGATTGTATTCCTTAATACCATTCGTGGGGTGGCATACATAACTCCCCAACTCTATGAGCTCTTATCTCCTCCTACACCATGACCCAGCACAACTATAGGGATTGTAAACAGTGGCTCATGCATTAAATACAACCAATAAAGACCTAGTACGCCTCGGTTCATGTTTCTTAAGACGTTCAAGCATGTTACCATTTGGAGATCTGCCAGTTTTCTTAAGCCTAACATATAAATCATTCATTCAAAACAAGAATAGACAAGTAATCAACACATAATCAACATCTAGGTTTCATTAGATCTAAGCAAACACAAGAGAGATCTAGCCTAGCATAGTAGAATTGAGACAAGAACAAAAGATAAACAACCAACACATAGACATATTGATTGAATTGAAAGTACACTTATCTCAATTACAATGCAAGGTCTCAAGGGTTTGGAACCCTTGAAAAACCTGTAAAAGAGGCACCAAAATCGTCTTTAGGGTTTCACCAAAACTTCTCTCTTTTTAATGAAAAAACTAGAAAACTATATATAGGAAAAACAGTCTGACGGCGTCAAGAGTTAACTTCTGACGCCGTCACCTCGCCGCCATATACTTCCTCGGACGGCCTTGATCCACTTATGACGGCCTATGTGACGCCGTCACCACCCACGGTATATTAATTTTGCCACTTTGACGCCGTCACGAGTCCTTCTGACGCCGTCACCACCTTCGATATTTAATTCTTCATGTCTGACGCCGTCAAGCTGATGGTCTTGACGCCGTCACCTTGTATTTTCAGCATGGAAATTAGGTACTTAGCCGTTTTCTTCACTTTTATGCTCCAAAAACGTCCAAAATAGCTTCTTTTCCAGAATTCACTTTCCAAACACCTAAAATTACAAAAGGAACGATTTAGGACAATATTTGATCAAATAAAGTCGGATTCGGGCTTAAATGACCCCCTAAAAACGGATCATTTTTCGCCTCAAACAAGCCCAAACTATAATGTAATGTTATATTATTAAAAAACTATACTGTTACAAGAATAATCTGATTTTTTTTATTAAAACAGCGTAGGATGTTGCAAGTATTTGAATACACTTGAGCCACTTTTGACATATTTCTGTGTAAACCATAGACTCGGGTTTGCCAAGCTTTTTGACGAGCTAGCTCGTGTCACCTTACACCCTTATCTATAGTAGGGTCCTTATTTAAAATGGTTGATTCAAGTGATGCTTTGTCTACAACAGGGCAAAGATATCAAAACGAGTAAAAAATCATTCAAGTGTATTTTTAATGGCTGCAAAATCCTAACTATGAGTGAAATTGTGTGTAGCTAAAATGTATCTATACCTTTGACTAATGGGGTGTTTGGAAATAAGGTGTTTGGAAATGGCTTATTTTTCGGGTTCATAACTTATTTGGGTTTAGAAAAACTCATAAGCTCCACTTTTGTCGGCTTATGAAGATGAGCTTATGGGCTTCATAAGTTCAGCTTAACAAGGTCATAAGCCGAAAATGTTGAGCTTATAAGCTTTTCCATATCCAAATAAGCCCATGAGCCCAAAAAATAAGCTAACCTAAACTACTACCTAAAAAGCATCAATAAGATATAAACAGGTGTTCAGAATTGCATATTCTTCAGGTCTATCAGCATTGCAGCCTATGAAGCAAGGACTTAAAGCAACTTATATCAGATTACAAAGCAACCCATATCAAAATTATCAAAACTGAAACAAAGTAACCTATATCAAAATTATTAAAACCCAACCTCACATACTCACAAAAAAATAAAAAGTAAAAAAAAAAAAAAAAAAAAAAAAAAAAAAAAAAAACACTAAACTTTAGAGGTGGAGATGACGGCGGCGTAGAGAGGTGGCCGACGGCGGGTGAAAGTGGATGGAAGATGAATGGGTTGCAGTGTTTTAATGAAATGTGTTAATAGGGTTAGAGATAGTCAGATTTGTTCAATGCCTCTTAATGAGTCAGACTTATTAGGTTTGACCGTGTTTGAATCGTCAGGGAAAAAAAGACGTTAGAGGCGCCCATCTTTGTCTCAGTAGAGTCTTTCAGTGGCAGACTTTTTTTGTAAAAACAAACACACCGTAGCTCTATAACCATTCGAGGTATGATGCCAATAATATTGCTAAACGAACTCATGTTCCATTAGAATATGGAAAACCCATAGTAAAATCCAAACTAAAAATCCTACTAGAAACGAAAATTAGTTTTCAACCATTATATCCACGTACGTGTTGTAATCTTCAACAGTATTGACCAAAAAACCGTATAATACTACTAGTACTAAACACTCGGTTTGACCCAGCACCACAAACGCACACATCGAAAACGACACCCAACCTTTCCCCGAAACCAGGTGGGTCTCTGTCGACACAGCCACCATACCATACCATACATTAAAATCCCATTTTCCCACTTTTATCAACCAACTTTTACATTTTTTTTTTATCAAGATCTTGTAAATTTGGGGGTTTATTATTCTTTCCATAAATTGTTACAATTTATTATAAAAATCATTAATTTGTGTAAAGAGAGAAAGAAAGATGGGTTCGCATTTTGAACAGTGGGAGAAAGATCCATTCTTTCCTGCTGCTGAAGAAGTTCAAGAATCCACCGACAGGTATTTAGTTGTTTAATGTCATATCTATGTTTCTTAGCTAGATCTTTGTTCATATATGTGTCACATTCATTAAGTAGTAGCCATTTATTGCTCCTGTTAATTTATTCATACTTCATATACCATTTTTAAGTTAATTAGAAACTTAATTGTTATTTAAGGGATTGCTTATTTTCTTGTGTTCTCGTGTATCGCTTAACGTAGGAAAGTGAAACAAAAAAGGTTGTGTTCTCGAGTGGAGGAAAAGAAAAGGAAAAAGTACCAAAATTGGGCTGAAAATGTTTACTTCCTATTTCTTTACTAAAAAAACTTGACAACCGAACATAAAAAAAGGTAGCCCTGTTTATTTTTAAGTGCGGATAAGATGTTTTTCAAGCGCATATAAGCATTTCTAAGTGTTTGGAACGAATAAGCAGATCGGCACTTAAATAAGCAATCATAGATGCACTCTTAAGTACGTTTACCTGTTTCTTTAGGTGAATCATAACAACAAAAAAGCCACCAAATAAGAACCAAGCTTCATAAATGTGCAATTTAAGTGCTAATTTTAGTTTAACCGGTTTTGAAGAACTTAACAACAATGGAACTTGGTTTTGGGGTTTGAAAAGAGTAGCTTGAGAGACTTAATTTAGACAACAATCTAATGTGGTTACTATTGAGTGTCATTTTCCTGTTATATACTCGTTATTCAGATTAATTAAATCCTTTTTCTGGCTGAAGGATGGAATCGACATATAGAACACTGATATACGCGTTAAAAGAGCCTAGTGCGTGGAACACAGAAGAACTTAAAAGGGATTTACGTACAGCACTTGGTACTGCTAAATGGCAGGTAATTGATACCATTTATGTTGTTACTTCATATAGATGATTATTAGGTTCGTATTTGGTGATATTGATTATATTATGGTATGTTTGCAGTTGGAAGAGTTTGAAAAGGCTGTTAAGCAAAGTTATAGTCAGTTTTCATGTGATGATACTAAAGCTCGGCATCGCGATTTTATTACTGCGATGGAGAGTCAGGTTTTGAGAGTTGAAAAATGTTTGGATGAGTCGGTTGGTGTAACGGGAAAGCCGCCTAGGCCATGGGTACGCCTTGATGAAGGTGAAAGTGATGAACTTGCGTTATTCCTTTCGGGGAAACCAGCAGCAGTAGTAGAAAATACATCTAATGAGAACAAGTTTAATAATAAGCATAGAAGGACAGCAAGTGCTGGTGCTGATATTGGTAGTTGGAACATTACGATTGATGATGATGCGACTGTTGGTGGTGTTGATGAAAAAAGGGAACAGCCGCCAAGGAAGATACCTAGTTTTTCTGGTTTTTTGAATACTATAGAGTCTGTGTCGAAATCACAGTGGTCAAGTAATGGTTACAGGAAATTGAAGGTTATAGATCAAAAGTTGCCCGAGACTTTACCTGTGAGCAGAGTGAGTGTTTGGTCAGCTTTTTTACATTACTTAAATGCGGTTGTTGGTTTTGTGTTGATTTAGTGTGCTGTCTTTGTATTGATAGTATTCTATTTTTTGATTAAAGGGTATCAATGCGTATTATGAAAGGAGTAAGAGCTGTCTTGAGACTGGTGATGATTGCTACCAGAAGCAACTTTACGGGTGGTATGGTGCTGTTCAAAGACAGCTTCAAAGGTCCCAGTATTATGTGCAGTATAGTCGACCTACTCAAATGATATTTTCGGTACTTGTCCTGATTTTCTTGTTTGGTGAGTTTGCTCTCCTTATTTTCAAATTATAATTTATAAAAGTAGTCATGTAACTTGTGTAATGGAATACGGTTATTGATGGAAAGTTATTCAGGTAATGATCTAAAGATTTTATATAGTTATATAGCACATCTATTGGTAGGGCTACATTCATTTAAAGTTTTAAGTCATAGATCTGGATAGTGATGCGTAAGGAGGTGGCATTAGTTACATTGTCCAGCTTTCACTTCAATATGTTGTCAAGCTTGCTTGCAAACAGACAGTGAATATACCTTTCAATAAATTTAGGATAATAAAAAGCAATTGTATAGTTAATGGAATCTCTTGTTCAATAAAAAAGTTACGTTTACATCATATGTTTGTTCATTGGTTCGCACCCTCAACCCTCAGGTAACTGTGTAAGGGTGATTCGTTCATAAGAATATATTGTACTTCTGCTCTCTTACAGACATCAGATCTTACCACCCTTTATCTTACCCTGACAAATTGTATCCTGCTATGTTTTTAATGAAATATCAGTTGCAATTATTGTTGCAATAATGATTTTTATCACTGGTTATCTCATTTGACAAGTGATGAGTGACGTACGTTCACCATGTTTTTTTGTTTCTTCAACACTCTAGCCTTGTATAAGCTCATCTCTTACTTTAATTTTAATTTTTTTTGCAGCATTAATTACAGTGAGTGTGATTTGACCGGATTTCTAGTCTAAGTTGCAGGCGAATTATGGCAATGTTCTTCCATCTTTTTTGGGTGCTCAGCGGTGGAACATAGCTCTACACCCCATTTTAGATTACAGATTGTACATATATTTTTTCTTTATTTTATATGTTATGTAATGTAATGTAATGTAAACTTTAGATTATTTAGGACCAACACAGTAAGTCTGTAATTGTAATATTTGTCCCACTTGGAAATGGTCATTTGTTGATTGAAACATTGCACTTGTGGATTAATACTTTGCCTATACTTGTATTAGTGATTTCACATAAAGTGACGCCCCTGTTATCGTATGTTTCTCGAGTTAACTTACAAATTTACAATGGTTCTTTGAGAAAATCCTCAACAAATGCATCAATGACTGAGATTGCTACCCATATCAGACTCGCACTATTTTTGCTAATTTATAACAAAAATCTCGGCTGCATTACCTCTTTTGTATTTTCGAAATGATAAATTCTTTACAAATTTTTACCTGTCCCAAAAGAATGATTTCTTCAAGTTCCTAATATATATTTTAGAAAAGAATAAAAGTACCAGATTGAGATTCTCTTATGTTCAAATGAAACATGATAGGTTGAAGTTTATGTGAGTGAGGAAAAAAAACAAAAAAACCTTAATCACTGTGGGACCATAAATTATCAATTTTTTCATTACAGGATAATTAGGATAACAGGTAACTCTGCATAAATAGGTGAACTTGGAGGCCATTTATTTATTCAACCGCTATAATGGAAGAAATACTAGTCCACATTCGTAAACAATAAAGTATAAATGATTGTAGCATCAAGAATACTATCATAGTATCATCGACTAAAAACTAATTCTGTGAAAGCTCACGGCTACGCTTTGCAGCAGCAACAACAGCATTCATTAATATCCCACGAAATCCAGACTTTTCCAGCTCATGAACCCCCGCAATGGTTGTCCCACCAGGTGAAGTAACGTCATCTTTAAGCTGACCTGGATGCTTTCCTGTTTCAGTAGCCATAGATGCCGCTCCCAGAACCTGAAACAACAATTCAGCATCAGATTTTCTGTATAAAAATGATTGAAAAGTAATAGCGAAAATGCGAAATCTTACAGTTTGAGAGGCTAAACCAAGTGCAAGTTCCCGTGGTAAACCTGCAGCTACACCTCCATCAGCCAATGCTTCAATTAACAGAAATATATACGCTGGCCCGCTCCCACTAGAATTTTTACAGAAAAAAATATAGTTAGTAAAAGGACAGGTTATGCTTTTGGTGTTGATAAAAATGTATTGAAAGAATTGTACGTACCTCAATCCAGTGACTGCATCAAACAGTTTCTCATCAGCTTTCCATGTCTTGCCAACTGCTCCAAATAACTTGGCAATTATTTCACCATCTTCTTGTGTTGCACCTGCTCCCAAGCTCATAACTGCACAAATACTATATTTTAGTAATCATCAAAGATTTTTGCATTACAAATTTGAAACAGAAAACAATCAAATACAACATACTGGCAGCCAACCTTGTATATATTTTAAGCCTTTTGTCAGGCTACTAGACTAACTAAATGTTCTATCTTAAGTCAATACGCAGCCAGCAAAGTTAACAATGTGAGTTTATACACATTAAATATGGTTTGAACTTCAAACCATAACTTGATACTTTGAAAGATTTGGAACACTTGGGGCTGATATTGAGCTTTCACGATGAATTAATGATGCATGAAAGTACAGACACACTTATATTCAACCGTAAACATGAGACATCAAATGGCAGATGATGAAGTACCACAAGAATCATTGTTGAAGATTTGAAGGTATGTGTTGCATAACCTAAAACCTCCTGACTATTTTGATTACACAAAAACATATACTGTAACTATTTTAAAAGAGATTGACATTAGTGCAATGAAAGCATTTCTTAATGACATGCGTAATATGTTTTTCATCCATCATACCCTCAGACTGATGCAACTTTGACCCGTCAAGCTTTTTCTTTCCACATCAAGGCATTAAAGTTTAAAAGATGAACTAAAACTAAATAGGCAAAAGCGTTGCTAATCTCATTACATTATGTTTATATTCTGGTTTTTAACAGAACAAAAAGTAAATGCATCTGTAAATAGGTTACACTGCATATATAATCAGTGTAACAGGATAAATACAATGTGAAACATTATAGCATAAAAATAAAAAAGTAACTTATACCAGATGCTCCTTGACCTACAGCAGATGGGGTATTTGGCATTACCCTAATAAAACGATCATGACCAGCCCACTCCTGCATCATACAAAACAAATACTATCATGTCAGTTTTAAACATTATTTGACCCATCATACATGCAAATTTATGATATCTTAATCCTATTATACAAGATAAAGGCCTGAAAATCTCATGTTTTGTCATACTCAGATTCTTGATTATGAATTTGGTGTATTAATGTACTCAAGGCAGCTTATGAGGATTAGAATCGGATATAAAACATGAGATCCATTTTGCTCGGTAGATAATACAAGCAAGAACACAAAATACCATATAATCAGCAACCATATTATCATAAGTTCAGTAATGTTATAAATTACATATAATATCACTGTTTTCACCAAACCTGGAGGTCTTTCAATTTGACACCAGCAACTACTGACACCAGAAGCTTTTTCTCAGATAGGACTGGTCTCAGCTGCAAGATAGCATCTTTAACTGCAGTGACAAACATAAGATACAGTTATTTTTCAGCTTATTATATAAACAAGATACTGGTGAGCTCTGTAATATTCCAAACGTGACATTAGAAGAATGTTCTTCACTAAACATCTCCTTTTGTGTATGATTGAGATATCGATACAAAATCGCATAAAAGTGGTCACTGGTCAAATGCTTTTTACTTTGGTAGCTTGAGCTTTACCTACTATAAAATGTGTTTTGACCTGAGTTTTGCTAAGTTTTACCCTATGAGCATCTAGTTGTACTTTTAACCTTTTTAATGGTGTTGCTAACTTTTTTCCAATGGTTATCGAGATTTCGCCTAATATACACTATGTTCACTTCTATTACTTACAATACGTATGACACACCTGCAGTTACTTTAGTAACTACCCACCAGTTGAACTATAATGTAAACTTTTATCAGTTAGTTACGCATATGCATTCCTATCTATTGATTACACAAAGTCCTAATGTCTTCATTTGGTCAATAATCTTTAAGTTAGTATTAGAAAACTTAATCAATTGCTAAGAATGAGCTTACTTTATTATCTTTCTGGGTCTAGGAAGTAGGCCTCAGCATATAAAAGCTAGGGGAGTAGCGTACTTACAAGCTAGTGTGTGTTCCCACCATCACTACAAAAACTCGTGGCTTCATCGCTATCTATAGCTGAATAGTTTCAACATAAGAAAGCTGATCAAAATCAACGAACATAATAGCTTTTACTAGCCCTTATTCTATTCTTCATAAAGTAACTTTGATATGCTGTGAAAGTTTTGTAATAGTTGAAAGAACAGCCCCACAAGTGCATGGAACAACATGCATTTAACAGTATATTCTATCTAGAAGCAACACTTTTACAACTCTTTGTGCCATTGTTCAAATGTCCACTAGAGCACTAATATGCTTTTCAAATGACAGTAGCAGTTGCTAGATTATGTCTAGCAGTTGTGAAATAAGTCAGACTTGACTATATATGGCCTGGCTGAACCAGATAGTACAGTACAATAAACTTATAGATGTAGGTTATGTCATCTGATTACAAAAACTAGTTTGCTCTTCTCAAAACTTTACACCTGCTTAAAAGATAGATTCAGAATATAACTGTGATGACATTAATACAAGAAACTACGGACTAATGCCTCCCATATTTTTTCATCACATTTATTCATTTTTTTTTAATTAATTAATTATTATTTTTATTTTATTTTATTTTTTATTATTTTGAGGTATTCTGATGTTGCAACACATTATGCATACTAATGACATAACGGTTTTCTTAATTAGTTAGTTACCGAAAACCTTATCTTCTTCTAAAAAAACACAAATGCAAGTTTTGTGATACCTTCATCAAATGCAAAAAAATAAAATAAATAAAAGAGATGGGACAACTTAACTTATTTTTATATGTTTTAAAGCTGATTAATGCTTACATCTTAGTAACATAAAAAATATGTGGGCTAAGTTTCAATTTTAAATTCCTCTTATTAATACTCAACAAAATCTCACAAGATTTTAGAGATAGAAGCAATACAAGAACAATTCAAGTCAGATAAAAACAAGAGAAGATATATTTAGTGATGAGTTTTAGAGGTGCAAGAACATAATTAATATAGAAAGAAAAAGCAGCATGGAAACATACCAACTTGTGGCTTGACAGAGAAAATCACCACATCACTGGTTTCAACAACCTGAATGATTGAAACGGCAGTAAAAAACACGGAATCAGTAAACATGCAAAGGTGTGTACTGTTAAGAAATAATACAACTACTAACTAAGACATAATATGTAGCTTTGCTCTGTTTCCTTCTTCTAAATAGCATTATAACCGCAACATACAAATAATGAAATGACGAAAGCAGAAAATGAAGTGAAACAATTGATTAAGTAGATAGTTTCTCATCAGCAATATGCAGAGCTCAAATCTCATTTTGACTCGAAAGTTATCCACACTTCCTAACTTACTTTACTTATATATTAGTCACCAACCAAGTAATAAAAATAATGCTTTATTCCCAGCGTGTTTGGATTGCTTGTTTAAGTTGTTATTAGATAAGCAGCATTGAGAGGCTGTTTGTGATTGCTTCAAAACGTGCACTTCTGCTAATTTATAAGCGGATAAGGAATTTTGAGTCTCCAGTTAAAACTGCTTATTTCCGTAAATATGTTTGTAAAAAAAGTAATTTTAATCTCGGCTAAATAAACACTTGATATAAGCAGCTCTCTCTATCTGCTTATTTCACCTGAAAATGAGCATATAAGCAATCTGGATAACACATTTATTTAAGATAAGCGGATAAAAATAAGCAATCCCAAACCAGGCGCCGGCATAGACGGAACTTGAACATTTTTTTTTGAGGGGGCCGAATCGGAGATTTGTTTGTAACCTCAACTAAATTACCCCTACAACCTATAATATTTACACTAGGTGCCGCAAATTTTGGGGGGGCCGGGGCCCTCCCCTGCCCCTACATAGTTCCGTCCATGCCAGGCGGGGTCCCGTGGGTGCCCGGCTATTGATTTTTTCGATGTAGTGTTAATTTTAAGAAAAAACATCGATTTTTCTCAAATATATCTTAAATGACCCCGGTCCATCGAAATGTGTTTTAAGCCTTATTTACTTAGCATCTTAAACTCTATTATATCACGGTTAAAAATATTTTGTGCACCCGGTCATATTTATTCCTGGCTCCGTCCCTCATCCCAAAAACCTCCAAGATTCACATAAACCCTTAGTATAATAATATGCAAAAACCAAACACCCGATCAATACAGATAGGATACAATCAAAAATGAGTATATATATACCTGGTTATTAGTCTCAGCGACATCAACACCAAAGGATTGAAAAACAGTCCTTCTGACACCTTTATGAGCAGTGGTAATACGAGAAGCAGGAAGCACACCTGATTTAACAACACCTCTTGCTATACTCTCCGCCATTTTACCTGCTCCTATAAACCCCACCTTGTACGTTTCCACAGGAATCGGTGTCACCGCAGACATTTTTATAATTATGATGTTACACAAACTCAAAAGAGTTGAGGTTTGATTATTATGTGAGAACAAATGTGTTTTTGTGTTTAAGGAAGTGGGTCCTACTACTATGATTAATTGATTGATCACTTGATTGGTGTAGCGAGGGTAAACCTATCTTGGTTTGTATTTAGATGGGCCGGGCCGGGCTGGGCTTGCAAATTGCTTGTACCCCTCTCACTAATGCCTTTTAAGGATTATATTATCTTTTTATGATGCTTGACACGCAAAATGTTTTTGAAATAATTGTAATCTGTTCAAATAATTGTGATTATAGTTTTAATGAATTACGATTATGAATGAATTGTAAAATTGCTATCCTTTTTATCTTGCAATGGTCTATGTCACAATTATCCACTTTTTATTGTTACAAAGGCAAAAACGAAGCAAACACTCACCACGATCAAGGTGACAAGGATCCGACCATGAATTTCACTACAAATGGTGATCCTGAGTCACCCGAGCAAAAGTTTCTCATTGGTGTAAGTAACAACTAATCGTTACACATGTCATTGTTCATCATTGGTGTATCACCGATGTTATTTGAGCTTCCCTTGTATTATAATACCACTTTTATTCCGTAGTAGTTACATGATCAAACTAGCTATATAATGCAGTTGTTAAAACACCGTTTTAAATAGTAAAAAATGAAAAGAAAAAAGAAAAAGAATGGATGAAACTGAACATGGGAAAGTCTGCCAACATCATCTCCATGCCCAAGCTCTTTCTCTATCATTGTGGATGCTTTTACGAACGAGACACTGACATGTCTTCACATGCTTGGCACGTGATAGGTTTGCTTGAGCATTGGTCATTATACTACACACTGATAAATATTTATGGGTTAATTCCATATATCCTCAATAAACCATAAAAGGCCATATATACCGAATTAAATCTTGTAATGACAGATATACCCAACATAAACATCAAATTTGTCACATTTACTCATTTGATCATAAAATCAATTGATAATGAATTTACATCATTAAAATCCCATTGATTGGACCATTTAAAAATATAAATATAAAGTTTGTTAGCATTTTAGTTGGTAAAAGTAGTTTGTTATACCCTAGTTAATATCGTATAAAGGCCAAATGGTTTGTGTAATTTTATTAGTGGCGGATGACGATGACTGTTATCGGCTTTGCCATTAGGGCTACATGTTGACCAAGCTCTAGGTTAGACGGAGTATGACTAAAACAAGTAAGTTAAAATAGTGCTCTCTCATAAATGAACATCGCGAGAGAGTAGGTAATGCTATGACCTTAGGTTACTGCCGATAAATTGTATAGATGAGTTGATACCACTTAATACGAGATTGAGATTGTTAGCCTTGTAAGTTACTCGAGGGTTAAGGATTGATATTAATAGGACTAGCCCTAACAGAGCTAGGATATTATTTTCGGGTGGGCCGGTAAAAGATACACATTAATAAGTGTAAAGTACGAAAGACTAAAATAAAATTGAAATCCGTAAAATTTACGTTAGATTTTACTCATGAATGATTGTTAACCCAACCGATTAACCGTACATAAAAACCGAATATGACACTGTGTGCGAGAGAGAGCTCAATACATAATTTTTAATCATATATTCAAAGTATTATTACAGAAATTCTATTTAAACAATATACTATAACTTAAAAGTTTACCCTTTTGTTCAAGAGACATCTCAAAGTCTAACAAATTCAAAAGAAAGAATAAGAATAAGGTGGGCAAATTTACTATTTTGAAGCAAAATACTAGCGACAGTATACATTTTGCAAAATATTAGGGTGGGCCTTGGCCAACCCAACCACTAACGTGGCTCCGTCATTAAGGACTAGGTATCTGTGGCTATCTGGGTTATTATACACTAGCTTATAGACCCGTGGCATCTACGGGATTTTAGAGAGTTTTTTATTAAGAAAGGTAAGTACGTGAATAAAGTAAGAAAGAACAATGAACGTAAACGTTATGAAATTTTCTTGAAACAAAATAATAAGTTATAAGTGACTGAAAGTATAAAATACAATGCTCGTAAATATCTGTGTAACAAATGGTTTTTCAATCTATATATATTTCTTTTGATCAGAATGTAGCTTCTTGTTATCGTTGTTTTCTACGGATTCATTGTCAATAACACCCACTTTCATTGTCTCTTGATACCTGGTATCATTGTCCTTTCTTGCGCTGCCTGTGTCGTAGTATAAGGATTCCTAAATAATAAAGAAAAATATCATTAGTTCTAACGACACTATAAAAGGAGAACGTGTACTTGCAAGAATGTTAAAAAAAGAAAGTATGATTTGCTTAATCGTATTAAGAAGGCCTGATATAACATGTTCATCATTGGTCATTTTGGCTCTTGTTTATTGTCATGGCGAATGACACTGAAATGGGATATTGTTTCCTCACGATCTTTAGAGGTAAACGTTTATCAGATGCAGTAATTCTCAATTGTGGTATTTAAACCTTATTTCCAAAATGTGTCCCATTAATGATTTGTGCTTGAAGAAGTCCGTGATAATCATAAAACTTGAAGTTGTGTCCCTTTATATAATCCATTGAATTGATTAATATTACTCAGCAACATTATTGAGAAACCTACTTTTAACACAAGCCTGGTGAGGAAACAAATTCAATCATAAAATCTAGTGAGAAAACAAATTCATCGATTGTTGTGCCACTATCAATTTTATCAACACTATCGCAACTTAGGTAAACCATTTCCTCACCTAGAAATGTCTTACGCAATGATCATTTATATTGTCGACGACTTCATTAGTCGAAGCAAGAATGACGTTTTCTAACCCTTTTAGACTCATAGCTGAATCGGTTTGATATGTAGCTGCCCTTGCTAAACCTTTTCTTTCATCTATAGAAATTGAAGTATCCACTGATTGAGATGGAAGTGAGCCTAATTGTGTTGGTGCAAAAGATATATGTCGGTTTTCTGCTGTAGTGTGGCAATAGTTTGTCCTTTTTCACAATATAGTTTATAAACCGATGCATACACAGGTCTTTTGCATTAAAATTAGTTTTCTTAGATTAAAATCTTAATGGGTGTTCTATTAAGACCTTTAAAGTCCTAAAACATGAAAGCCTAATAAGAAAAACAAAATTACTAATTTTGTAACTACCTAAACTATGAATTTACGATATCTCACCTATAAAGATAATCCTTATCAATATTTAATTGAGTAGCCATTTATTAAGAATAAATACCAATCTTTTAGTGTAGTATCCTAAATCCGAAATACACATGACTAATATTAAGATTCGGAAATTTATAAGATGTAAAATTTTAGAAATAAAACATGACTACTACACATGGTTGAAACATTCAATAGCATAGTACACGAATGATGTATAGAACTCAAACTACACAATAGTCCTCAAAAAGCAATGAGAAACTTGACCATATGCTACTCCACACCTTTTATTTCACAGTCTATGTTTATTACCCTTTACCCAGCACCGAATGTCTCGTACACATGCACAGGAACTTTATCCATCTATATCTTGCTCACATAGACCACATCACCACGTTTCTTATCCTGATGATTAAAAAAAAAAAAAAAAAAAAAAAAAAAAAAAAAAAACCTAAATTGAAGGTAATTCTAAGTAGCTAGCATATATCCAAAAACTCAAATTCTCGAACTGCCTTATCAAAATGCATACATCAGATTTATAAGCAATGCCAAATGATGAGGCGAAAAATGATCCGTTTTTAGGGGGTCATTTAAGCCCGAATCCGAATTTATTTGATCAAATATTGCCCTAAATCGTTCCTTTTGTGATTTTAGGTATTTTGGGAGTGAAATCTGGAAAAGGAAGCAATTCGGACGTTTTTGAAGCATAAAAGTGAAGAAAACGCCAAAGTCTTAATTTTCCTTGCTGGGAACAGTAGGTGACGGCGTCAAGAGTAGTTCCCTGACGGCGTCAAGAGTAAAATTCCATGACGATCCAGAAGAGATTTGACGGCGTCATGAAGGTAGGGTGTCAAGAGTAAAAGTCATGACGGCCTGGAAATGATTTGTACTTGACGGCGTCAAATGTAGATCTAGGCAGTCCGAGGATTGTTTTGGCGGCGAGGTGACGGCGACACCTAATTGGTCTTGGTCTTGACGCCGTCAGACCCCCTTTTCTATATATAGTTTTCTAATTTTTCACATTTAGAGAGAAGTTTTGGGAGAAACCCTAAGTACGATTTTGGTGTAACTTTACAGGTTTTTCAAGGGTTCCAACCCCTTGATACCTTGCATGTTTAATTAAGATAAGTGTTCTTCTAATTCAATCAATATGTCTATGTGTTGGTTGTCTATATCATGTTCTTGTCTTAATTCCATCATGCTAGGCTAGATCTATCTTGTGTTTGCTTAGATCTAATGAAACCTAGATATTGATTATGTGTTGATTACTTGTTTATTCTTGTCTTGGATGAATGATTTATATGTTAAGCTTAAGAAAACTGGCAGATCTCCAATTGGTAACATGCTTGAACGTCTTAAGAAACATGAACCAACGCGCACTAGGTCTTTATTGGTTGTATTTAATGCATGAGCCACTGTTTAAAATCCCTATAGTTGTGCTGGGCATGGTGTAGGAGGAGATAAGAGCTCATAGAATTGGGGAGTTATGTGTGCCACCCCATGAATGGTATTAAGGAATACGATCCGTCATCCATCCAATTATAACAAGTAATTAACGTGTAAAAGATATCTAGGGAGTAGTGAAATCTAAGTAAACACATTTTCTCCAATTACTGCTCACAACCTTAGTATAAATTAGTTTATTTTCATTTCTAGTATTTTATTTTGATTGCATCTTAGTATTGGGTTAGTTGATTAGCAACTAATTCCGCCCAAATCCTTCAAACCCGAGATTTTAAATTGCTTTCCATAAAATATAAAAACACAAAAATAATCATCCCTCACCTTTAGAACTAGTATTTAGGCTTTCTAATCCTAGCGACACTATTCCTAAGCTGAACGATTAATCCCCTGGTACTTGTTACTATACTATACTACAACGATCAGGTACACTGCCTGGTGGGGGTTGTAAACTTCTCAGGATCCCTTGAGAGGTAAAGCCTGTTGCGATTCCCACGCATCAAGTTTTTGGCGTCGTTGCTGGGGAATAGTTATTGTCTAGGTTAGAATTTCTTTTTATTAGGTCTACTTGCTAGATTCCTTTCTAGTAAGATTTTATTTTTATTTTTATTTTTAGGTTTTCTTTAGTCTATCTTTTTCTTTGTGCCTTTGTTAGTAAATTAAGTTCATTGACTATTCCGTTCACCATTATGGAGAACGCGAATCCACCAAGTCCGACACTAGAGTTTTACCAGAAAAAATATAATTACACCAGTTTGGATATACCAAGATGGACGAATGAAATGAGGAGGACAGGATCTTATATTGATTTTATTGAGTACTGATTGATGCTAAACCGTCAACCTAAATTGACCACGGAATGGTCAACAAAGTCAGACAGCCTAGATCAATGCTCCGCGGAAGTATAGTGTTTCCCCGGGTCGTTATGTCCCGACGAGGTGTGAATGGCAATCAAAACGGTTATTTGATCGGGTGAAATTGGATGAAAAAGGTTTGTGAGTGATTAAACTATGGAATTTACAAGAGAATAGCTTAAATAAGCTATATAAACAAGACGGGAAAGTTTGAAAACCCAGAAACGTTTAAAACTTAAAACGTGTACGTTACGTTTAAATAAAACGTAGACGTACGAAATAAAACGCGAGTTTTAATAAAATAAAATACTTTCAAAAGTGAAAATTACATTTTTACAATCCTAATAATAAAAGAAACTTTTTAGAAAATTAAAATTACTTTTTACACTATTTAATTATTTAATATTAATTAAAAACTATTTAATACTTATTATTAATACTTAAATAACTAAAATACACTACAATATTATTTAAATACTAAAAAGGTGAAAATAAAATTTCTAAAATTATAAAATAACTAAAAATAAGTTTTAAAAATGAAAATAAGTGTTTTTGTCTTTTTGTGGTTTTTCTATTAATTAATTACTATTTAATTACTAATTAACTAATTAAACTATTTTAAATTAAGAAAAATAGCAAATGAACAGTAAAAATTCTAATAAAATTTATAAAATTATTTTATAACATATAAAAGCTATAAAAAATATAAAAACTAGGTTTTGCTTAATAAAAACTAATAATGCTATTTTAAACTAATTATTAATTAATAATTAATAAAACTAAAATTAATTCTAATTAATACTAAATGAGAAAATAAAAATCTGAGAAAATTAATATAAATACTTTAATATAAAATATAATTAATAAAAATATAAAAATGACAAGTACTTAATAAAAATTTAAAAATGAAAATTAAAATTAAATTACATTAAATAGAAACTATCACTTAATTTTAAATTTGTTTTTCTTGGATTTTCTTTTACAAACCTATTTTACATCTAAAAATAGCAAACTTTTGTAAAAACAAACTTTTTAGAAACTAAAAATAAGCACTAATGAAAGCAAAGAAGCCAACAGTTGACTTTAGTTGACCAAAATAGAAAATAGGCTTAAACCAGCATGTGTGGGACCCACAATGGGTAAAACTGATCCAAATGAGTTGTCAGAACATGTATAAGCTGGAATAAGCCAAAAGGGACCACAGAATAAGCCAAAAGTGCCAAAATAAGCACTTGGTATTTTCTATGAACTCAGAACTGGG
This sequence comes from Artemisia argyi, assembly GCA_030686995.1. Taxonomy (NCBI): domain Eukaryota; kingdom Viridiplantae; phylum Streptophyta; class Magnoliopsida; order Asterales; family Asteraceae; genus Artemisia; species Artemisia argyi. The sequence continues at coordinate 44,382,797 of CM060690.1, read as the reverse complement.
ACAGATTTCAAGGCTCAAACTAGGTGGGTCCCAGTGGTTTCTAGGTCAACCAAAAGGTCAAAACATGATCCCTACTAGGAGGGAAGTTGAAAGGAACCAATAGGGGTGGCTGTGGACCACCATGGTGGTCAGAAAACCACCACAAAGGTGGTGGTGTGGGTGCAGAGCTGCTGATGCAGGGGCAGACCTTGCCCTGCAAGTGTGTTTGGGGCAAGGTGGGGCCCAGAGAAAAAATTGCAAAAATGAGTGAACTATGGAACTTCAAATTTGAGGTGCTAGACTTTAACTAGGAACAAGTTACAAGCTATGAATCATAACACAAAATTAAAAACAATTCCTTGAAGTTTTATGAAAATCTGAAAATGAGCAAATTGACTTTTTGCAAAAACTTTGTATTTTGACTTTGATGGATTTTGATTGATGCTAATTGACTGGAAGTGTTATATTAAGCCTAGATGCAACTGATTTAAGTGGTATTAACAATTATAGAATCTACATGAGTACTTATGTAACTGAAATACTCAACAGTAAGCTCAAAATGAGATTTAGAGGGTAATGTTGACTTTCTATCAAAGAACCTGAATTTTTATAGTGTTTATGACCTAAAGTGACCTAATTAAGCATGCATGAACCAAGAGCAATAACAATAACAGTCCAGAACACCTAGAACCCAGTTGTTCCAAACACTCCCTTATGCTAACTGTTTGGTGATTTGAAGAAGCAAATGCAATAAATAAACCAAGGGACTGATTCTAAACCTATTACTAACCTAAGTTGAACATATTTAAACAGAAATTAACCACAAATAATCCCCACAGATGCCAATTACAAAATAAGAAAACTTGAACTAAAAACTGAATGGGGGACTTACATGTAACCTTGAGCTCAAAACAAAGATTGAAACCTTCACTATATGCCTACTGTCTCCCTGAGACTCTAAACCATACTCACATTGCTTCTCTTGTTCTTTTTCTTCTTTTCTTATTTTTCTTTTTTATTTATTTTTAGTGAATTTACATATCTTTGTGATTTATGAGCTAGATTGATTAAAATACCTTGAAGGCTTTTAAAAGCTTTCAACTAAGCTTGAATGAGCTCAAAGAACCAGAATACAACAACTTTCACCAATATCTAAGATATAATAAGATTTTGAGGAAAAGGAAAAAGCATGAACTGAAATTGCACTGAGAAACTACTGAGAGCTTTTCATTAACTTAAAAACTTGATACAACTTGAATTTTAAGACTGAAATTAAAGGTTTACAAGCAGAAAATTAAAGTTTACTCTAATAATGGTCTAAAAACAAGTGACCCCCTCTTCTTCTCTTTTTCTTTTCTTTGTATAGGTCCTGGCTTGTTTCTCTTTCTTTCCCCATCTTTCTCAGCCCTTAGATTGCTCTCTTATGATCTGAGCCGTTTAAAAATGGTTTTGGCGCCAAATTGGAAGGTGGGCAGTTGGGGGGTTTGGTGTAGGTATTAATGAAGGGAGGAGGGGGTTGAATGTAGGTTAGATAATAAATGAAGTTGGTGAGGTTTAGTGAGGAGGGGGGGGGCATGAACCTGAAGATTAGGGAGAGGTTGAGGGTGAAGATGAACAGTAATCGGGGTTTGTGGGTTTGACCGAAGTCAACGAGGGGGTGAGTTATTATAAAAGGTGTGGGCCGGATTTTGGTGTTGGGCTAGGGAGTTTGGTGTGTTGCTGGATCAGACCAGGTAATGGATTTGGGTGGGCTTGTTTTTGTTGTTGGGTTTATATAACTTAAAGGGTCCGTTTGATAATATTTGCAAAACATCACAAGGACCAATATTGCAATTTGGCTAAACATGAAGGACTGAGATGTAAAATTCCAAAATTAACTCAAGGGTTCAAACTTGCCAAGTTTAAATAACCAAAATCCATTTTTTGCAATTTTTGTATTTTTCAAAATTCCCGGGGACTAAAAATGATAATTTTCAAAGTTCGAGGACTAAAATTGCCATTTTATGAAAATCTTTTATCCAAGGACCAAATTTGAACATTTTTGAACTTCCAAGGACTAAAAATGATTTTTCATCCAAAAATATCCCACCAGGGACTGATTTTGTAAATTTCCAAAACTTTCCAATTTTTCACCAAAGGACTAAATATGACCACTTATGATTTAAAAAGGACCTTTGGTGATAATTTTCTATATTTTGAATATCCAGGGACTAGTTTTGTAATTTTATGAAAGTTGGGGGACTGAAACTACCTATTTTGCAAACTTTATACGTTTTTCATTTGTTTTTGCTCGTTTTGCATCTAAAACATATAAAACACAATTTTGAAATATTTTCAGTATTTTGATGCATTACTGAGTGTTTTTGTATGTTTTGCAGTTCAGATTAGACCAAAAATGATGAGTGTTTGAGCACTCATCAATCCCCCACACTAAACTATTGCTAGTCCCTAGCAATACTGTTTTGAAAACTTGATGGATTTGAAAAACTCTTTACCAAAAGCCATCACTTCTGGAGTAGCCAGGTGTTAGAACTGTGGCACACCTGATAACCGTGTGATTTTGAGCAAACCACCAGCTTTCAACGGATTTGAGTAGTCTTTACCAAAAGTCGTTTGCTTCTGGACTAGCCAGCTCTTGATGGAATAGTCAACATCTTGGTGAGCTGATTACCAATTATGGATTTTCCACGGCCTTTACCACAAGCCATAATCTTGCGGGCTAGCCAACTCATTTGTTTTCGGGGAGTTGAGGAACCATACAATTTTAGGCAAATTGCCAGCCGTCAACGGATTTGATATGTCTTTACCAAGAGCCGTTTGCTCCTGGACTAGCCAATCCCTTTTGTCGCTTAGACAAGGCGGACTGATTACCACAAAAATTTTGAAACTTTAGTGAAAAATTTTTAAAATTTTTGAAATTTTGGCTAAAACGAGGGTATTATATAGTAAAATGTGATAAAATTCGCTAGAATAGCGAAATACCCCCCCCACACTTATCATGAATATTGTCCTCAATATTCAAAATCCCGGCTATTATGCCGACATTTTGAACGTAAAAGGGCAACATTACAAGCTGAGTGTGGAAAACACCATTTTGTTTTTCACTTCTGTAATCATAGCATGGGGGACTCCCCCACACTTAGGGTGAAAACCCTATAAGCATGCTCTGTTTTTGTTTACCGAGTCGCTAGCGTGACTCGACCCCGAATTCATTTGTCCTTGGGGAAGCATGATGTGGAAGAAACAATCTCAATCGGACTTTCATTCAAGATGTTTGGACAAATATTTGAAGCACGTGAAAGTTCCACACCGATGAGATATAATACCAGCTCAAGATAATGATACATGAAAATGCCGGGATCAAATATAGTGTCCTCATTCCCGAAGGAATGAAGAACAGGAGAAGTCACCATGTAGGTGAAGAAAGGAAGAAAGATCGTGATGACAATCAAGATTGATTCATCATCATCAGAAAGAGAATTCATGATTGGTGTATCATGAATCTCATCATTTAGGCTCGAATGATCTAGACATATTATGGGTGGGAGGGTTGGGATTTTGATATCAATCAAATTCTCAGGGTTGAGAATATTTCCCTCCGGAAAACAAAGATTAACTTTGTCTAGATCAAAGTAAAAATTATCATACTCCGGTGGAGATATGATATGAGCGAGTTCACCGGAGAACTCCTCAAAGGTGAATGAATCATAATAGGGGAGAGAAATTTGAGAATGAGAAGTGGTACTGTCACTAATCTTCTCTCCCATATGATCAAAGGTAAAGGCTTCAAACTCCGGAATAGGATCATCGGAGACAATGTCACTATCCTTTATGGGGATAGGAGATGAAATAGGTTTCATTTTGAAAGCCTCGATTTTAGAAATGAGGAGATCAACATTCAATAATGTTGCACGAAGTGCTTCATCCTTGATTTCAGTGTCAATCTCGTCATTCTCTTCTTCTAAGCTGACTAGCTCAGAAGGTAATTCTTCCATATAAACGATGTCCTCACAAGATAACGAATTGCCATCAGTAGAATCGGAGAACATCTCATCATGATTAGATGGGAAGAATAGAGGAGGAGGAATATCACACATATGGTCAAAAGTCCCCTGTGACTCTCTCGGGATTGGGACAAGGATCTCAACACTAGACTTTATTAATTCGTCCGATTCCTTATTAGGAACAGTGCTAAGATGCTCATCCCCCATGATCAGAGAGTGAGTGTGAACTTCGGGTGTGATAACAGCAGACTGAGGGAGATAAGAAAGACTAGCACACATAGATTCTATATTTTTCATGTGTTCTTCTGCTAGCAATTCTTGCATACTCTTATCTCCCTGTGCTTCCACGGTAGGAATCTCAACTGATGAACTGGATGAATCTTTGTAATATTCCTTCATTTGAATCGAATCCTCATCATCATCGTCATCATGAATAAAACGGAACAAAGAGCTAGATTTGGCTGCTTTTTCTTTTGCATAAGCTTCCGTAACAGCTTTTTCAAAATCATCTATGGTTTCAATTTTAGCAACCTGCTCTTCCGTCAATATTTTAGCCATGCATTTCTCATGTGAATTTAGAGTAAATGAAAATTGCGGGGGTGGGGATTTGTCAAAACCAGAAGGTTGACATTGGTAATCATCATGAGGACCCCCACAATTCACACAAGAAACACTGGGTGCATTATGAAGTTTTGTGGTACCCAACTCCTTAAGTTCTTTCAATATCTCAAGAACTTCTATTATAATGTCAGTAGCAGAAGGAGTTGTGTGAATCATTTGGTGCTGTGGAGGTGGGTCTGAAAATGAATAGTCGTAATTGTTACAAGGAATTGGATTCCTTGTTTGACAATCCGAGCTAAAGTGAGGACCTCCACAGTACTCACAACAGTAAAACTGTTGAGTTAGGCTTGGTGTATTTTGATACGAAGCATCATTGAAATTTGGGTAATATGATTCTTGCTCGTATGAATGTGATGGGTAATCGAAAAAATTTGGAGAGTCGTTGAATGAGTTTTGATTAGGGTCATAAGTAAATGAATTACTCGACCCACAAAACAAACAACTCCCGTTTTGGATATCATTACCACATTGTACACATGTACACCAACGACATGGAAAACCGAAAAGCGGCTCACCACAACCGACACAAGGAACAAAATCTGGAGGTGGGACAAGTGGTGTGCTCTTAGAGCTAGCAATTTCCACCACTTCCGTTATGGTCTGGGGTTTTGGTTCTTGATAAATGTGAAGGTTAGGTAAGTCGTTCTTTTCAGTCTCTGCCCTAAGCTCAGCGCGTATGCTTGACAAACTTTTGACCATAAACCGTGAAAGGTTAGGATCAATTCTTGAAGGTTTAGGAGCAATTGTGAGCTTAGATTCTTGGACAACCATAGGTTGGACGTATTTAGCACTTCCATCGTCAGAGGGAAGTACGGGGTCCTTTGTTACCTCGGTTTCTTGATTCATTTCCCTCACCGGAGAGGGAATAGGAATCGAAGGTCCATCATAATCACTACGACATCTCGATATGCTTGACAAGGCCATAAGTTTTTCAATTTTGCTTTCAAAGGCCCATTGCTCAAAGAAATCGTCATCGAGAGATGTCATTTAGAATTATACATGAGAGGGGTATAAGATGGTAGAATCAAACGGATAGAGGGTAAGGAAAAATATTTTTGGGTTTTTATGGAAAAATATGAACAAGGATGGATAAATGTACAATGGAACGAATCCCAAAGACACTAATCAGAAAAACCATTCAGAATAGCGCGTACACCTCCCCGGCAGCGGCGCCAAAAGTTGATTGATGCTAAACCGTCAACCTAAATTGACCACGGAATGGTCAACAAAGTCAGACAGCCTAGATCAATGCTCCGCGGAAGTATAGTGTTTCCCCGGGTCGTTATGTCCCGACGAGGTGTGAATGGCAATCAAAACGGTTATTTGATCGGGTGAAATTGGATGAAAAAGGTTTGTGAGTGATTAAACTATGGAATTTACAAGAGAATAGCTTAAATAAGCTATATAAACAAGACGGGAAAGTTTGAAAACACAGAAACGTTTAAAACTTAAAACGTGTACGTTACGTTTAAATAAAACGTAGACGTACGAAATAAAACGCGAGTTTTAATAAAATAAAATACTTTCAAAAGTGAAAATTACATTTTTACAATCCTAATAATAAAAGAAACTTTTTAGAAAATTAAAATTACTTTTTACACTATTTAATTATTTAATATTAATTAAAAACTATTTAATACTTATTATTAATACTTAAATAACTAAAATACACTACAATATTATTTAAATACTAAAAAGGTGAAAATAAAATTTCTAAAATTATAAAATAACTAAAAATAAGTTTTAAAAATGAAAATAAGTGTTTTTGTCTTTTTGTGGTTTTTCTATTAATTAATTACTATTTAATTACTAATTAACTAATTAAACTATTTTAAATTAAGAAAAATAGCAAATAAACAGTAAAAATTCTAATAAAATTTATAAAATTATTTTATAACATATAAAAGCTATAAAAAATATAAAAACTAGGTTTTGCTTAATAAAAACTAATAATGCTATTTTAAACTAATTATTAATTAATAATTAATAAAACTAAAATTAATTCTAATTAATACTAAATGAGAAAATAAAAATCTGAGAAAATTAATATAAATACTTTAATATAAAATATAATTAATAAAAATATAAAAATGACAAGTACTTAATAAAAATTTAAAAATGAAAATTAAAATTAAATTACATTAAATAAAAACTATCACTTAATTTTAAATTTGTTTTTCTTGGATTTTCTTTTACAAACCTATTTTACATCTAAAAATAGCAAACTTTTGTAAAAACAAACTTTTTAGAAACTAAAAATAAGCACTAATGAAAGCAAAGAAGCCAACAGTTGACTTTAGTTGACCAAAATAGAAAATAGGCTTAAACCAGCATGTGTGGGACCCACAATGGGTAAAACTGATCCAAATGAGTTGTCAGAACATGTATAAGCTGGAATAAGCCAAAAGGGACCACAGAATAAGCCAAAAGTGCCAAAATAAGCACTTGGTATTTTCTATGAACTCAGAACTGGGACAGATTTCAAGGCTCAAACTAGGTGGGTCCCAGTGGTTTCTAGGTCAACCAAAAGGTCAAAACATGATCCCTACTAGGAGGGAAGTTGAAAGGAACCAATAGGGGTGGCTGTGGACCACCATGGTGGTCAGAAAACCACCACAAAGGTGGTGGTGTGGGTGCAGAGCTGCTGATGCAGGGGCAGACCTTGCCCTGCAAGTGTGTTTGGGGCAAGGTGGGGCCCAGAGAAAAAATTGCAAAAATGAGTGAACTATGGAACTTCAAATTTGAGGTGCTAGACTTTAACTAGGAACAAGTTACAAGCTATGAATCATAACACAAAATTAAAAACAATTCCTTGAAGTTTTATGAAAATCTGAAAATGAGCAAATTGACTTTTTGCAAAAACTTTGTATTTTGACTTTGATGGATTTTGATTGATGCTAATTGACTGGAAGTGTTATATTAAGCCTAGATGCAACTGATTTAAGTGGTATTAACAATTATAGAATCTACATGAGTACTTATGTAACTGAAATACTCAACAGTAAGCTCAAAATGAGATTTAGAGGGTAATGTTGACTTTTTATCAAAGAACCTGAATTTTTATAGTGTTTATGACCTAAAGTGACCTAATTAAGCATGCATGAACCAAGAGCAATAACAATAACAGTCCAGAACACCTAGAACCCAGTTGTTCCAAACACTCCCTTATGCTAACTGTTTGGTGATTTGAAGAAGCAAATGCAATAAATAAACCAAGGGACTGATTCTAAACCTATTACTAACCTAAGTTGAACATATTTAAACAGAAATTAACCACAAATAATCCCCACAGATGCCAATTACAAAATAAGAAAACTTGAACTAAAAACTGAATGGGGGACTTACATGTAACCTTGAGCTCAAAACAAAGATTGAAACCTTCACTATATGCCTACTGTCTCCCTGAGACTCTAAACCATACTCACATTGCTTCTCTTGTTCTTTTTCTTCTTTTCTTATTTTTCTTTTTTATTTATTTTTAGTGAATTTACATATCTTTGTGATTTATGAGCTAGATTGATTAAAATACCTTGAAGGCTTTTAAAAGCTTTCAACTAAGCTTGAATGAGCTCAAAGAACCAGAATACAACAACTTTCACCAATATCCAAGATATAATAAGATTTTGAGGAAAAGGAAAAAGCATGAACTGAAATTGCACTGAGAAACTACTGAGAGCTTTTCATTAACTTAAAAACTTGATACAACTTGAATTTTAAGACTGAAATTAAAGGTTTACAAGCAGAAAATTAAAGTTTACTCTAATAATGGTCTAAAAACAAGTGACCCCCTCTTCTTCTCTTTTTCTTTTCTTTTTATAGGTCCTGGCTTGTTTCTCTTTCTTTCCCCATCTTTCTCAGCCCTTAGATTGCTCTCTTATGATCTGAGCCGTTTAAAAATGGTTTTGGCGCCAAATTGGAAGGTGGGCAGTTGGGGGGTTTGGTGTAGGTATTAATGAAGGGAGGAGGGGGTTGAATGTAGGTTAGATAATAAATGAAGTTGGTGAGGTTTGGTGAGGAGGGGGGGCATGAACCTGAAGATTAGGGAGAGGTTGAGGGTGAAGATGAACAGTAATCGGGGTTTGTGGGTTTGACCGAAGTCAACGAGGGGGTGAGTTATTATAAAAGGTGTGGGCCGGATTTTGGTGTTGGGCTAGGGAGTTTGGTGTGTTGCTGGATCAGACCAGGTAATGGATTTGGGTGGGCTTGTTTTTGTTGTTGGGTTTATATAACTTAAAGGGTCCGTTTGATAATATTTGCAAAACATCACAAGGACCAATATTGCAATTTGGCTAAACATGAAGGACTGAGATGTAAAATTCCAAAATTAACTCAAGGGTCCAAACTTGCCAAGTTTAAATAACCAAAATCCATTTTTTGCAATTTTTGTATTTTTCAAAATTCCCGGGGACTAAAAATGATAATTTTCAAAGTCCGGGGACTAAAATTGTCAATTTATGAAAATCTTTTATCCAAGGACCAAATTTGAACATTTTTGAACTTCCAAGGACTAAAAATGATTTTTCATCCAAAAATATCCCACCAGGGACTGATTTTGTAAATTTCCAAAACTTTCCAATTTTTCACCAAAGGACTAAATATGACCACTTATGATTTAAAAAGGACCTTTGGTGATAATTTTCTATATTTTGAATATCCAGGGACTAGTTTTGTAATTTTATGAAAGTTGGGGGACTGAAACTGCCTATTTTGCAAACTTTATACGTTTTTCATTTGTTTTTGCTCGTTTTGCATCTAAAACATATAAAACACAATTTTGAAATATTTTCAGTATTTTGATGCATTACTGAGTGTTTTTGTATGTTTTGCAGTTCAGATTAGACCAAAAATGATGAATGTTTGAGCACTCATCAAGTACCCTGAGAAAAGAGGCCAAGGGCTTAAGACTTTTAAAGAATTCACCTTAGAAGCTCCATCAACCCCTCAAAATGCCTCACTTAGTGAAACCTATGCACCATATGAGCCTTCACCTAGGATAGTTTCGTATGAGCCACCTAGTTGCATGTCATGGTTAGGCACTACCATAATACATGATGAACCCATAGGTGACCTTGATGTGATGGAGGATGTAGCCGAACATGATCACATTGATCAAAAAGACCTAGGTTTTATGATCGATGATGATGAATCTCAAGAAACAGATGATGAATCTTCTGGGCAATTTGTATATAGCAGTCAGAATATTGAAGATGATCCATATGATTCGGACATAGAAGTTGAGATGCCTAAAGAAGTACGTGAGATACTTGGGAAAATGTTAGGGTTAGATTATGATAAAGCACATGTTGAGGATATAGGTGGTCTTGACACAAGGAACGATGAAGTAAGTAACATAAGCCCGCTAAATACCCCACAAGTCCTACCATCATTTGAGGAATACACACAGCCCGTGACTTATTCGGATGAAGCAGAAAAGACTTTAGGAATCCCAATTGAGGTAGAACCTTTGAACCAAACACAACTAGAGGATATAGGTTTGAATACTTGTAGTGATAACCTTACTCCTAGTTCTAGGGAATTTCCTAGTTTTGATGAACCGGAGCCTCAACCAAAATCGTTACCTAATCTTCCATCCTTGGATGAAAATTTAGGAATTGAAATAGGTTCTGATCCACCCATCAAACCATATAGTCCGGGTAGTCTTGAGATAAAGGTAGTAGACTCTAAGCCTTGTAGAGAGGAAGCTGACACAGGAGTGGAAAATGGCCTTACATGCTTACATCACCCATTTATGATTGATCACAAGAAACATTATGGGTTTAAACCGGGTTTATTAGGTCAAGATGGATCCCCAACTAGTAGTCTCTTGAAGATGATAGAAAATGATCCCTTTCTAGGAGAAAATCTTAATCCACCCATTAACCCGATTGAATTTGTTAAGGTTATGATGATAGGAGCACACCCCTTTGAGCATATAATTCATCCACCACTCTTTCCTCACGAGGCATATTTACACCCTAAGGGTGTGTATCGCTACTTCCACCCACACTTAATCCTAAGTGTAGGGAAAACTTCCCCTATTTCCGTTAAATAAGGGTAGAGTCAGGCTCGTGACTCGAACAAAAACAAGCGCTTCTTAGGAGGCAACCCATGTTTTGTTTGTTTTTATTTGTTTGTTTGTTTGATTTTATTTGTTTCCGTATGCATGCTTTATTTTTATTGTTGATTGATCATGTTTCTAAATTAAATAGTGGAAATACTTTACTTTGTTGTTTTGGCCTAGTCTTAACTCCACCTAAAGGTATTTTTGCAAAAGATAAGTGTAAGGGGAAACCCCAAATATGTTTTTAAGAAACAAACCGATCATGATTCTCCACAATATTAAATGAACATGTATATTCGTATTTGTTAGAGTCAAATACTTTTATTGAGTCATAATGAAGTTTTGCAGGATTTTCCAGGAAGTAGGACCAAGTTTTTCCACAAATTTTCCGGAAACTTAACATAAGAATTTCTGCAGGTCAATTCTGACGGCGTCAGGAGTTTACTCTTGACGGCGTCAGGTGTAAAAATCTGGAAATTTTACCAGTTTTGTTTTTCTAACGGAGTCTTATGGTTTTTGTGAATTATTAAGTTTTATAATCTCCAGGAAATCTGCAAACTTCATTCCACAAGCATTATATCTTATCTTGTTTTCTAGGATTTAGTAACTTATATAGGATGCCGCCGATTTTACGCGAGGTTGTCTTGTCTATTTTGTCAGGTTTTACAGGTTATGTATGATAAGAAGATGATTTATATTTTGGAAGGGAAGCTTTGATTGTTCATTTTCTTGAAGGAAGATTTAACCTGGCCATCCTATTATAAATACCGAGCGAATCAGGGGAGTATTTGATTTCATTCGTTTTACTTATTTCACGTTTACATTCTTTACTTGAACATTGGGGACAATGTTCATCTTAAGCGTAAGGGGAGGGTAAAAAGATGATACCTTACATATGCACCTTCGCTTGAGTTTGTTTTGTTTGATGGTAGATGTGTAATAAAACTATGAGAAATACTTGTTAGTGCAATTTTAGCACCAAATTTAAATTTTTTTACAACATTTAGGAGTGAAACTTTAGTCATAGCAAGCGTCTCATGGATAGGAGATTGTATGACTAGCACATAACCGTATATTCAAAAAAAATTTCCACCCAAATATGTGAGGTTCGCCTTTAGATTTGATAGGAAAAGCATTTACTATTAGTGCTTATGAGTGTACCGGTAGCATTTAGATTCTAGAACTTGCGTTAGTGATGCATCCCGAGACCGCTAGTGAGACTACATTCGTGTGGTAGGATTTACTACATGATAAGAGGCATTAGGATCACCCTTGTGTTAAACCCGTATCATAATTACTTGACCATTTAAGTCATATTACTTGGCTAGTTAAGTCAAATAATTTTTCCTAAACCCTTAGCGTTGTACTCATTTTTAGTACACGAAACCCCTAGTACACCCCTCCGAGCCTATCTTTTCGTTTCTAACTTTAAGCATCTTACTTAAAGGAAGAATTTGTTACACCCCACTTAAATGTACAACCAAATCGCCTTAGCCTTCCGTGTATGCGCTCATTTTTAGTGCATTATTGTTATTTGTTAAACCCTAAGTTAACTTTCTAATTGATTACATGGTTGCTAAGTCGAGTCATATCCTTGTACATATTGTTTTGGGACGATTGAGACTCATGGGTAAAGTACTTATTTTATGAAGTAATGGGGAAGAACATCACTTATTACCCCCATGTGTACGTTAATCTTAAAAGTGCTCCAACTGTTTTGATTTTCTTAATTCGAGTCATTAGATTAGTTAATTGTAAAGTATGTAAAAATTCAAGTGTAAGGGGAATGTTCATCCCCTATGATGTATTATTTTGGATGGTTGGGTAAGAGTGTATGCAAAAAAAAAAAAAAAAAAAAAAAAAAAAAAAAAATCAAAAAAATCAAGAAAAAGAAAAAAAAAAATATAGAAAAAGGAAAAAGAGAAAAAAACATATGGACTACCATCCCGTTTCATTCTATGTTCATTTTATGGTTTTGTTATTTTTCATTTATTAGCCTAAGTCGAGTCTAGTCTTGGCTTAACAACGCCATATTGTACATGTAATTAACCAAGATTGTTAACTCGCCACCAGTAAAACTTCCTTTATCCAACAAAACCGTGTATTTCATATCCCTACACCTAACGTTACAACCCTTTTAAAAGACCTCTTTGATAGTTTATCCTAGGTGCTTACGCCATGTGGTGGAGGTTTGATCCTTTCCCAAGCCTATGGTAATCTATTTTGCTGTGACAGGTAGTGAGAGATATCTTCCGTTTCCATATTGTAATTTACACTTTATTACACCCGAGAGATGTGAGTATCTAAACACTATTTGTGAGGTGCTTGTGTATGACCTCCGTGCTTGTCTATTGGTCTTTAGTGGAACGATTATTTGTTGTAATTACTTTTATATTAGTGTTAAATGACCCCTAACTTGTATTTTGACTAGAATAAAAGCGCATTTTCTTGAGGACAAGCAAATCTCAAGTGTAAGGGTATATGATGAGGCGAAAAATGATCCGTTTTTAGGGGGTCATTTAAGCCCGAATCCGAATTTATTTGATCAAATATTGCCCTAAATCGTTCCTTTTGTGATTTTAGGTACTTTGGGAGTGAAATCTGGAAAAGGAAGCAATTCGGACGTTTTTGGAGCATAAAAGTGAAGAAAACGCCAAAGTCTTAATTTTCCTTGCTGGGAACAGTAGGTGACGGCGTCAAGAGTAGTTCCCTGACGGCGTCAAGAGTAAAATTCCATGACGATCCAGAAGAGATTTGACGGCGTCATGAAGGTAGGGCGTCAAGAGTAAAAGTCATGACGGCCTGGAAATGATTTGTACTTGACGGCGTCAAATGTAGATCTAGGCAGTCCGAGGATTGTTTTGGCGGCGAGGTGACGGCGTCACCTAATTGGTCTTGATGCCGTCAAACCCCTTTTTCTATATATAGTTTTCTAATTTTTCACATTTAGAGAGAAGTTTTGGGAGAAACCCTATGTACGATTTTGGTGTAACTTTACAGGTTTTTCAAGGGTTCCAACCCCTTGATACCTTGCATGTTTAATCAAGATAAGTGTTCTTCTAATTCAATCAATATGTCTATGTGTTGGTTGTCTATATCATGTTCTTGTCTTAATTCCATCATGCTAGGCTAGATCTATCTTGTGTTTACTTAGATCTAATGAAACCTAGATATTGATTATGTGTTGATTACTTGTTTATTCTTGTCTTGGATGAATGATTTATATGTTAGGCTTAAGAAAACTGGCAGATCTCCAATTGGTAACATGCTTGAACGTCTTAAGAAACATGAATCAAAGCGCACTAGGTCTTTATTGGTTGTATTTAATGCATGAGCCACTGTTTAAAATCCCTATAGTTGTGCTGGGCATGGTGTAGGAGGAGATAAGAACTCATAGAATTGGGGAGTTATGTGTGCCACCCCATTAATGGTATTAAGGAATACGATCCGTCATCCATGCAATTATAACAAGTAATTAACGTGTAAAAGATATCTAGGGAGTAGTGAAATCTAAGTAAACACATTTTCTCCAATTACTGCTCACAACCTTAGTATAAATTAGTTTATTTTCATTTCTAGTATTTTATTTTGATTGCATCTTAGTATTGGGTTAGTTGATTAGCAATTAATTCCGCCCAAATCCTTCAAACCCGAGATTTTAAATTGCTTTCCATAAAATATAAAAACCCAAAAATAATCATCCCTCACCTTTAGAACTAGTATTTAGGCTTTCTAATCCTAGCGACACTATTCCTAAGCTGAACGATCAATCCCCCGGTACTTGTCACTATACTATACTACAACGATCAGGTACACTGCCTGGTGGGGGTTGTAAGCTTCTCAGGATCCCTTGAGAGGTAAAGCCTGTTGCGATTCCCACGCATCACCATACAACCCAGGAAGATCCACATTGGTAATTAGGAACTTATGATATATCATCGCATTTGCCCATAAGATTTAAAACCGCATGCGAGTGATAGTTGGTGAATATATGAACATTTGATTTCAAAGTTAAAAAATCTATATTTTTACTATTTGCCACCTTCAATTGATAACGAAGCCTTATGTAGCATTTAAAGACGGGAAGGAAATAAGCAAGCAATTGACTTGTAATCCTTTGGCACTCAAACACTCGTGGCACAACTACTACGGCCGCACTAAGAGAACATCCATAGTTTATGACACCTCATACATACATGCAATAAGTCATCCTCTTTCATTTTCTCATTATTTAAAGTCTTCTTTTACCAATGTAAAAAATGACAAGACATTTGGTTTATTCTAATCCTAAGTTCCCCAAATTGGCTGCTTATTAATTCCCAAATTAGATAAGCACAAACTGGAGATAAGTTAAATGATCATTTTGCATTTGATGTTACTCATACAATTTGACCAAAAATGGCTCGTTTGACCCATTATTCTACACTATCATTTTCAACACATTAGTGTTACTGTTGTTGAGTTGGACTTCTCAAGAACATGTAAAAGCCATTTTGAAGAAGCAAAGTCAACTTAAGTCTTGCTAAATTCTAACCTAACTTTCAAAGTTGAGCGTTCAGATCCACAAAGAAGCAAGTTCAAGCTTTACTCATAATCACCATATGATACAATTAGTACATATGGCTTTTCGTCAAATGCCAAATCAGTAAATTACCTGGTTAAAGAATATTTCACATCTTCCTATTTTTAAGTTCATCTCATATAAATCTCATAACTTCCATATGAGATAGCACAGTTGGAAAACATACCTTTGGTATATAATTGAGCATAAATGGATTTCCTCTTTTTGTAATCCTCATTTCACTACACTTCCAGGTGAGGCCTAATTCAAGAACATATTCTTTGTCAGTTAGAATTCATTGCACCTACAATTATATAAGCATCAACGCAAGCTGAAGCTTATTCAATAATTTACAATAAAGTACGACTAACATCATAAACTTGCGCTACAAATCCTCCTCATGGACTTCTCAAAATGATAAATGACCTTTTAATTTGTAAGTGTATGACTATACCATAGATTTAACTTTATGGCTACAACTATATAGTAAAGTTTTTCGAAAATTAACATTCCATGTCAACATAGCTGATAATAAGTGGTACAAAACTTAGCTGATAATAAATTATCTAGTGACACTTGAAAAATCAGTATCACTAATCATCGTGTAAAGTGTCCATTAGTCACATTTGTGGCAAATGTATCAGTTTTCATGTAGTGAAACTGATATAATTATCTCACTATCTAGGGACAATGTTAAGATGAATTATCTAATTCTGATTGTTATAAACATCGGCATACTCACTTTCAGAATGCAACGACGATCATAAATTTTCCACATAGAATCTAAATAATCACATACTCAATTCTAAATAGCAAAACATCATCACTTTCAAAATACCAAACACCCCTATAAATATGTATCTTTCTCATCCTTAATTATTATAATTAAAACAAAATGCACTAAGCTGATAAATGTTCTTCATTTGTGGTGACATTTCAGTGTCAAATATCTTAGCATACATGTTAGGTAGCCCGAGGTGGATACCCAACCCTATAAATGTGTCTATTTTCCATCATTTAAAAGATTCACAATGAGTAGCATGAAATACGCAATCCAGCTTCTAATGTTAAGCAATTAATATCATAAGCAAACTCTTTACCACGCCTAAAAGTTTACCCGATTTTGACCACTTAGCTTATAGAATTACCATAAAAAAATTACTACATGGTAATATGGAATTACTCTCTAATCAATAAGAGGTTTGGTACCATCTGGTGAAAGAATTGAAGATTTAGAGTTGTTGTGCATACTCAGATCAGGCCTCAATGACATTAAGTACATTAATAAAGAAGGTTTTAATGAAACTTACGCAGTGGGTCAAACTGATATGTGTTGTGGTGTATAGTAACAACCATCCTCTTCTAGATTCAGATAGCAGGAACACTAAGCGAGCCAGTGTTGAGCAGGCTTGGCAGTATCTACATCAACAATAAGCTACAACAGGATTTAGATAAATATGAGGTTCAATTATGATAGCTGTTGGGAAGAAGACCTCTCCAACTCGTGCATTGATTTTCAAATCTGCAAAATCAAATTAAACAAATTTTTAAAAATGTGAAAATGAAGATATTCTGGTCACTTAATATCAATACAGGAATAGAACCACATATGACGTGTTTGGCAGCCCCATTTTCAGATTAGGGGGCGTTAGCCTCAAGGTTATTTTTAGAGGTGGCCATTTCGGTGAATTTCCCTTATGAATGGATCGATTTATGTTGCAATATATCTCAAATGTGTAGAACGTTGTTTAAAGTCTATTTAATATGCATACGACATGCAGCCTTCTAAAGTGATTTTAAGACAACTTATATTGTCATGTAATAAGTATTCTTTATGATATAAAAACCTCACAGGGTGTTATGTATTGCTGAGTTTACAAACAAATTACTACATTGGTTACACTCAGTCATTCACAATTCTATAGGGCAATAGCCCGACTATACAATAATAGGGACAAACCCAGCATATCATACACTATCAACATGATTATTAGAGACATGAAGTTCGATGTCTTAAACTGAAAATTGGAATCTTCATATTACAACATAAAATTTATAGGTCAACCCAGCTGGACCATGAATGACCCGTACTATAAATGGGCTATTTATACCCACTACCCAACCTACATGCCCCTCATTTTGCTACCCTTACATATTTTGAGTTGTTGCTAATTGCTAAAAGTTTCATAGGTAACGCTCAAAACATTAGAATCAGTAAAATGGTTAATCTTGGCAATCACATTTGTGAAATCAGCTTGAAAATTTCATGTGGGTCATTAATATTTTGTATGACTTTCAATAAGACAACAATATGTTGGCAGCTATGCAACCCGACTTAAAAATCTAGCATATGTGGTACATATGAAATCAAATATAAAAAATTTGTTATTAAGATAGATACATACCAAGAACCCAACCGCCTGTCTAATATGGTTTAGTTTCTCTCACGCTGAGCCTGCATACTGCAATATAACAATATTTATCAGGATCAATTCCATAGGAAAGTTAACCAATTTTTGAGCTATTGTGGTAGAATGTAAGAATTACATGCTTCCTAAAAAGATATTTATTGTAATAGAAGTCAGAATACTATTGTCTTGATACTCATTTACTGATACTTTCTTCCATTTTCTTATCAGGAATACACTTTGCATGCAGTTTCTATGGTATTCATGTATCATATAACAGAAACAATGAAATAATCACTACATCCAATGGTTATACAACATAAAACTCTATCAGGTGATAAGCAACTGGTAGTTTGTAGTGCAAGTCAAAATGGGTCAGGTCGAGGACGGACCCACAACCACTTTAATCCTATTTATTTATGAAAAGTCAACGCATAAAATAATCTTAGAAACACATGTTATATAATAATAATCGAAATAGAAGAAAATATGATTTTGGGTGACTTGTAACCTTTAAACTATTCAGGGCCCATTGCTTTTAGTTAAAAAAAAAATTGTTTTGCTCATTTTAGATGAAACATAACCCAAGTTAAACCGCCCATAAGCATGATTCAGAGTTGCTACCTATAATTAAAAGCAATATTAATCAAATGAAGTGATTACATTGTGATAGTGCAAGTGATTCTGATGGCCACCAAGTTCAGCATCTCCTCTGTGATTGTTACTCTCAGGCATTGTCTTTGTTATTGAATGGTGAAAAGAAAACAAATCCACTGAGACGATCATCTATAATCCACACAAATTGCACGTAATCAACAGGTATGTACATACTTTTAAAATGATTGCTTCCACATCAAACCTCTATAGTTGCACTCAATGTACTCTGCATAAGTATAACTTAATCTTAAAACCTTCATATTCCAAAGTTTTTCTAGAGTGCCTTGATATATGTAATGTAACTCGAGTCTTAAATTTCCATTTCATGTATAGCAGCCAATCCATCTATTATCCACTTCGTTTCATTTGGGTTCATACTTTCTTGTATTACTGTTCATATGATTAACTATTGGTTTTTTGATGATGTGTATCTTACCTATGCTCTATATTGGTACAACTGCAAACGTTAGTATCATATATTTAGTTGAAACAACCTCGTGTCTTGGTGTATACCTAGTCACTTCACCACTAGAATTTTACAAATTTTAAATGCCAAACTTGATAAGCATTTACAAATTTTAAATCTTTGATATACACATCAATGTTTGGGCTTTAATAAAAATGTTCAACAAACTTCAAAGCAACATCAGGAAAATCGATGCTATTTTTAATTTACTGCATCCTATTGCAGCATGCTGATAAGAAGTCAAGTATTCATTTTAGCAAGGGTAAAACCTAAAGTGACCTAGATATTTAATCTAATTGAAGCATACACATACAAATTTGATTTGGAAATACTATAAAGTACCTTTTTTCCACTTGAGATTGATCACGGAGATCCATAGGTACGTACTGTGCATGACATATTTTATAAAGCTTGACCAAGGCTTCACTTCTCCTCATAAGTTTTGAGCTTGATCTGAGAACCCAAATCAGCAATCCAAACTGAATATATCTCTGTTTCTTCTTCGAACGTTCTGGTTGGTAAAGCTGAAGTCTACAATATCCATAATGATTGTAATTGGGTTGTCCCATAAAAGCACCTTGCAATTGCAAAACAGGAGTAGACACTCAATATGTGACTATTCAAAAAAGAGGCATGTCCTAATGACGAACAACATCTTGCTATGTTCAGCATTTCAAAACTAATGCATTGCAATGACTTTTAAGATAGAAAATTATGACAAACAATAAGAGCATTTCAAAACTAATGCATTGCAATGACTTTTAAGATAGAAAATTATGACAAACAATAAGAGTATGAAGTCCTACCCATGGATCCTAATGATGTAACTCATCTTAGCTTCAGGGTTGACATAAAATACACCTTTCAACCTCGCCTCACATTTTGACTGAATCAATTCCTTTTGCTGCATAACAAAAACAACCCATGTTAGTCCAAACTCAAAATGATACACCACATGCCAAAATGGCTAAAACCAATCAGACCTTGGCTTGATACTCCTCAGTGTACAGCTTAGCCCTGTTGAATATCAACTTCATGTTAGCAGCATTTCTTTTCTTGAAGGCATCATTGTCGACCTACTTAGCAAGCAAACAAATATACAAACCCTACAAAAACGATCATCTACATATCCAGAAGTCAAAAAGTAAACGCAATACTAAAATAAATATATAAATAAATAAATAAATAAATAAATAAATAAATAAATAATAACAGATCATCAACAAACATTCAATTATAATCCAACCAACAATCAAGATAAAAATAACACTAACTCTTATCAAAATTAACAATCAAACATATAAACAACAATAATTAAACTAAAATCTGTAACAGATCAAATATAATAAATTTTAAACATACTTTGAGGTAGAAAATGCACAAAATATATTATGGTTGAATCGAAATCAAATATAATACCGATTTGAAGGTTTGGCCAGCAAAAACCCACTGCATAGATCAACTTCTTAATTAGGTATGGCATAAAAAATGATGCAACCATGACTGGAACCGCAACGATATCTTAGGGTTGAAGTTAAATACTGATTTGGGTAATTTGAATTCAAAAATCATAACTAATTTTTAGAGAGGAGCGTATATGAATTGATGTTGTCGTTATTGCATATCCAAAATAGATGAATTAATGTGGAACTAACAAATCAAAACCCTAAATATAATATAACTGAATCACTACTTACAAATTCTACCATGTTGATAGCATAAAAATCAAGACCCCGACTTACGTTTTTTTACATGAACCAAATATATTCACAATAACCTAATGAATTATTAGCCCTAAATAATCATTGATTCCAATAAATCAAATAAACAGAACAAAATAAAATTGTATGAAATTGCAAAAAATTGTATCAAATTGCATAATAAATAAATCAAATAAATATAACAAAATTAAAAACATAAAAAAAACTTACAATCGAACCCAAAAATAGGATTGCTGTGTGTGTTTTTTTCGTTTGACATTTGATTTTCTTGTGAATGGAAAATTGGATCATCGGTTACATAAAGCCCTAAATCAATCAAATTGATTAGTTACCCTATTATAATTTACGAATTGATTAATTACAAAATAAATCAAATTGATTACTTACCAAATCAGCGCTTGCGAATTCATTACTTACCAAAGGAAGATCCGTGGAAGAGTGCTGCAGAAGAGGTGTTGTACGCAATTAACGATTAGCCAATAGGAATCGAGACACGTCGGGGAATTGAATGAGGGGCGTGCTCCACAGTGCTTGTAAACTATTCTCGTTTATTAGAGTTTATAGATTTCCTTTTTACTAACGTAAGTTAATTAGATCATTGCACTAGTAAAGACATAATAAGATGATCAAGATTGGCTAGCGCGTTATTCCTTATCTGATCACACACTGTAATTTACTTGGTTTCTAGTTAATTATTAGTTTGTAAAGAAGAGAAGGATTGAATTTATATGTGTCTTTCATAGTTTCATCTCCCATCTTCATTCATATTATAAGCAAATGTAGCACACAACAAAAACATACATTTTAACAGGTTGTTATCGCTAATTCTTTAATTATAATGACACTTTTCATCATTAAATAATAGAAATATACATCATTTGTCTTTCATATTCCCTGTAATACAATTGAGAAATCACACGTTTTAGTTTTTATTGCATTGTTAAAGGTATAGCGGGGAACTTAATAATGTAAATTCATTTTTATTTGATTTTATTGTCAAATGGGTAAATATGATAAATTTAATGTTTATGTCGGATATATTTATTATAAGATTTAGTTAAGTACGTATGGCCTTTTATTGTTTAGATCGAGGATATACGAAATTAAACCGATGGTTATAGACCAAATGACATAGACGCATAGTCGTTCACCTTGAGTTTGTCCCAATGCTAGTATGCGTCTAAAATCTTGTTTTATAAGGAGTTGATAGGAAATGCGAGTATTGAACATAATCGTCTGGCTTATTCTAATTCTTTTAAAATCTCCTGATATTAAAAAAAAAAAAAAAAAAAAAAAAAAAAAAAAAAAAAAAAAAAAAAAACCTTCAACTCATTGAGTTCACACATTATCAACTCAAGACTATGCTTACAAGACACATTGATTGATTGCATATAACGTGTATACGTGCTCAATAATTTTGACATATGGAACATCCTCGTCCTTCTTCACCAACTTCATGAGAGTGGAAGTCACTTCATGTTTGCAACCTTATCTTCGTTTTTTTCTTTAATGAACCACAACTTAACTTTTTTATATATGGATACGTGACTTAATAAAATATCATACTTCAAAAAGATAGTGTTTACATTTTTAACAAAAGAAACATTGCGATGAATATGAGAAATTTGAAAAAGCGAAAGCAGTAGAAATCACTTTTTGCAATAAGTTTTTTATTGCTAAAAAATTTACTATGCATGCTAAAGATTACGGAAAAACTTTTACTTATGCTTTTTTAGTGTCTTTGCATAAATAGATCATTACAAAAATGTCAGATATTGGATTAAAGAAAATGGAAAAGAAAAAGAAGCGAAGGGGGATGGTAGAACAGCCTAGCAACGACAACGTCCACTATAGAATTCTACAAACTTCCTTGAATGCTTTCGAACTTTTTGTGTTAACGTCAAGTTATTTGGTTCATAAGTTACATAAATTTGCACTGTAGTCATGTACTCATGCCATACGGTACAAAGGACGTCATGGCCTATGGGTATGCTTTTCTTTCAGATTTCTAGAATAGGATACAAAAGTTTCACATAAAAGATCAGACACATGATAATGTGTCAAGTAAAAAATTGTAGTCATGTAGACATGCATTATATGCGCATGGTGCATATAGTAGATTTGCAAGTTTGGTACAAAATATTGGCACAGCATATTAGAGTAACGGACAGGTTAGTCAAAGACCAAATTGCCACATAATATTTACTTGGAGCATATGCAATGGCATCGTGCTTGCTTGGCTTCACCTTGCTCATGGTCGTGGTGGGCAGCGGTGACTGTTGCACCCTGCTCATTGTCATGGAGGTCGTGGTGATGAGTGACAGAGCTTGAACGACTTTGTTGGAGGGGCCGAAATCATTTTATTTCTCTTTGAAGGAGCCAAACTCTAAAAGTGTTCTAATACGTACAAATTTATTTCATAAACAAAAAACACTAAAATTTTATATGGAAATCAAAACTTTGGGGCCCAAACCCCTCCTAGCCCTCGTTATCATCCATCCATGGTGATTAGGAGCACGACACTAGTGAGCGTGTGTGAGTGTTGTTTTTTTTTTTTTTTTTTTTTTTTTTTTTTTTTTTTTTTTTTTTTTTAAAAAAAAGAAGTGGTTTGTGGTGCACACTTACTGTCGTGAGATAAAAGAAAAAAGTGGTAGTAAGTTACGATGATGTGAAGTTAACATATACAATTAGAAGGACCAAAATTATAGAGTAGAAAATAATGGAGGGACATTTTGATTAAATAAAACTCTAGATGCTTTTGCCAACTTTTTTTTTCGCTATAAATACTACCTCATTCTCGCACCAAATTCCTCCCACAAGTATTTTGTGAGTTCAAACATAATTTATAAAGAAAAATGAAGCCGATTGTTGCAACGTTCTTGCTTGTGGCACTTGTACTCATGAGCTCTTCTCTCTTTCATACCACCATGGCTGGTTCAAGTAAGTTCATAAACTTATTCTCAAAGCCAAATACTATGAAATAACATATTGTACCGTGGCGTATATTACAAAGGTTATATGTTTTATCTTCAATAAAAATTATCATGACATCAAAGTTGTATATTTCTTCATTTTCTGTCATGTCAAAGGTTCTAATTGTGCTTTTAATTTTTACTTTTTTTTACGCGCACTTATGCTGCAAGTAATATGTTTATAGAACATGTTTTCTGTAAAACCATAGCCACCTCTAACTTTTATAAGGGTGGCTATGTCTGTTTGAGTTTGTGTGGTGATATGTTGGGCTTAAGTCATGTAGATTAGTCGGCCGCAAAAGGTTGAAAACCATGTTTAAATAAATTAAAGTATCTATTGTATTTTGGATTTGTAAAAGCTTTTGCAAATTTGTTACAGGTTTTTGCGACTCAAAGTGTGCAGTGAGGTGCTCAAAGGCGGGAAGACAAGACAGATGTTTAAAGTATTGTGGCATATGTTGCAAAGCTTGTAATTGTGTGCCATCAGGAACATATGGTAACAAAGACGAGTGCACATGTTACAGAGACAAAAAGAATTCTAAAGGCGGACCTAAATGTCCATGAATTGTTACTTCATGTACTTTATTAATTGGTGTACGTACTACTACATAAATTATAAATCATGATATAAATATATAATAAATTATCAGCATTTTAGTTTTAGATTGTTATAGACATTATATGTTGTTTCATTGCAATGCTAATGTTATTTATAATTGACAAAAAAAAAATTACATTTTTTTTCTTTTCAAACACACACTACTACAGATTGTGAAATAGAGCCCCCTTAATAGAGCCTGGTTTTAGTGAAAAACGGGCTCTAAAAAGATTCCATGTTTTGGAAAAGGGTATAAAGCCATGTTTTTTTATCATAAAACCGGGCTTTATTGTGAAAAATGTTAGAGCCATGGTTCCTTCCACAAAACCGGGCTCTATTCCTCGTATAGAGCCATGTTTTCTTTTTACGAAACCGGGCTTTATGTTAAAGAGTTAAAGCCATGTTTTCTTCAAAAAAAATGGCTCTATTCCTAAAAAAATTAAATCCTTTTGACCGGCTTATTTCCCCCTTCTCTTTCATTTACAATTTTCACTTTCATTTACAATTTTCATTATCTTCCCACAACACTTAACTTTCCCCCCTTTCACTTTCACAAACCCTAACCCATTAACCTTCACTGCCGCTTACTACCCCATCGTTTACAACACCACCATCACTACCGTCACAAGCAACCTTCGTCACACAACCAAGCCAACAACATACTAAGCTAATTAGGAGGTACCAAACGGCTACAATTGATGTTTTTGTTCAATTAAACTTTAATATATCTCATTAATGTTGTTAAGTTTCATTTATGAATAACTTTTGTTTGTTTATATGTTTTTTGTGTTATGTAATAAAAGTCTTGATTTTGGAATGAATTGTTGAAATTAATTGTTTTTAAGCTCTCGGATTTAAAATTATATGACATTAATGGTTGCATTTTATGAAAGTGTTCAAAAATACTAAATTTAATTGTTTTCCAAATTTAAAATTAGTTTTTTTGGAGATAAATTAATAGAGTACATTGTATCATTCTGTTTAACAAGTAATCGGGCTTGCATTTGTCAATGAAAAGTTAAAAAGTTCATCTACACTATGTCAGCAAAACTATAAAAATATGTCCAAAGTTATACATCTAACTGTCTAAGTCACATGATGTGAAGGCACCAATGGACCAATTAACCAGTTGTTAGAAATTGTAATATCACATAAGTATTACTGTTATTTGAAGTTTTTGTTAAGTTTAAAGTTTTAATGACTACACTGTTAGATATTTACTTGCTGTTTCATGTAGTGAATGTCAAGATAATAGCAATTGGTGAGAAACTTGATTGAGAATGGTTTTCTTTGGAAGTCTTGATGTATTTACAAAAAAAACACAATTATGTTGCTATATGTATAAAACAAGGGAGACTCAGCGAAGAATGGAGACTCAGCGAAGATGCCAGAAGAATGGAGACTCAGCGAAGTCATCCCCATCTTCAAGAACAAGGGAGACGCGCAAGTGTGTAGCAACTATAGGGGTATTAAGCTACTTGGTCACACCATGAAGCTCTGGGAGAGAGTTATTGAGAGGAGGTTAAGAAGGGAGACAAGGGTGTCAGAGAACCAATTCGGATTTATGCCAGGGAGGTCCTCGGTCGAGGCTATCCACCTCCTCAGAAGTCTTATGGAGAAGTATAGAGAAAGACAGAGAGATTTGCATATGGCTTTCCTGGACCTAGAAAAGGCATACGATAGTGTCCCACGAGAGTTGATTTGGAGGACTCTAATAGAAAAAGGAACCCCAAGGAGATACTTAAGAATCATTAGGGATATGTACGAGAGGGCGAAGACCCGCGTACGGTGCACGGTGGGGTGCACTGAGTTTTTCCCGGTGGAAGTTGGACTTCACCAAGGATCAGCCATTAGTCCGTACCTCTTCGCCCTGATTCTCGATGAGATAACTAGAGGGATACAAGAGGGCATTCCTTGGAGCATGATTTTCGCTGACGATATTGTGTTGGTAGCAGAATCGGCCGAAGGGCTAAACTACAGACTGGAGCACTGGCGAGAGGCATTGGAAGACAGTGGTCTTCGGGTAAGCAGAGAGAAGACTGAATACATGAGATGTGATTTCGGTAGCAACGAGATCGGCCACAACGAGGAGGAAGTTCGTATCGGCAACCAGATTCTTCAACCTAAGGAGTTTTTTAGATATCTAGGTGCGGTGATACACAAATCAGGAAGGATTGACGATGACGTTACCCACCGTATTAGAGCAGGATGGGCGAAATGGAGGGCGTCGTCAGGTGTGCTCTGTGATAAGAAAGTCCCCCTTAAGCTTAAGGGAAAATTTTATAGGGTGGCGATCAGACCAGCTATCTTGTACGGGTCAGAGTGTTGGCCTATCACGAAAGCCCAAGCTAACAAAGTGGAAGTGGCAGAACTGAGAATGCTAAGGTGGATTTGTGGGAAGACTATGCTTGACATGATACCGAACGGAGTTTTCAGAGCAGAACTTGAAGTTGAAACTATAATCTCAAAGATGCGAGAAGGAAGGTTGAGGTGGTTCGGTCATGTCAGGAGAAGGCCACAGACGGCGCCAGTAAGGAGAGTCGAAGAGCTGAGGGTCGACGGTTCGAGAAGGAGGGGAAGACCTAAGCTCAGGTGGGAGGATAGACTTAGGCTAGACATGAAGGAGCTTCTCTTGTCCGAGGACATGATCTCAGATAGGAACGAGTGGAGAGCTAGGATTAGAACTTGCGGGTAGTTTAGGTCGTGGGATAGGTTGTCTTTGCCTTGCCCTTTTGCGTTTTAGGTTTGGTAGGCCCTTTTGCACTTTTAGCGTTTTGGTCTCTTTGCTTGTCCCCTTTTAGGTTTTTAGTAGGCTAGTGGTGTCTCTTTTCCCTTTGCCTTAGCTTTTCCCCCTGGCCTTTGCTTTAGCCCCATTGCCTTAGTTTTTGCCCTTTGCTTTGCCTTTGCTTTTGCCCCTTGCTTTGCTTTGCTTGTTTTTTGCGTTGTCTTCTTGCCTGCTGCCTGCTTGCTTGTGTTTGTTTTGCCTTTGCGTTCTTGCTTGTGTTTGTTTTGCCTTTTCGTTCCTTGTTTCTCTTGCGTTCCTCTATGCTTTGTTTGCTTGCTTTACTTGCTTTGCTCCTTGTTCTTTGTTTGGTTCTCTGTGCTTTGTTTGTCTTGTTGCTCTTTTGCTCCTTGCACTTTGGGTTTCCTTTTCACTCACACATGTGCACGTGCCGGAGGTCTCCCTGGAAGCAGTCTCTCTACTCCTAGGCTTTGCCTGGGGTAGGGGTAGGATCTGTCTACACTTCTACCTCCCCCATACCTCGCTTTGCGGGATTGGGCATGTTGTTGTTGTTGTTGTTGTTGTTGTATGTATAAAACTGATACATTTTGGGTTGAAATGAGAATTAAGGTTAAGGTATTTAAAATCAAATTTGGTATACTTGCTTTCCACAGGAATATATATAGATTCTTACCTCTCGATTCTTGTTATGCAGGTGGATTTGAAATATGAGTTATATGTAGTTGTTGTACATACGGCCTTTGCATTTAGCTGTGGTCATTATTATGTACGATCTGCACCTCATACATGGTACAAGTTTGATGACTCCAAGGTAAAATATATCAGATCTATTTTCAATTGTTAAAATTATGTAATATTGAAATTGACTTCGAGTTTTAATCGTCTCAATAGGTTTCTAGTGTTTCTGAAGCTTGCGTGATCTTAGGAGAAAGCTATGAAGTTTATGTTTCAATCAGTGCGTCTTTCATTATAAAATTGAATATTAGTCTTTCTTTCATCGTGCCACAGAATCGCTCCAAAAATGTGCATTCAGAGAAAAGAGTTATAGCAGCTCAATCGATTGACGGTATGGATTTTGTTTGTATAATTCAATATAAATTTGAGTTATTGTGTTTGTGGTGAACGTATAACTGGTTCAATTTATATGTATACCAAGTGTTTTGATGAAATGTTCCATAAATGAATGGAATTCATCGAAGTTATACAAATAATGTCCTTGCTCCGTTGTTTTAATATTATAATATGATTTTATCGATGTAAAATCCAAGGTCTAGCTGTGTTTTGATTAATCACAATGACAAATATAGGAATGCCAATTAACTGGCAGTTCTGTATATCACAGCCACTCCCATAAACTATTAAGTGGGTAGCTGAAAATTGATCACTGATGCAAAATACTGTCCAAACCTGACTTCTATTTTTATTGCTCCTTATTTTTCCATTTAATGCAATTCATATCTACAGCCTATGTGAAAATCATATTGTTTGTTTTTTCTATATGTTTTATAAGGTGAATGTTAAAATGACTCAGTCAATTGCCTTGAGATTTGCTTCAAGGTGGGACAAGTAAGAAGTCTTGCAGGCATATAACTCAAAAAAGTGCGCATTACTATACAGGTATTCATTTGCACTGATCTATACAAAACATATAATTTATTATACAATATTCTAGGTACTGATAATCTACAATGATCAGTTTACGAGATGTCATAATGCCAGGAGTCAATGGAGAAGCCAACAAAATTCAATGCCCATGCTTTGCTGTATGAACTACATGTGACCGCCCGAGAAATTTGTCGAAACTATTGAGTGAGGTAATTTGGGAACATTTTTTAGTTGTGTTAGCAAATCAATGATGTTAGTACTGATATGAGAATCACAATAGTTGGAGTTATGAACACATTACACTAATGATGTTTAAATATGCTCAAGTTTCATTATCTAAACGGCCAAACCCCGGGTTTGTCATTGTCATCACTTTGACTTCGATGTTCTAATTCTTAGTTATCTTTCTTAAAGCTAAAAATGGCACCCTTTTTCCAGATTACGACAACTTAATTAACTTTTATGTAACAGCCTTGATTATGGATGCACTTGCCACTAATGTATAGAGCACATACAATCATCACATGTACGTGTGTTTACTGTTTTGTATTTTGAAGATTTGAAATTCTGTCTATTTAGTTAAAATTGAAGTACAACTTGTTTATTGCTTGATGAACAGATTCATATATTGCTTATTAAGATTGAGGTAGTACTTGACAAGTGCACGTGTTTGGATGATAAAAATGAAGTCTGCACCAAAAGAGCGGGAGCCGGTTTTGCAGAGTAGTTAACTGTAAGATCCTGCAACGCCTTTATTTACACTTTGCTGCCTTCTAAAAACGTAAATGGTCCCTAACTATAGAGTAGTTTTAATTACTGATATATCTTGTTCGGACGCAGATTTTCAATTGCTATGGATTCCAATTCTGCTTGCATTTTTAAGCTTTTCATTTAGGAACATCACCAGTTTACATGGCGCTTTTGCATTTCACGGGGATGAAAATGATGCCAACAAGTTCAGCTACAGTCATGGGGTTGACTCAAACTTCATCAAACCCCATCTGTTTTGGTCAGGCAACGCACAACATAGAGACTTTACGGTCACGCCAATGATGTATTTTTCGCTTGCATTTTCATTCAAGTCTTCAGTTAGCTTATAGCTTTTTCATGTGTTGTTTGCTATAGTAGTCATATGCTATACAAGATTTATCTCAATGTATTAAGAGAAAGTCACTTGTAACCTGGGAGAATCTTCTTGATTTGAATCAATACAATGTTTGTTCTTCCCATAAGATTTAATGGCTGGAATATGGCATCAAATGTTTTTTTTTTAATTTTTTTTATTCACATAGAGCCATGTTATTACAAGAAAACCGGGCTCTATAATGAGGAATAAAGCCCGTTTCTAAAACCGGGCTCTATGGCAAATACTAATAGAGTCCCTCCCCCTTTGTGCCCTCATGAAAAACCGGGCTCTATGAACCTTTTAAACCGGGCTCTATGTCCATTTTTGTAGCAGTGACATAATGTAGTTCTATTTTTCTTCTAATCCATTACACGTACCACCACCCAGATTGTTATTTTTTTCTTTTCTTTTTTGACAAATGAATAACCATTTAACTAACGATTAGTAAAATTGATGATAAACTTTCAATAATTATAAACAAGATCCAAGTGTTTTATGACAAAACTCTTCTTTCTAAACTCCAATGCTGCATAACTCAGAACCAACAGCATAAATACACCTGCCCGTTTGTTGACTTGTGCCACATGCTAAGAGATGAATTTCTTCCCACATCGAAGTGTCATCGTGCTTACAAAGACATTGATCAAGATTCTAGGACCTTAACAATCTTAGGAATTCAATTGTTTCTAATGAATTACTGATTCGTTGTAATATAGTCCTTTTCATATTCTTTAAAGTTAACAAATTTCATATGAAATGATAGTCTTTCTAAATAGTGTATGCTAATGTATACCAAATGGTGGAACATGACTTTCAGATCTTTTGACAAACATTACTCGATGCTCACCTAGGCGGACTCTACAAATGAGGAGATCGTGCAAAAGATACTTGGGGCATGGTTTTTATGGCGACACAGAAGCACAAATACCTTTAATCCAGCCAATTAAACTGAGAAGCGATACAAATGGGAATTGATGAAGTTTAAGTATTTTCTTTCCGATTTCCAACAGAAGTAGAAAACATAATAAATGGCTAGCCTGACATACGTCGACATAATATTGTAACGACCCAGGTTATGTTTAAACACATGAAAGTACAAGAAACAATAAAACAACTACAAAGTTATTATTATAAGGTAACAAGACAAAGACACCATAAATTCACGATGGCATATTGGGTACATTTTAACACAACAATCTAAGGTCACATATTATTCCTAAAGTTTTGTCAAAACTTCAAAAGCCAGAAGATTTTACACACACACAAATCCACAACATGTCAGAAACACATACATATAACAAGCTAAAGTTTGTGACCAGACAACACCTATTCACATACATCTGATGCTTCAGTCTTATACCATCTTCCTCTTTTCGATCCTTTCCAATATTTTTTTACCATAAAGATTTGTTTGCATCGATGCTGCATTTCTTCTTATCAGATCCAGCAGGCACTCGTATGTAAATCCCTGATCATGAAACAAATCCATTAACTAAGACAAAAATATCGTGAATTATTAGAACACATATTCTGATTTTCTATCAGTGGTGTGATCGATTGTTACATTTAACTGACCTTAGAGACCCTTAGTGCAATCTGGATGACAAAATTCGCGTAGGGATCTACAAGAAGTGATTGGGAATTGCGGCTTGCAACCAACTCATGAATGATTTTTGCTGATATATCTTGGCTCGCTTCAGCCAAACATTTCTCCACAACATTACTAGCGAATTTATTGCGGGCTAGAGATGTAAAATTTCCTTGAAGCTCCCTCACAAGCAGTCCTGTCAACTCGGGTGACTTTAGTCCCACCATGTGTTGCAGCACGTAATTACTATACAGAAAAAAAAGAAAGATAAATAGTTTAGTATTTTGACACCAATATTGTAACAGTTTGTTATAAATTTTGGGCAGGAGATGCAAACCCGTAAGGATCCTCTGCTATGTGCATTGCATGAGCCATGATTTCAGAAACTAGACGGTTTCTAGTTTCACCATGAGCGTGTTCCACACATGCCTGCAGCACACAACAACCATATCTATTTGTTGCAACTTTGAAGCAGTTGTCTGCTATGTCATCAATGATCAGCTGCAAAACGCAGTATTAATGGTCAACCATATGGACTCTAAAGACTAGTATAGATACCGGTTAAGCTAAAAGTCAGTCAAGCCACTCGTAATGTTCTAAAGGTCAAAAGTAATAACTCAATGTTTTTCACTTGAAAATATTTGTTTAAAGGTAAACGAAGATCATATACCATATCTACAGCATACAAATTCACCATAACTATATATGTAAAACATGGAACTTTATGAAAGCAATATAAAACTCATTCTACAATTGGCATGTATATCATAACGGCATAATAGTTTGATCACCATGAATTATTAAAAAGCAGTAACACACAGATAAGGTCGACCAAAATGAAAAACAGTGATATACGCAAACTTGGATAATATATATACGTACATATGAAGATAAAGAAATCAAAAGGGGAAAACTGAATTAACTAAAGATATTTAACAGATCCATGTCTTTAGACAAAGAGGACAGATTGATGAGTACAATGTAATAAATAACTTCTATAAAGTTCAAGAACTAAAACAAAAACATGAGTATAGCTGATATGCTCATGAATTAACATGTATTTTCATGTAATTCAAGTATCAAGAAAGCTTGACTGCAGAAATAATACATGTAAAGATGTTTCACAAAGTTCAAAACCATACCCTTTCGTATCATGTTTCTTCCCTTAATTTTTAACCATCTAGTTTCGATGAAAGCACATACAGTGTATATACAACAGTTTTCTTCCACCATCATGGTCGGTAAATATTTTTAAGGACAATTGATAGGCAATTGTCCTAATAGATGACAATGGATCACAACTTGATTATAGGTGTGTATTCTTTAGTTCATATAATTAATCATAAAAATTGTGGTTTAAGTCACACGCGCCTCTAATGTGGTTTAATCCTCGTAAAGCAGGCACAAACATAAACACATATATCAATAAGATAAGTTCGTCCACGTGCTATAGAACAATAAATACGCATCCAACAAAATCAAGATTACTATATGACAAAACGAAAGTACCTGGTTGAGATCATTATCAAATTGTAGCAAACAATACAGAAGCACATGATGACCATTGGGATCATTTGCCAATCTAGCCGCAGCAAGGCATAAAGCACCTATTACCATCATAATCTGATTTCGGGATCTCAGGTTCTCTAACAATTTCTGAATAACCCTTGTCCTATATATTCAAGAACATTAATTGACATTAACAACAACAAAAACATAGTACTTAAAACATGATTCACAACGTACACAAACACTAAACCAAAGATTACCAACAATAAAAACATACCCATAAGGATTCATACAAACATGAATGATCTCAACCGGCGGCTTAGTCAATTCATAAACCATCAACGTCTTCTGATCCTCGTTACAAACGGACACAAGCTTTTGAATTATATAATTACCAAACTGATCCTTCATCAAATCCGCAATCGAATCTATCACCTCCCCAAAAACAAAATCAATATCATCTTTTGTCGGGTTCTCAAATTTCGCTTGCAAAATCCTACAACCATTTTGATCTTTAGCAAGATCATAGATAGCTTCTTTCATCTCTCTCAATGACATCAAACTAAATAACTGGTCCTTCTTCATTTTACTCGAAACCCGACTCAAATCTTTATTATTCCTAAAACCATTCCCTTGATCAAAACCACCAGCATTATAAAGATCATGATTATGGCATGAACTTATTCCTTGCTTGTAAAGCAAGTAATCCATTTTATCAAAGTTAAACCCTGAAGTACAAGAACTAGAACTAGCACCATTATACCCATATGATGGATACTGGTACTCATACATATAACCATGATCAAGAAAATGAGGGTCCACCATAACAGGACTAGCATTACCCACACCTGAATAAAACCCATTATTATAAACCCGGTTAACGCCGTTATAAACCCTAAAATCATCATTTAACCCATTCATCATAAAACCCTGGTTTCCGTTAAACCCGTTAAACCCTGCGCCGTTGTGCTCAAAGTCGAAAGCTTGCGGCGAGTAATTCTGGAGGTCAGAATTGTTGTTGTTGAGTGTAAGCGATGAGAAACCATAGCTTAGGGTTTGATCGACGTTAATTGACGGCGGTAAGTTGTAAGGAGATAATGGAGTTTGATTACTCATTAGAGAAAAATGGGAGAAAAAATATGAAACAAGAATTTTTAGAGGGTGTGAAGCGGAATGTGAGGGGTTTAATGTGGTTTTATGGAGTTATTTCAAATTTAATGATAGTTGGAATTATGTGTTTATTAAAGTTTTATTACGAAAATATGAAGAAGTATAATTGTAATATGGTTTAGATAAAAGAAAATATGAAGAAGTATGATTTTGCAGAGAGTAAGTAATGCATGCAATTTATAGAAAGTATTATTTGGCGATGCGTATTGGTGAAGTTGGGAGCCAATACACGCGTTTGTTACTTAAATAGTGTGGCCTATGATGTGAGTGTTCGTACTTTCACTCCAGAGAAGTCGAACTGTAACAGCTTTTTAAGGGAATATGTTTAAAGAAAATAAAAGAACTTAATGATATGATTTGATGAGAAAATATTTATTGACTAAAAGATTTTGTTGATTGTATAGAGTACTTAGTAAGCTTTTTTAAACTTATATTTACTTTTAAAATAGAAATTTATTTTGAGATTGAAAAATTATAAACAAATTAAAAATATAACTAACTAAAAACTTGTACTCTATCTATACTATATATAAAGCATGAATAACTCTTTCTCCAAAATTTTAAGACTTACAAGAAATTAAGTATGATTTACAACACTTTAATGCACCAAATTTTCAAAATTACAACAAAGTAAGCATATTGTATAACAAAATAAATGCGTGATGTCATTGTAAGACCAAAATTCTATCAAACAATATTAATGTTATTAAAAACATCGTTTCATCAAAAATTATAATCATTTAAGCACAATGTATAATAGTTGCAACCAATTCTCAGATTTACAACAAAATAAACATAGTGTACAACAAAATAAGCATGATGTAATTTTCAGACGTATAAAACAAAAAGTATAGTGTACAACAAAACATCATATTAATGCTATTTAATGCAATCAATTATTTAACTGGTCAATAAATACAATTAATACAATTATTAAAACACTCTTACATAAGAAATACAAATTATCAAACATATTGTACAACCAAATTAAACACAATTGCTGCATTAAATTACACAACTACAAATAATAAAATACATTATACAAATATTCAATCCCTAACGGGCAACGGGCCAAATGGGTTTGAGCTCGAACGGGCGCGTACCAAACAAGCTCGAGCCCCCAACAGGCATGGGCCAACGGGTTCGAGCCCGAACGGACGCAGGCTATACGAAATTCTTGATATCCGTAAATTTATTGTCAAAAAAAACATAATAAACTAAAATACATCAATCGAAAAATTTTATTTCAGGGTACCCGCCGCTGCAACGCGCGAATACCCTACTAGTTATACTAAAAGAGTGCTGCTATTAATACCCTTACCTCACTTTCTACATTCTCTACCCCTTTGGCTCACTCTTTTTTAAAGTACAACATAGTTTTTATTATTTTTTATTCTGTATTTTCTGACAGTTTAATACTTTTGACTTATTAAACTTTATATTTTTCAATCCGTACTTTCAATTTTAAAGTTTTCTAATATAAACAAAATTGTAAGAATACAAATAAAAATAATAATAATAAACCGAAAAAAGATGAGAGGGTATTATTGATGTTTTAAGGGGTACAAATAACTCATCCCATACCAAAATAAGGGGTAAAATAATAATTTTATCCCCTATTTGACTTTTGTAAGTTTTTTTTTTTTTTTTTTTTTTTTTTTTTTTTTTAAGCCTTTTAACAATTATATATCTATACTATATTCATGAAATTTTTGAAAATTCAAGAATCTTGAATATTTAAAAATTATTAGGAAAACACACTTTATACAGAAACACACAAACATATAAAAGTTAAGTTGACTTAAATAAATTAATGTAAAACTTATAGATGATGCATATGTTTATAATTTTTTTAAAAAAAAAAGAAAAAAAAAAAAAAAAAAAAAAAAAAACATAAGTGCATTTGATTCACAGTTCACACATAAAGGATATTTACATGTAATTTATTTTAATTTATGTCCATTCACGCCAGTAGTAATTAGATACATAAAGGAAAGTATGAAATTTGTCATCTTACATACAACTATAGATACTACATATACCGGGTGTAGCATAGCAACAGAATTTTAAAGCTACATATAGTTATAATTATATTTTGGTTAAGTGTATTGTATAACGTTTGTGTAACCAAAATATCACTATAATTATCTCACACACATACATACAGAGAGAGAGAGAGATTTTATTTTGTTTTCTTGAACGGAATACATTTATTTTTGTTATAATATACCTTAAAAGGAAAATTTTATTTTCATGCATGACTAAAAATTTTTTTGTGGCAACTAGACGCATGAACGGACTTGAGTGGAGACCGTGGCACAACCCTCAAAAAACTTTAAGATTTTACTTTATATTTGTTTTAACGGCTTTCTCAAATTAAATGATATAACACTTGACCCTCTCATAAATTCATCCGAGTTTCGTCTATGACGCGTTGTTACAAGCTTGAAAACATGACAACACACGGATTATGTGCACGGTCAATGCTGACGGATTTTCTAGTGATTTCCTAGCAATTAATGACAGAAAATTTTTAATGACAGGAATTTCTAGTGATTTAATACAAGTCATAAAAAGATGGTTTTATCAATTAATGATTAATTACATATTTATTAAACCTTGTAAATAATAATTCTAATTACAGTATATATATAAAACCTGCACTATGTAAGTATTTATTTAATGAACAATAAATTCTTTTAAAAAAAGAAATATGTAATAATAAAAATGGGACACAAGTAGGGGCTGGAATAGAAATTTCTACATATTTGACCGATTCATTTTTATGTTTACTACGTTATTTTGGTCTTCACACGGTTTTTGGATGAAAATGAAACTTACAAACTATTTACATGTCTCAAAGACTCAAACTACCTAAAAAAGGTAACTTAGAATTGGTATATATTTTGCCGAAAATAGTGATGGGAAAGCATTAGCAGGAAGTAATAATTATTTATTTTGATAACACATTTGGTAACATAAGTGTATACGCATAACTATTAAGTGTAAACGCTAGTTACTAGCTAGTAATTTCCGCTAAATGTAGTGTTTTGATTTAGAACGATTAGAAAAATGATGATTATATTGCTTGTTTCCAAACAGGCATTGTGTGTAAACATGCGGCAAAGTTGTGTTGGTGCATGAATACTTTTGGATTTGCCGAAATGTGTAAGGCGGTGTTTGGCTATTTGCCTCTCGACAAAGGTGGCTGGCACAGCCCACAGGGTTGCCGCAAGACGCACCGTTAACCCTCATGACAATTTCACCAAAGCTTGTTAACACTTTTTTCGAGTTTTTGACCAACTAATTGTTATTTAAAAATTTATTTACCATACTCTTGTGTGTTTAAAAATATTAACCAATCCATTGTATCTCTTTCCTATTTTAACATATGAAGTATTCTTTACTTTGTTTACAATTGCAAAATATAAGTCTTAACAGTTTGGTTGTTCCATGGCACGCTCTGTTCTGAACTGAATCATTTATCAATAGAAGGTTTCACTTAAAGTACTATTTTATATTTTATGTAATTGTTTAGCTATGTTCAATTTATGGTTGAGTACTATTCAAGTCATGATACACCTAATTGGGTGATTAGGCAACTATGTTTAATGGATTTTGATCAGGGTTACATATGGTAGTTCTTGAACTTCATGATGCAAATTGTAGTAATAACTAAAATTCATGAATGCAATGGTCGATTAGCGTTTGGTTAAAATGAACAATGAATTTGTTGACACAGATGAAACTTTAGAAAACGAAATTGAAGATTAAGATGAAATTGACGACACTATAGAAATGAACAACTAAATGTGACAGAAATAAAATAGCCAACAAGTCTCGGATACCTTCTAATCCTACTAATACTGCGGGAATATATATGATTACGGTTGACAGAATAATTAATTAATCGTGCCATATTTTGCTTTTTGGGATATACATTGTGATTCCGTAAAAATTTGAATTGTTTTAAAATGGTTTTCTAATCCGATATATATTACTTATATGCTTTATTAATTATTTGGTTATCGCCATCTCTAGGATTTATTCAATCTAACATAAAGTAATGCATCTAGTAGAAATGCTCATATACGTAAGCGTAAAAGAATGGGATGGTGGCCTTGATGTTTGTGTTGATCTTACAGGATCGTCACCTTTGACGCGTTTGTGTATGGTTGATTTTATGCCCGGTCGGGCGGTTATTGAAGCCGCACAACGTAAACGTGTCAAGTATGCAACTAAATG
Organism: Artemisia argyi; assembly: GCA_030686995.1. Classification (NCBI taxonomy): domain Eukaryota; kingdom Viridiplantae; phylum Streptophyta; class Magnoliopsida; order Asterales; family Asteraceae; genus Artemisia; species Artemisia argyi. The sequence goes on along the minus strand of CM060690.1, from coordinate 44,344,763 downwards.
CGCTGATATCGAATATGGGTTCCTCCCTTTTCATTTTCTTCTTTTGGAGAACTTGAAAAGGATGCAGTGACCTTATTAAAGCGCATTAGACGATTCTCTATGACCCAAGACATTGGAGCACGTGCTGCTCCACATATTTTTAATAGGATTGGTTTTGCTGTAGCTAGAGGTGTGGGGCTCAGTTGGTATCTCGGCTCCCCACTAATTTCTTGTAAAATCCAATTTTTTTTCAATAAAGTGATGATAATAATAAAAAAAATAAATAAATAATAATAATAATAATAATAATAATAATAATAATAATAATAATAAATAAATAAATAAAATTATACTTGCTTCTCATTCATATGTTTGAATACGAAAACTGAAATAGAAAATAGACTATTTTTAAAACTGAAAAGAAAAGTTTTAAAAATAAACCATACAATTGTCATTACTTTTAGAAACACAATATAATGGTAAATATGTTTTGTAAGAACTATTAGTTGGTCAAAAACTCCACTTTTTTCTTTTCTTTTATGCATTTTTACTTTTCTATAAACAAAAAATCTATCAGCTATATTTTGTTATCACCATGCATACTTTGGTTAAATGTACAATATAAGTTTCAATATTTTAGCAAATTTGATAAACAAAAATTTGATAAAAGGAAATGATTTATTCTATTACTTCGATGATTATATTATTTTGTCGATAAGATTCTTTTGTACGTAAGTCAACCCAATTAGCCTTTTAAGTCCTTTTTTCTAAAAGAGTGAGTTTGCTACTAGTCATTATCGGGTCAAAGTATATTAAGAAGAAAAGTGAACTTGGACATACGAAAAGGATTTTCATGTAAAAATATTTTTTGCAATTTCGATTAAATTTAACACCTCAAATTTCTCTATTTAATATTTTTTGGCGCAGACATTGTAGTAATATTTACTGGTTAGTAAGATTGCGTTATGTTTACATAATTGCATGTTTACCTTAGAGTTTAGACACTTAAAAGAAAACAATGATGGTTCGTTATCCTCACCAGATAATTTCTATGAAGTTTCTAGGGTCAACATTTTGTGTTAAAGCCTAAAGGCGAGTATGAATTTGCTCAAAAAGGCATTTAATTTAAGAGAAAATATTGGTGGCGTAAAAGCTAGTATGATTAATTTTTGTGATTATTTCTATATTGCAAGTATTTATCGATTTGTAAACAATCAAGTCTTTCTACCGCAAGCAACAAACTATTGCCACATATACTTAAGAATAAATTTTGTCATAGCTTTAAGTCTTCCAACTCTTTTTAAGTTTGTTTAGGACATTCATTACAGTAGTTTATTTTTAAAAAAATAATAATAAAAATAAATAAAAAATAAAATTCTAGTGTTATTTCATGTTCTATCTATATTATATACAAAATGAAAATGATCAAAGATAAAATGTTGAAAGTTGAAAAAAGGTAAAATATGAGAGAAACTTAAAATATTTTAAGAAGTCTTTATATTATTTTCGGAAAGCATATGCAAAACTGGAAACTATTAACACACTATTAATACACATCGAAAACCGGGTTGACCCGATTCGCTTCAAACCTGGTGGGTTGATCCGTTTTTCGGCACAACTCCGCGGGTTCATCTGGTTTAATTTGACCCGTTTTTTCGATCGGAAGGGTTCAACCGGTTGAACCGCCCTGGTCGAATGGTGTTTCAAAACATTATATTTAATCCTCAAATTCTCAAACATTTATTATTTTTCGTTTATAACTCATAAACATTTTTTATCACTAAAAATATATGCCGCTATAAAATCCCGTTGTTATCCACAGGTACTCGTCTAGTCACTAATAACATATAAACCCTAATAATCTACTACAACTTACATTACGTTTAAATCTCTTAAAGTTTTAATTTATACCATATAACTCAATATATTTAATTATGAATAAATTCATGATATGAGATTTTCTTATGCACACAAACATGAAATGAATGTTTTAACTACAATTAACAATTAACAAAATGATATTGCTTTTCGATCATTACTTTTAAAAACCTTTTTGTAAATCGTCATGTTCATGTACCTCGTTTTGCTTCGCACATGTCAAACACATTTGGAGATATTCTATGCGTATAATCATGTTGTAAGCATCCAGAGATCTCAACTAAAAATCTTGCTTCGCTTTGTTCTGTAGGAAAAGTATAATTAAACAGATGCATTCATTTTTTTAATCTCACCATAAATGTAGTAGAAATAAACTGACAGTGTATATAATTTTCTTTTTGTGAACAACAGAATTTTATAAATTAGCAAGGCGCTGGAACACAAAAAACGATTACATCATGGAACTAAAAAGAGATAGGTTTTGCATCCAACCAACCCAATTCAACCTTAAAGAACGACACCTACTATTGACCCATACAAAAGACGTCGCTAAAATGTTATCGAAAAATAAACTCTCCTTTGATCTCAACCTTCCAAAAGCGAACGAGTTTCTAAAATACCACACATGCCACCATAACGACATAAAAGCAGCTTCCAAAAGTTGTTTATGCATTTTAGAAAGCCGTATAGAATCAAACCACTCCAACTATTGAACGTATGAGCTCAAACCCGGAATGTGAATATTCCACCACCTGGAAAACTTGTTATAAACCTGAGTAACGAAGGAGCATTCAAAGAATAAATAATTGACCGTTTTCGAGCAACCCTCATAGATAGGGCAAAGAACAGAGGGAATATCAATACCGTGAGCATCCAAATTAACACGAGTTGAAATTCTATCCATCATTTTCCAAACCATAATATTAACCTTTTTTGGCAGGAACTTACTCCATCTAGTTGGATCCCCATTTGCGATTAAAATCTTCTTATCAACAGCAACCCGAGCCGATTTGACAGAAAATTGACCCCTACCTTCCAACGTCCAACACCATCTATCCTCTATAGAAGTTAGCTGAATATCTGTTATCAAAGTTTGAATCTGAGACCATTGCGTGCTTTCTACTCCACCTCTTGGTTGTCTTCTTAACGAATCAATACCAGTACCCTGAGCCTTTTTTGTTGCCACCGTAATTGACTTGTCCAACTCCAAAGCATATACACATGGAAATATATCCTTAAGTATACCATTTTCTACCCATTTATCTGACCAAAACCTTGTAGAACAACCATCACCTATCCTCCTGTTACAACAAGCCAACAAATCTATACCATGATCCTTGATACTATCCATAGGCTTAAGGACATTTATCCATATAGAAGATGGATATACCTTCCTCACCGTAGCATCTATCCCACCCCCTTCACCATGAATAGCTTTGACAACGTTAACCCATAGAGCATTTGGATATACCAGGAATCTCCATATACGTTTAAACAAAAGTGCATGATTTAAAGCAAATATATTATTTACCCCGAGACCCCCATCTCGGTGACTAGCCAAGACTTTCTTCCAACATACCCAAGTAGTTTTACGTACATCCATATCCGCCCCTATAAAAAACTTATTTCGAATAGATTCGAGATGTTTTACCACCGCCTTAGGAGCTTCGTATATAGACATGTAGTAAGTTGGTATGGCGCCTAGAACCTACTTTAATAAAGTTAACCGACCTCCAACTGACAATGTTTTCACTTTCCATTTTGATAACTTATTATTCACCTTATCTATTACCTCCCTCCATGAATTAATTCTTGACATGTTAACCCCCACTTTAACCCCAAGGTAGGATCCTAGGTTCTTGGAGACCTTGCAGCCAATATATGAAGCCATATCCTCTATTTCTTCAAAAGGAACTTGCACACCCAAAGTGTAGATTTATGAAAGTTAATTTTCATTCCAGATGTAAGATGAAAGCATTGCAATAATCAAACAAGGGCAATGATGTTTGAACTCAACCATCTTCCAATGAAAATGGCGTCGTTCGCATAAAACAAATGAGATAAGTTGATCTTCATACCATTACCAATTACCAATGGAGAAAATATCTTTTCTCCATAATGTTCATAAAAGCAATATGAAGACTCTCCATCAAAAAAAAGAAACAAAAAAGGAGATGAAGGATACCCTTGACGTAAACCTCTCCGAAACTGAAATTCCGCCGTAGGACTCCCATTTACTAAAACGAATCCCATACATGATGAAAAGCAACCTTGAATCCACATCCTGCATTTCTCACCAAAGCCAAACTGAAATAAAATGTCATCAATAAAATCCCACCTTACCGAGTCATAAGTTTTTTGAAAATCTATCTTTAATATCATAGTCTTTTGTTTATGTTTTTTGCACCACGATAATGTCTCATTAAGAATAAACGGCCCATCAAGAATCTGTCTACCTTTAAGAAAAGCAGACTGCTCCATGCTAAATATGTCATCAATAACCCAAGACAACCGTTTTGCCAATATTTTACCTAAAATTTTATATTGACACCAAATTAGACTTATCGGTCGAAAATTGTTCACTAGCTTCGAATCAAGGACCTTGGGAATTAAGGTAATAAAAGATGAATTACATCCCCTAGGAACCGTGCCTGATGAGAAGAATTCACTAACGGCAGCAAAGACATCATCTCCAAGTAAGTTCCAAAATTTCTTAAAGAACTCAAACGTGAATCCATTAGGTCCCGGTGCCTTTTCTGACCCACACTCCCAAACAGCTTTTCTAACTTCATCACGCGTAATATCTTCTTCTAGAATCCCGGCCTGATCAAACGTTAATCTATTTAAAAATTGCATATCTATAATTGGACGATTCCAATCAAGAGTATCAAAACGTGAGGCAAAATGATTATAGAACTCCTGATTCACCCGCATTGGGTCATCTACCCAATCCCCATCAACCAAGATCCCACGAATTGCATTATGACGGCGCTTTTTATTTATGATCTCGTGGAAATACTTACTATTTTCATCCCTTTCAATTGCCCATTTAACTTTAGCTTTTTGAGCTAAATCTATAGACTCCTTGCGTTGAAGATCCAATAAGAGTTTAGTAAGATGACATTGATCTTCCACACTCGTATCATGACCTTGACCCATATCAATGAGTTGATCAATGACTACTAGCTTATATACCCATTCTTTCTTATTAATATTTCCTTCCTCCACTTTTGTTTTAATCCAGGTTCTAATTTCCTGTTTGAGGAATTTAACCTTATTCTTAATCTAACCCTAGAATTAGATTCATTAACTACATGATTCCAAGCATTTGCAACCACCCCATAAAAATCATCTTCCAAAAACCAGGAACTATAGATACGAAACGACTTTGGACCAAAATCCAAAAACACTTCATGCAATAATAGAGGACGATGGTCAGACAAATGTCTAGTAAGAATTAAACCAAAGAGATGAGGGAAAGTTTCTAACAAGCCTTCTAAGACAAGAAACCTATCAATTTTGCTCATTTTGGAACCCTCGTTATCTGACAACGAAAACATATAACCATCTAAAAGAACATCCACCACCGTTGCGTTATAAAGAAATTCTTTAAAAATGTTTGCATGATGACTATTAAATATCGAACCATAACGTTCTTGGGCATCCAAAACTTCATTAAAATGAACCATGATAATAACCTCCCCATTTCGATGTTTAATGATTTCCATAAGACGATCCCACAACACCTTTTTTGCACCAATTTATTGAGGAGCATATACATAGATAATTAACAGTGGAGTATTGGTTAATAGCCACAAACCTTCTAACGCAACAAAATTATTGTCTGTCACTTCCCGAGTCATTAAAAAAGAAAGCTTATCCAAATGCACAAAATACCTCCCGATGCTCCCAAATCAGGTGCCATAGTATAATCAAAAAAAGCATTTCCCCATAATGATCTAACCGCCAAACAACTAAAAGATGATATCTTAGTTTCATGAAGAGATAAGAATTGTATTGCACGTTTCAAACACAAATACTTCACCCATTTTTTTTATCCTTCCTACCTATTCCTTGCACATTTAGGGACATCATCTTCATTTTGGAATACCCTATCCTCCAAAGTTCTCTATAATTTGCTTCATGTCTTTTTCACACCCCTTCATTGCGTAACCCATAGCTTGTCCGATTCAATAACCTCATTAAATTTATCTATCATAGAGAATCCATCATTTAATATCTTTGACTTAAGTTGAGATGGCATATTTATTGACTGAGAATCGGTGCACCCATCCTCATCAATAGTAACTTTCTGCATCTCACATACCTCGTCATTTGCCTTTATATCCTCTCTATCCTCCCGCCCTCCCTGTTTTTGACTACCTTGCTTAGAATTTGGTGACAAAGATGGTGTGAACCGAGGAGGAAATATAAGTTCACTCGCTTCCTCCACTTCATTTGCAATGGTTGACTTGTTGATTAACTCATCTTTTCCAAACGGATCATCAGATAAAGGAACTACATGATTCAAAAATTCCTTTACTCCTTCCTCCGCCTCGCTCTTACTATTGGTCATCTCTCTATCCGAATCACTATGAACCTCCACAACATTATCGTTTTTCCCCTTAACTTCTGTTTTAGACATATCTTCCAAAAACTCCAATATCCATCCAGTAATTTCTTTGGTCCGAATCATAATCATCTTACCTCCCATATCAATCTTAAAAGATTCTGCAATTAATGTATCAACCGATGTTTTGACACATAGGCGAACACTATACATATTTGTACTAACTGCATCCACTGTATATAATAGTGTTCCCCATTTGGCAGCAATCTTTTCAAAAGTTTGATGTGTCCATGCCTGATACGGAATTCCTTCAACATGAATCCATACAACCCTTTCATGAACAACGAATTCCGGAAATGGCTTAATAATTGATGAAAATCATGATTTAATCCCCGCATGATGCTGAAATCTCACACATGAGTCCACTGTTTGGAATTCAACAGATACCCACAAACCCCCTAAATACCGCAGAGACACACTACAAATCCTTCATTCATCAATATAAATGAGTTCGTTAATTTGCATCGATGAAAAACAAAGGTTTATAATCTAGCAGAGTAGCAGTACTCATGAGATGCTCATCACTTAAGTAGTTATTAGTTCCTTGTATGAAATAATTTTGTTATTATTTGTAATGTATATATTACGAAGTTTTTTGTTTGTTTTAACAACAAATTTAGCGTCACTAAAGTCAATTTAAGCTGATTATCATTTTTGAGAAATTTTCTAGTATCTAATACTCTCAAAACAACAAATTTAGCGTCACTAAAGTCAATTTAAGCTGATTATCATTTTTGAGAAATTTTCTAGTATCTAATACTCTCTTCGTCCCAAAATATAAGTCTATTTTTAGTTTTCAATTTTTTTTTTTTTTTTTTACCTTAAATATATATTTTTTTGGTTATATAATACTTGATAAAAAGTATATCAATAAAATATATTTAAAACATAAATCCATTTATATATTTTACATCAAATATTATATAACACGAAAAACATAATTAAAGTTAAAGTTGTAATAAAAAGACGAAAAATAAAAAATGAACTTATATTTTAAGATGAAATAGAGAACACATTTAAGACGTCATTTATTTATAAGTAAACAATATGATCTTAGGTAAAATTCAACGAACATCGTTGAAAAAACTAATTACAGTAGAAAAAATTATTAGAGAGCGTAAATATTTTCAATGTCACAACAACTCGCGACTTATAACCTTGTTCGTAAATAATGTTAACCGTAGCGAAAATCCGTATAAATAATTATGCTTATCAAAACATTTAAAATAAATAAATAAAAATTCACTTATATGAACCCATCTTATAATAGGTTGTATCAAAAAATAAGTTATGTGTATAACTCACTCGAAAAATATAGCTTAAAGAAAGAGGGGGCCACTTAGACTTTAGAAACAACCAACCAATCATATACTTGGCTGATGTGGGTTCGTTACAATACCACCACACATTGAAGAACCAATCCCATACTTGACATCCCTCTTTTTGGGTTCAAGCTACCACTCCATAGGTCACCACTTCGAACTCGTTGGACATGACTGACACCCTACTTTTTTTGGGTCCAAACCACCACTCCATAGGCCACCACTCTAAGTGCTGAAACCTCGAAAAGTAGGGTTAGCTCTGATATCAATTGATACAAATCCATCTCATATTAGGTCGTATCACGCCACAAATTAGGTGTAGAAATCACGTCAAAAAAGCTAACTTAAAAAAAGGGAAAAAAAAACTAGACTTTATGAACTACCAACCATTCTTATACTTGACTCATGTGAGATCGTAAAATTCACCCCTTCCTCTCACGTTACACTCGCTTTGAGTTGCCAATATAGAATTGTACTAATTTCATTGAACTGAATATGGTACGGAAACTTTCCTTTTATGGAAACTTGTCATGAGTAGCATCATGAATTCAAAGGGGACCAAGTTACATGGAGCATAATTGATCTAGCTTGGACCATTGACATAATTACTTGACCAGATGACTTTCGGGTTGAAATTTCATGCAACAAGTTTGATAACTATAGAAGACTCCAAGATTTGAAGACTTATAGCCTTATACGGAATTGAAATACCACTAAAAATCTTAATAGCTAATATTTTAATGTTGTTACACGAAAATTTTCACTCCTCCTAATAGTATAAATCATAACCACTATACCTTAAAAATTGTTCTAGTAATATCACTCAACATTTTTCTTTCTTTCTTTCTTTTGCTAACTGTCCATATGTCTATAGGCATTGATATGCTCTCTCATAATCTTTATTTCTTATTTTGCTAAGTGTCTTGAGTCTTCACCTTGTTCTTAAATACGGAGTATTTCTTTAGGCATGAGGTTTAAAAGTAAGAATTGTTTCATTTTCTTTTAGACATGTTAATAGATTGTCGCGAATTGAATTAAATAGTAAAATAAATAAATATACGTTACAGGAAACAAATTTTACATGAAATACATGTTTAAGAAAAGTAAAAACAAAAATAAAACCGGAAGTTTGGAAAACTCTTTGTAGGGCTAATATCTCATTCAGGTCCGCATCATTTCGTCCCAGATAGGCATAACCTTAAGTTAGGCCCAAAAGAAACTGTAACCAAAAAACGCAATAAAGTGTGAGAATTTGTGGTAGAAACGAGAAATGGTTTTCTGCTCGTTGCAGTGGTTGCAAAAATACTTATTTTCTAGCTATAATTACTTAAATAACGTATAACAAAAAAGCAAAAATGTAAGATGATAAAATAGTGACATTTGATTTTTAAAATATATACTGTTTCGTTTTCATTTCTAATGTTTTTCATAACAATTACAATTGTGTTAATAATAATAATGCCTTTTTTTTTCAATAAAAAGTGTTGCCAATAATAAAGAAATAGCGTAAATTGGTTAAAAGAATATCATTGGGTCGTGGAATTTAAAATGATGAAATTTCAAATTCCGAAAAATTTTAAATTCCGAATAATTTTAATTCATAGAAATTAAAATCCTATTGCGTGTTTATTTGTTAAAACTTTGTCTAATTTATACCCTTGAGTTTTGGTGGATAAAGATGAAAATTTTAATTCCTCACTATTCTAGGGGGTGTTTTGTTGAAGTAATTTTAAGGAATTTTGTTAAAATTCTTTAAATTCTTGTGTTTGGATGAAAATAAGATAAGACTCATAGAAATTAAAATACTATGGTTGAGGGTTTTTTAAAATCCTTGGACCACGCACCTACAAGAATTTGGATTATCTAGCCTTTGGTTGAGCACAATTTGCAAAGTTGAGAAAGTCAGACAGATTGTTAATGAAGACATTCTTGATTTTCAACCAGTTTATGACTTTACTCCATGCATCGATAGAAATCACACACGAAACAAACAAATGGTACTCACCCCTCAAAGTCATTTCTTAGCTATTATTGTTAGTCAAGCTTTTGTTTGATGTAATTCGAGAACTAACAGAAACTCTAGTTGGATTGGTTGACTTCAAAGTCATTTCTTAACTATTATGTAATTTCGTTTATATTCTAGCTCCTAGCTAGTTTTTTTGTTAAATAAAGTTGCCGTTCAAAAATAAATAAATAAATGGTCCTTAGATTCCAATTTGATACGACCCGGTTAGGAGTTCTATCGGGATAAGACATCACTTTTAGCGTGCGAGCTCCTTAAGAAAATAGAGAGAAGAATTAGATATTTGTTTATCTTAAACTTTGATTGATTGATTATAATAAATGATTACAAGATTATTTATATGACAAAGTAGGGTAAAACCCTAATACCTAAATAGGTCATGGGCTCGGGCCCATGCGTATCATTCCTCACTCTTTCAAAACCACCTTGCCCTCAAGGTGTTGTCTTAAAGCATTCTTAATTGACTTTCCTAAATAAACATGAAAACTGTCGTAAATAAAGATAAATTATATGACATAATCTTTATGCCATACGTCGTTTGGACTTCTTGAGTCGTTTGGGCAGTTCGTCCTCCTGCAACATTAGCGTAATACGGGATCCCATAATCTTCTTTGAATTGCAGCCTTCGCCTTTTTCTTCTTTCGTATTTCTTTGCCTTGGACATAACACAACACCCTTCTTCCATCTTTTGCTGCCCCACGACTCTTATCGCGATATACCCACTTCAAACAAACAACCAAACTCTCGCCGTAAACATCTCTACCCTCCAACATCTTAATCACAAACTCCTTGATTAAACCCAAATTTATTTCATTTATACTATCATAAGATATACCACCTCCATCCTTAAGTAGTGATATCACTATATTCGACTCATCATCGTCAACCTTACACGCTTCACCACCACCCACAACAACATCTTCCACACTTTCTTTATTTTCTAAAAATTCGCTAAACTCACTACGAACTTCCATGCTTTCCACATTACTCTCACCAATATAAAAAACATCGTTTATCACGCTACTAACCTCAACAACCCAAATATCTTCATTAGCATCTAAGGACTCTTTAATCACATATGGAGCTTTTTCACTTGGCCATGATATAACGATATCTATTTTCTCCTCAATGTTCAGCTTTTTCCCTTCAATTATCTCAAAACGAGCCTCCAATATACGGGCTATGGAACAGGCTTCTCCTAAAGTTGTAGGCGCTAACCTTAAGAGTGCACATTGTAGAAGCGGTTTAAGTCCCGACATATAAATCGATTTAAGTAAAGATTCTGAGATCCCAGTTACTTGATTTATAAGGAACTTAAAATCATTCTCGTATTCCGCCACCGTATCCATTTGCAAAAGCTTAAATAGTGCATATTCCGCGTCCCGATCACACCCGCTCAATGCCATGAACATTAACTCGAAAAACGAAAAAAAAACAAAAGAAAAAACAAATTTTTTTTCCGATGAACAATACTCCCGTGAACAGTAACTCGACGAAAAATGCGCGTGAATAGTGATCGATGAACAGTACTGTGAACAGTGTCGTGAACAATTTTTTCTTTTTTTTATTTTTTTTAGCTTGTGCGAGCTCCTTAAGAAAATAGAGAGAAGAACTAGATATTTGTTTATCTTAAACTTTGATTGATCGATTATAATAAATGATTACAAGATTATTTATAAGACAAAGTAGGGTAAAACCCTAATACATAAATAGGCCATGGGCTCTGCCCAGGCGTATCACAATTTCATCACATATTAGCAATACGCCAAGAAAAAAAAATTGATGACCTTGAAAGGAAGAACCTCGATCCATCTTATAGGTTGATCAAACAGGGGACTTAACATGTGAGTCATATAAGATCTCATGTTTTTTTTTTTTTGATCATTATAAGATCTCATGTTTTTAAAATTAATGAAGAGTCTTGACTTAACATGTGAGTCATATAAGATCTCATGTTTTTAAAATTAATGAAGAGTCTTGAATCATTTAACGATTTTGAATGTCTCATAATATATATATTTATCATGATTAAAACATAAAGAAGATATATATGTATAACATTTGCACCAATATATTATTCAAGCCAAATCAATATATAATGTACACAAGACTATTCTAGATGCACATGAAAATGGATCATGCCTAACAAACTACTAATAGCCCGGACTTAACATGTGAGTCATATAAGATCTCATGTTTTTAAAATTAATGAAGAGTCTTGAATCATTTAACGATTTTGAATGTCTCATAATATATATATTTATCATGATTAAAACATAAAGAAGATATATATGTATAACATTTGCACCAATATATTATTCAAGCCAAATCAATATATAATGTACACAAGACTATTCTAGTTGCACATGAAAATGGATCATGCCTAACAAACTACTAATAGCCCGGATACATATCATATGGGCTTTTAGTAATACAAATATAACACCATAATTTTGTAACAAGGTTTTTACATACAACAATAGTAACAGCATGAAGGTGATTTACTTCAATGGAAATAGCGTTTATCATTACGATGAGCCAAGCCAAACCTTATGATTGGAGTACATGATTTCCCTTGCTTTGAGCCAAACCTCTTGGATTTAAGCCTGAGATATTAAATTTAACATCATTTGACGTGGTTTATACTTGGCTATTAAAGGTTGAGCCTTGGGCAATGTGATCCCACGACCTTCAGTCATATCAACCAGATCTTCACTAGGCCTTTCCCAATCGAAACACTGTATAAGCAACCCCACCGTTAACCCCATTATACGCGTGGCTAGGCCTTCCCCTGGACAGCACCTCCTTCCAAACCCAAATGGCATGAACCTAAACCCGTCCCTTGCACCTTCTATCCCTTCGAATCTTTCTGGTTGAAAGCTTTCAGGGTCACTCCACAAGTCAGGGTCATGATGCATGGCCCATTGATTTACCAATAGCATGGTTCCTTGTGGAATGTGATACCCTCCAACCACACACTCTTCTGATGACTCATGAGGTACTAATACTGGGCCTGCAGGGTACAGTCGCAGAGTCTCGTTCACGATACAACGGAGGTAAGGTAAGTTGGCCATGTCTGATTCATCAACAAAACGCTCTTTGCCCACATGATTGTCAATTTCGTTTTGTGCCTTCTTTAAAACATGCGGATGGTTGAGCAATAGTGCGAAAGCCCATTCCATAGTCCCAGAAGAAGTATCAGTACCTGTTGATAATAGGTTCTGAGCAACAGAAAGAGTTAATTAGTGCAAAGGAATCGATAAAACCCGTTCAAAAAAAAAAAGGAATCGATAAAACATATATAATATCATACATTACTAATAATCCATCACTAGGATACTTATAATATATATGATCTTACCAACAAAAAGGTTTTGATGAGGTCGTCCGTATAGTACTTAGGTTCATTTTCTTGTAGCTCTAATAATACTTCCATCATGGTTTTGTGCTTCGTCTTTTTCACTTCCTCGTCCTTTCCTTTCCTAAATTCCTCAATGACCCCTTGAAAGAATGCATTTCGTTTTTTCTGCAAAGCAATCATCCTCTTCTCTACTCCTCTCACACCAAACCAATTTAAAAATGGCAAGTGATCCCCTAAATTCGAAGCATCACCCACCAAAAATGTCTCCTTCGATATCTCCTGAAACTTTTTCCCTTCTTCTTTCATATTGCTACAATAATACCTTTTCCCAAATATCATCCTCATCATCACGTTCAAGGTCATTTCATGGAATGTCGTCTTCATGTTCACGGGTGATGAACATTCGGTAGCCAGCTTACGTATAAGCAGTCTTCCTTCATCAGCACGAACTTCATGCAACTCGTTAAGACGGAAAGATGAGAATATTTCCGCATTGGCAATCCTTCTAAGTTTGCGCCAATGGTCACCATATGAGGCTGTGCATAGGTTAGTGTAGTTAGAGCCAAGAATCTTGCCATATAGTAAACGAGGACGGTTTGCAAAAATAACGTCGTTTTTGGTGAAACATTCTTCGGACAAGGAAGGAGTTGAGACCAATAACACCTTGCGTGACCCAAAGTGGAGGAGGAGGATTGGGCCGTGTTTGGCTGAGATTTTTGCTAAGGTTCTACATAAGGGGTTCTTTATGAGGTATAAATGGCCGATTATTGGGATGCTTGGGAATATAGTTGGTGGAAGGTTAGAGTATTTGCGATAGATGTGGGTGGCAAACCAGTATGATGCTACAAATAGTGCAATGGTTATAAAGATATAATCCATAACTGTTGCTGAATGAGAAAGAATAGACATGAGCATGGTTTTTATAGTGGTTATGTATCGCGCGAGATATATTTTTGTGCAAGACAGAATGATTTTTATTCTATGTTTTTTTATATTTGCAGCCCTTTCCCTACCACCATTATTTATTTTAGAATAAGGTTAAATTTGTTTCTAATTATTGCAGCCCCTTCCCTACCACCGTTTTGTTTTTGTTTTTAATTTGTTTTATTTTTGTCTTGATACATTTCATATTTGAAGTTATCTTTTTAGATTTAGTAACCTTTGGTGTATTGTAATTTTCTTACAAAAAACTGGAAAACGGGCTTCTTTACGCTTTCACGTCTATGGGAGTTTTCTTTTGATAGCAACAAAAGAAATGTCATGAGGAAAGAGGTAAAAGTAATTTGTGTGTTAAAAACAAGATTCACGACTATGTTTTGTCAAATGTTTAACATCGGGTTCACCCCGCAATCCTTTTGAATATTACATACTTAAAAAACTAAGTTTTTTTATAGTCAAAGGTTTAACATGTTTAAACAAAATATATATCTATCAATAGAATCTTTTGACATTTTAGTTTATAAAATACTGTCTCGGCGGCTTCAAAGTTCTTGCGTGTTCAACAGCTAGAATACAAAATTTAATGTTAATTTTATTATGGGTTTTGCTAACTTTTGCCAAGTGGAAACATATTAATTTGTTTATAAAAAGAATTTTTAATTAATTAAGTAAAAATATTGTTCAAATATAATAATTTACAAGTTTATTTAATATATATTTAATGTATTTTTTTTTCATTAAAAAAGTTTGTGTTCATTAACTATATCTTAACTTTTGCATGCGTGAGCACTTGTTAGCAAAATCCTTTTATTGTATCTAGATATTTAAGAGCAATTGATTGATATGCATGGAGACAAAAGATAAAAAACAAAGAAGATATAAGTTAATAATAGAGATTTAGATAAGGGAAGTGATTTGCACACTCCCAAAAATGATTGGCACACTCAAATTATGAGTGTGTTGACATTTATACCCTCACATTGTTTGGACTTATTCTTATCTTGTAAGGGTATAAATGTCAACACACTCACATTTTGAGTGTGCCAATCATTTTTGGGAGTGTGCAAATCACTTCCCTTTAGATAAGTAGGTCTACCCAACATGCATCCACATTGAATACTGCTGGGCCTAATTGCCACTTGCTGTGGAACCATTGTACACAAAATATGTTGGTTCCATCTCTAATAAGGATCTTTTACACTTATTTTAGGAAATAAGTCTAGCATCTCATGTTTTTATGCAAAAGTTCAACAAAGAAATTGAAAACTCCAAAGTTTAAAGAATAGCACATAAAAACTTTGCCTTTGTTCTTAGACAAATGCTAGCCTTAGGTTGTACACATCAACTTCATTTTTTTTTCCTTTAAAACATTACTTATATTTAGAGCAATCGGTGTGGAGAAACTCATCTCTCGCCACTCCAACATGGCTTTTTTGTCGTCTCTCGCCACCACACCGTGGTGGTTCGTCGTCCCTCGCCACTACCCACCTCCTCGTCTACATGACGAAGGAAACTATCGTCCTTTGTGCCAGTGGTTGTGATTTTTTTTTTTTCTTTTATTTTCCTTTCTCGATTTATATTGTGTAAATGTGTGTGAATATATGTGTGTGTGTGTGCATGTTTAACAAAGATGATAATTTTATTTTTTATTTTATTTTATTTTGTTTTATTTTTAAGAAAAGAAAGTGGGCTGGCAATGTTTTTTTTTAATTTAGGTCCAGGTTTAATGAATTAGGTTGAATTTGGGTTTGTTATGGTGATGTGACACCCCGTGAGACCCAAATGATGAGTTTTGGTTACTCACCATACCTATTGCTCTTATATATATGCGTGTTGAAGTAAATCTTTGTTACCTAGCGGAATATCTGAATTGCCTTCCGGTAATTTGTTGAAGTAAATCTACATTACCTAGCTGAATAACTTAATTGCCTTCCGGTCTTGGCTTAAAGAGATCCTTCGGATACCTGTATAGATGTAACAAACGCGTTAGCCTTGTCCCGGGTTTGATCCCAGGACTAAGCTCCGACGTGAGAGTAAGTACATGTGTTATTTAGGAAGGTAGGAGTAATAAATGTGTGTGTAAGTGAAGTAAATGCTAATGATGTGTGTGAGTAAATGTGAATTTATACTGTCCCTACTATTCTGCTACTACGTAGCACGATTCTGTCACTATTCTTGACATCTAGGGTGTGGCGAGCCGAGCTACTCCTAGGCTTGGTGTCAGCCAGCGTGGGCGCGTAAAGACACGACTCCGTG
Organism: Artemisia argyi; assembly: GCA_030686995.1. Lineage (NCBI taxonomy): Eukaryota > Viridiplantae > Streptophyta > Magnoliopsida > Asterales > Asteraceae > Artemisia > Artemisia argyi. The sequence goes on along the minus strand of CM060690.1, from coordinate 44,328,375 downwards.
AAATCAGGGAAAGCGTGGCGTTGTCTGGTCCTTCCGGTAACGTGCGGACGGATGGTCTATCCTTCCGGCTACTGGTCGTTCGGTGATTGAGCCTACCGGCCATATACATCGTCAATGACTAACCAAAAAACTCCCTTATTTAAGCCATTATTGTTGAAGATGGATTCATTACGAAAATTTCAGCGGGTCCAAAGAGCAGCCTGTATTATCCCGTCGGATGGTAACTCTGTGGTTTTCTTAAGTGGCAAGTTGTTGGCGGATCTTACGATTTACTAGTACTTAACGTTATTAAATTGCATGTCACTAATCTTCCACCGTCTCGCTATTTCGTTCCAAAGTTTGGTCGCAATATTGCAAGTCACAAAGATGTGGAATTCCGTTTCTGGATCCTCATCACAAATGGGGCAACGAGTGGAACTATTCCTCTTTTGTCCAAGTTGAAGGTGTTCGATCATTGAAAATTCTCTGAGAATTGATGTTGATTTTTGCTGGTATAAATTTGTTCCATCTACAATTTACAAATCCGTCTATGGATTCAGCAATTTTCACTTCAATGATGTAACTTATACTTTTTACAGAAAATAAACATGAAGTATCACCTTTCCAGACCCGAATTTCTTGAAGACAATGTGCTTCTGGGCCTTAATCTTCGGAAATGTAAAACCTCTTCTCATCTTCGGATTAAGAATAGAAGGAAGAATGTAAAGTCGAATCCAAAGTCGATTGACCCCACAACTTCTTATCTTTGGATTAACAACTAGGTGTTGGGACGAATCCAAAGTTGATAGACACAAAGTCAATGAAACAGTCTACAAAGACGATTCCATAAATGCGATTAGCTTTGTAAGCCAATATGAGTACGTAATAGTATGTAACTTCTAATAATGAATGTATGTCGTATCAGTGACTGTGACTTATTTTTACTTAACTTCATTTTCGTATAACAAAGATACAAGTGCATGAGAAAGTAAGGAAAAAAAAAATAGAAATAATTGAACAGACTTTCATTCATAAGGCTACAAGTGGCCTATACAATGAAGTTAACCTTCTGTAAAGCTGTAACATTTGGTGCTTTACTTTCATGGAAACTTATTTCTGGAATTACATTTGGTTATCTGGAGGAGACAAATTGGACCTCATGGGCACAAACCTCACTATATTAATTTTTGCGTCACTAGACGAGATCTACACTTAGCTACCAAAGGCTGCAACTTGGGCATGGTTAGCCCATGACCTTCATTCATATCAACCATATCCTCACTAATCCTTTCCCAATCAAAACATTGTATAAGCAACCCTAATGTCAAACCAACCATACGCATCGCCAATCCTTCACCTGGACAACTCCTCCTTCCAAACCCAAATGGCATAAACCTAAACTCGCCTCTTCCACCTTCTATCCCTTTGAACCTTTCTGGGTGAAACCTTTCAGGGTCACTCCACAAGTTGGGGTCATGATGTATGGCCCATTGATTAACGAGTAGCATGGTACCGCGTGGTATGTGATAGCCTCCGACCACACAATCGTCAGAAGACTCGTGGGGTACTAATAAAGGGCCTGCCGGGTACATTCGCAAAGTCTCGTTTATAATACAGCGGAGGTAAGGCAGGCTTGACAAGTCTGATTCATCAACAAGACGGGTTTTGCCTACGTGACTATCAATTTCGTTTTGTGCGTTCTTTAGAATATCAGGATGGTTGAGCAGAAGGGAAAAAGCCCATTCCATGGTTGCACTAGAAGTGTCGGTGCCGGCTGTTAACAGGTTCTAATCATGAAAAGGCATTAGTTTAATTTAAAGATTGAGTAAAAAATCTATGCACAAGGTTATTAACATGTACTTTTTTTTGGTGGCAAAATATTGATGAAAAAGAATAACAAGAAGCTAGCTAATTACAAAGAGATAAAACATACATACACGAGTAGATTGGATTAAAGCCAATCCATTTGTGATTAGGATTCTTACTTATTAGAATCATTAAACTTATTTGATATTATGAACACATATAATGCAATAAACGCGTTATTAGTAATCGATAATAACTAATTAATAGCCTATAATGGGAATCATTCATGTTCTAGTTTTCTTGATACAATCCTAAATTCATTAGTAAAGATGTAGGAGATGTGATCTTACCAACACAAGGCTTCTAATAAGTTCGTCGGTGTAGTACTCTGGATCAGTTTCTTGCAGCTGCAAAAGGACTTCAATTATTGTGTTCCTCTTCTTGTTATTATCATTAGTATTATGTTCCACTTCGACCACTTTGTTCATTCTAAGTTGATCAATCAACCCTTGAAAGAAGTCATTTCTTTGTTTGTGCAACGAAATTAACTTGTTCTCCAATCCTTTCACTCCGAACCAACTTAAAAATGGCAAGTGATCCCTTATATTCGAAGCACCGGACACCAGAAATGACTCCTTTACTATCTTCTTAAACCGTTTCCCTTCATCCTCCATATCGTCACCAAAATACCTCTTCCTGGAAATCATCCTCATCATCACGTTCATTGTCATTTCATTAAATACCGTATTTAAATTCACTGGCGAAGAACAACCCAACATGAGCTTACGTAGCATGAGTCTTCCTTCATCCGCACGTATATCATGAAACTCTTGGATACGATAAGATGAGAAGATTTCAATAGTTGAGATTCGACGTAAGTTGCGCCAATGGTCCCCATATGGTGCCCAACCGATGCTTGTATAGTTGGAGCCAAGAATCTTGCCAGCTAGGAAACGAGGGCGGTTCACTACTACAATAAGTCCTTTCGAGACCTGTTGTAGAATCTATCAAGACCAGTTTTTCATGGGGTCTCGAAGGGGGGGGCTCTGCATGTGAAAACCATATCGAGACCGGTTTTTAAACCGGTCTCGATTATGATAATCGAGACCTGTTTCTATCAATATCACCGGTCTAATATCAATATCGAGACCTGTTTCTATCAATATACCCGGTCCAGTATTAATATCGAGACCTGTTTCTATCCATATAACCGGTCCAATATCAATATCGAGACCTGTTACTATCCATATACCCGGTCCAATATCAATATCGAGACCTGTTTTTGAGTGTTTGACGGGTCTTGTTTTATATACAAAGACCTGTTTCTATCATAAAAACATGTCTCTATTGTGTTTTTAAAAGAAAATAAAATCCCTTAATTATAGCAGTTTCCAGCACAAATTCTAGTTTCCAGATTCAATAATCCAGGTTGCAATTTCCAGATTCCAGTTGCAATTCCCAGTTTCAATCAATGCACAAACACAACTTTTGATCCATGAATAACCAAATACATCCTACATTCCATAAATTTAACTACTAAACCATAAACGTCAATACATATTCCAGAATTTTACTTAGATAATCACGAGTTCTAGCACTAAACGTATGTACGTTCCAAAATGCCTTTTACAAAAAAGCAGCTCGCACATATCATCTTAACTTAATTACTTGAGAGTACAAATGCCTAAAACAAAAGACAATGGCATAACCAACAACTACCTATCAATAACGTTAATCAAATTGGACATAACTGATGCCACTTCTCGACAGTGTCTTCAATCTGATTCATGGAGAACGGACGACTATCATGCCAAGGGATCTACATGTAAAAAAGGTAAACAATATATGTTAAGAGCTGTAACAGAAAACTAAACTAAACATACTTGTTGCATCCGTTTTCATTTACATACTCTAAAATCAATATTTAGGATAGTACTTACACTGTTAGGAAAATGATCCTGGCGAATATGACGTCGTTCTTGGTGAAACATTCTTCGGATATGGAAGGAGAAGAGACCAAGAGGACGTTGCGTGACCCGAAGCGGATGAAGAGGATTGGGCCGTGTTTCGCGGAGAGTGTTGCAAGGGTTCTGTAGAGTGGTTTCTTTAAGAGGTAAAGGTGGCCGATTATGGGGATGTTTGGGAAGATAGTTGGCGGAAGATTAGCAAATTTGTGGTAGATGTGGGTGGTGATAAGATATGTAGCAAACAGTAGTACGATGGTCACGAAGAGATAATCCATCAGAGATAAGTGAAAATGATTTTTTTTTTTTTTTTTTTTTTTTTTGAACTTTGTTTTTATTTCTTGTGGTGTAGTCGTTATACACCGCGACAGAGATTTAATTTGTAATTTCTGGCGTTCCATGTTCGGGATCTGACTCCACCAAAATTGTATGTACGTGTCCAAGTAAATATTTATAGCCATTTGTAATTATTTAGACATTCGGGTATACTTTATGCATAAAAAGAACACTCGTTTAAATTATTGTCCAATCATCTAACTTTTTATGTTTTAATCCTTGTATATATTTGGACATAATAAATTTGAGGTCATGTTAACATGTTGAACAAGTTAAATGTCTATGTGGTTCATATCAGTATGTTGGAGTTTACCTAACTACATACTAATTAAGGTTACTGGATATCACTTGTAATCGTGTTATCACTTTCCAAAGTAAGCTATTTGACCTTAATGTTTGGGTATCACGAATATCTACTTGGGATAAGACTAAATGTTTGTTATTCAATTAGGCACAAATCAATAACCTTTTGCGTTCACTTGGCATTGGGATAAAGTTAACTTTGAAAACATCATATTCTTCGAAATTTGCATTTTCGAAAGTGATACAAACACTTTTGCTTCCATCTTAAGCGTTCAAGCTTCACTACTACCTTGCTCACACTAAGGCCTTCCCATTGTGCCAACGTGAATAGAAGTTGTAATTGGAAGCCAACTAGACAAGTTCCACAAAAGATTAACTTCATGAAAAGCAATGTCACTTTCTTATGGTGGTAGAGTCACAAACCTTAAATCAGTCCTTGGCGCTCTTGGTATCTACTTCCTATCCCTTTTAAAAGCACCTACTTGTGTGTTGAGATTCCTTGAGAAACTTCTTTGGGTGGGTTCACTTGAGAACAATAAAATGTCGCTTGCAATAAGGTTTGTTCTTCTTCATCTAAATGATCCCTTGGTATTGGAAGTCTCGATGCTCCCAATACTGTCATGCTAACAAAATGGTGGGTGGCGTTTCCGTATGGAACCCAACTCTCTATGGAAATCTATAATCTCCTCAATCCATGGTAATCATAAGGGTGTTGTTGGAATTATAATGACAAAACATAGTTAAAGTTAGAAGATTAGTGTTTATTTGTCAAGTTAGAATAGTATATGTATGTATTATGTAAAGTTTGTAAACCCACAGTGTTGGGCTGGGTCATAATGGGTATAAACGGTTATATAGTTTGTTAGGGTTATAACGTTTAGAAACAGTTGTGTCGTTTACTTTTGATGAATCGTTGTAACAGACATGAAGCAGCGGTTCATTATGTATATATAGGTCTAGGAGTCTGTAATCAAAGGTAACCACTCATTTATAATATCAGTTTATTAAGGGTTCACCCCATCTCTCGTGTTTCCTGTTTTTGATTTTTGTATATGATGCAAAGCATGAAGTTGTTTGATCATTCGATCCTAGAAACCCCCCAAACAACCTGTGAAACATTGGTATCAGAGAGAAGGGATCAAGCAACATAACAATTCATGTTCAAGTTTGAAGAAGGAACAAAAAACAGATTCATGAAAGAAGAACAGAAAGAAGTCGAGAAAGAGATGTCGAATTACAAAAGAAAGTTTTAAGTTTTCTTATTAGGTTTATGATAAGAAACAAGTTTCAAGAGTTTTTCTTATTATGTTTAAGATAAGAAAGATATAAAGTTTAAAGGTTTCAAAGATCAGTTTCAAGAGTATGAAAGAAAGAAAAAGAAAGAACCATGGCCTGCGTTTTTATGTCACAGAAAGTAAGAGAAACCATCGTGTTTCAAAGCAAGTAAGAATCGATCTTATGATCACAAGTAAGCAAGTAAGAAAGCAAGAAGGATGATAAAAACCAAAAGTCGTGGAGAATTCAAAGATCTGAAGAAAGTATGAACAAGAAGGCATCAAAGGAACTATCTGTTTTGTCATTAGGGGGAATATGTTGGAATTATAATGACAAAACATAGTTAAAGTTAGAAGATTAGTGTTTATTTGTCAAGTTAGAATAGTATATGTATGTATTATGTAAAGTTTGTAAACCCACAGTGTTGGGTTAGGTCATAATGGGTATAAACGGTTATATAGTTTGTTAGGGTTATAACATTTAGAAACAGTTGTGTCGTTTACTTTTGATGAATCGTTGTAACAGACATGAAGCAGCGATTCATTATGTATATATAGGTCTAGGAGTCTGTAATCAAAGGTAGCTCACTCATTTATAATATCAGTTTATTAAGGGTTCACCCCATCTCTCGTGTTTCCTGTTTTTGATTCTTGTATATGATGCAAAGCATGAAGTTGTTTGATCATTCGATCCTAGAAACCCCCCAAACAACCTGTGAAACATTGGTATCAGAGAGAAGGGATCAAGCAACATAACAATTTATGTTCAAGTTTGAAGAAGGATAAAAAAACAGATTCATGAAAGAAGAACATAAAGAAGTCGAGAAAGAGATGTCGAATTACAAAAGAAAGTTTTAAGTTTTCTTATTAGGTTTATGATAAGAAAAAGTTTCAAGAGTTTTTCTTATTATGTATAAGATAAGAAAGATATAAAGTTTAAAGGTTTCAAAGATCAGTTTCAAGAGTATGAAAGAAAGAAAAAGAAAGAACCATGGCCTGCGTTTTTGTGTCAAAGCAAGTAAGAGAAACCATCGTGTTTCAAAGCAAGTAAGAATCGATCTTATGATCACAAGTAAGCAAGTAAGAAAGCAAGAAGGATGATAAAAACCAAAAGTCGTGGAGAATTCAAAGATCTGAAGAAAGTATGAACAAGAAGGCATCAAAGGAACTATCTGTTTTGTCATTAGGGGGGGAATATGTTGGAATTATAATGACAAAACATAGTTAAAGTTAGAAGATTAGTGTTTATTTGTCAAGCTAGAATAGTATATGTATGTATTATGTAAAGTTTGTAAACCCATAGTATTGGGCTGGGTCATAATGGATTAATGGGTATAAATGGTTATATAGTTTGTTAGGGTTATAACGTTTAGAAACAGTTGTGTCGTTTACTTTTGGTGAATCGTTGTAACAGACATGAAGCAGCGATTCATTATGTATATATAGGTCTAGGAGTCTGTAATCAAAGGTAACCATTCATTTATAATATCAGTTTATTAAGGGTTCACCCTATCTCTCGTGTTTCCTATTTTTGATTCTTGTATATGATGGAAAGCATGAAGTTGTTTGATCATTCGATCCTGGAAACCCCCAAACAACCTGTGAAACAGGTGTTCGGGTCACAATAAAAATGTCATTTCTCGGTTACCAACAAGTGCATGGAAAGATATATGTGGGCTTAACAAAAGCATTTGCTGTGACAACATTGATTTCTTCTCTATATTTTCCAAAAAAGTTAGGGGATGGTTCTACTATTCAGTTCTGGAACAACATTGGGTAGGCACCTACAACTTTAAAACATTATTCCCTAGACTGTTTTATTTGGATTCTGTGAAGGATTGTCAGAGCATAAATCGATACTCTTAATCCTCTATATCGAGCGCAACCTGAAGAAGAAAGATTGGTTTGATACTGACGTTCAATGTACTATTTGGATTATTTGGAGATATTGGAATAGATTCTGTTTTGATCTAAAACCTCCTCGAAAGGATACGCTCGGTGACGAAATTAGAATCTTGTCCCATTCCTGGATCCTTCATGGGAGTAGGGTAAGAACTTGTGTCCAAACTGGATAGGAGTGGATTGATAATCCCCTAGTTCCTTTTGCATTGAACTTGTTATTCACTTGACTAGTTTTTTACTAGTGTGTGTGCGTTTTTTTTTTTTTTTTTTTTTTTTTTTTTTTTTTTTTTTTTACAGATTGGGGTAACAGTCAAAATCACTTGTCACTCTCTTGTTTTAGGAAAGCTGCAACATTGCATAATGTGTTTTTAGCAACAAAGAAGTTACACTTCACAATTCTTTAATGGTTAGGAGTCGTGATAACATACATTTCTAATAGACTCAGAAAAAGGTTCGACATAAATGATGGCAGGCTCAAAATTCTTCTAAATACAGTATTAAGCAAACGGAATAAAAATTTCAATGTAAAAAGGCGATAAAGATATACCTAACAGATCAAGTATCATATAACTTTAAGATCACAGTTTCATTCAAGCTCACAAACATATTACATTATTACCTTAATGAATTTAAATTTTATTCAGCAGAAATAATCCAATTCATTTGATGCATTGTATCAAGAAACTGAACCAGAGTAACCTTTAATAAAAATCAAGACATGAAATCCAAACCAGTCTTGCTTACATGAAGAATATTCAAAAGCCCCCTGCAATGAAGAAGATGCATGAAGATGGATAAATGAATTAGTAAAACGAAGGAAATAGAAATTTGGTTACCCATAATAATTAACAGACGAGATAAAGAAGAACACGCTAGTTTTTTGTATGATTCAAAATACTTGGTGTAGTAAAATTCAAACTGAATGGTTTTCTCGATGCACCTGATCATACAAATATCAATTAAAATATGAAACGTAAGCAATAGATGGATAACACAGTATATAGAGTACAAAGCCACTGTTGGTAACTTATTATTCTAAGAACCAAGCAAATACAGTCACCAAAAGCAACATGATTTCATCTTATAACAGAAAGAAAGGACAAAGAAGAAAACACTTAAGAGCACTTCCAGATTCGTGTAATGACCAACAACGAAACCAAAAGAGACAGTACAACAGTGAGGAAAGTTTTTTGAAGGATAGGCTGCAGTGACAATCTACTTTTTAGTCAGAAGACCGTTTTGGATATAGCTCTCAACAGCGTCGACAAGCGTTTCTTCAAGTGGTCTGTAAATCCAGCCCAGCTCCTGCAATTTCTCAGATGTAGCTGAAAATACTCCTTTAGGCTCAATAAAACTGCCAGTCAATTTAAGGTAAAACGGAGTTAATATCAGCAGAAAAGAGTCACTTTGATAGTTTCTCCAAGGCACCCTTTTTGTCTTACAAGTAAGGGTGTAAATAGTTTACTAAGCTAATGAAATAAACTAACTGATTTCTAAGTGACTACATATGGATAATTTTCAACTATCCGTGCAAGAAAAATAGGTAGAAAACTTTACAGAAGCATTAATTCTAGATTGGTATAACTTGGCTCAGATTAAGAAAAGTGTTCTGACTACTTGTGGAATATCTTAACTGTTTCAAATTTAAGTAATCTTATGGCTCATGATTCCTACAGTCCACACTTTCAAAAAACAATTATTTAGGTACTTATATCAATAAATGAAAGTACGAACTCAAATATGTTGCAATAGCATGATATAATCGTGGACCTTGAAATGTTGATTATAAAAGTATGATTATAAACTGGAAAAAGGCTTATAAAATATGCCTTCTCGGTGCAATTTACCCTTCTTTTGAATGACCATACGTCTATAATAGAATATGTGGAATTTGAACTTGGAAACTTTCTAAAATAGGAACTTGATGCAATATTTGCCAGGGAGTTCAAGATAAAGTAACTCACATATTTGGATACTTGTAGTCAGGATATTTTTTCTTGAGAATATCTACCATATCCTTAGTCCAGATCTCATGGGATGTACATATGTATCTTCCATTTGCCTCGGGTTTTTCAAATAATAAAATTAGTGCTTTTGCTAGATCACGCACATCTACAATCAGCCGCAACCTGTTCTCTAGTTGTTCAATTCCATCTACACACATGCAGAAAAGCATGAAAAATGTCACTTAAAACTCAAATCATGTTTGATATTAGAGGTGGTGTTTTTTACTAGTTTACTTATGCATGGGTTTTCAGGTTACGTTCCCTTTTGGGGCAAATACTCAAATACGTATAATAAAAATGGCTAAAAAGTATGGACAGATGGGTCAATCGGGTAGTAAGTTCCCCAGTGCATCTTTCTTAGTGCATAAAACTTCCTAAACCACTTTCTCCAAAAATATGAGATCTAATTTTACACACATATATTTAATTTGTTTAGAAAAGTGATTAGGGTCAACTTGAACTAATTCAATATGTACAAAAAATGACATATCTGACCCTTTACTAAACCAGACTGACCCCCCCACCCTCCCTCTTGCAAGCTCTACCAATTTCTATGTTGAGATGTCTAGTAAAAATTCCAACAATATCTATTACTTTTGGAAATTAAGTCTAAATGCATTCAAACCCATAAAACCAAAATCTGCAGACCAACGACAGATAATTAAATATGTCATATGGGTATTATAAATGAACCAACCTCTAAGAAGCTTAATGATAGCCAAACTACTAGCATTCACCGTGCTCTGCAGCAGTGGCCCTAAAATAAGAGTTGGGCAGACAGACTTTAAATCAATGCCGTTTCTTTTTGAGAATTCCCATGCCTCACTTTCTGCTTGTGTCTTAGAAAGACAATACCAATCCTGTATAACATAGATAAGTTAGACATCAAAATCATGACGACATCAGTTTTTGAACCATTTTACTTTTCTTTTCGCTGCAAATAAACCACTGTGAAAAACAAACACATGGTTTACAGTATATGAGGTGGAAATTTCCACCATTTACTTATGAATGCGTTGATTTGGGGCGAACCAACCAGACCTGCATCAAAAAAATCTTTCGTTTTGACCTATAGAAAAGCCCACCCATTATGCCACCTATAGTTTGCAAGAGTGAGTGACTGAACAAACTGTGGAATATCAATACTGAAATTACCATTGTTTGTGGCATTTTTTTGTAAAAAAGGTTTCATTTTTGCAAAGTCTAGTATTCTTTTAGCATTTTTTTCGTTAAACGATCATCTGTTTGCAATGAAAAAGGAAAGCCCAAAGTTATGTCACTTATAAAACAAATGATAGTTCAGCCGATTACATTATTTGTTCTGCAGAATTCTTGGTCAGACCAAAAAGTCTCATCCAATGGTCGATCAGGTCTATTAGGCAGCATACACAAAGCAGCAACAGAGGACACATATATAACTTTCTTGACATTCACTTCACAACATGCCTTAAGTACATTGAGTGTACCTTTAACAGCTGGCTCAATCAGTTCTACCTGCAGTGAAAGTAATTAATGATTATAAAGCTTTTGGCCGTGATTGGTAAAACTGCATAAGGCACAATTAAATGAGTGTTAGTGTCTTGCCTCAGGGTTTGGTACAGAACCAGATGGAACTGGACTTGCAGTATGGAACACGCCATCACACTCCGCAATGGCTGCACGAAGAGACTCATAGTCGAGAAGGTCTGCCTTGAAGAGCTTCAGGTTCTCAGATGCTCTCTCAAGACTCTTCAAATGAGCATATTTTTCATCCGCTGAAAGAAAATGCGTTAAAACAACCCTTATAATTATTTGGCCTACTTAAGGGCTTAAGGCTCAACAAATGTATGTCATATGCAATTGTAAACCAACGTCTCATATCATCGATATTGACAAGCACAAGCTGCTGTGAACAGCCAAACCACATAAATCTGCTTCTTTTATTTATTTATTTTTTTTTCATTTTCTATTTACTCAACAAAAACATCCAAAAAGAACTTGATATCGATTTAATCATACGTAATTATGTAAGAAAGAAATGTGATCGGCTATAGAGACCACATCAACATCAAATTTAACAAAAGTCAACATTTCGAAGCAAGATCAAATTTAACTACAAACCAATCTCAAATGCAAAAAACAAACAGTAGATAAAAAAGAAAGTGACATGAAGCAACAAAGTCCAATATAATCACCCAACATATATAGAATAAGGATTAACATAGGAAAGCAACTTACAAGGGTTTCTAACGGTGCCATGAACGATATAGTTGTTAGATAACAATATCTTCACTAACCATGATCCTACAAACCCACCAGCACCTGTTACACACACACGTCTTCCAGCCATTAAAACTAAGGGGGTGCTTGGTAGGGGTTAAGAGGGGGCGGGGAATGGGTAAGGTGTTGATTTGGTCCACCTCCCTCAAATACTTGTGCTTGGTTAGGGGTATTCCCACCTCATTAATTCCTTTGCATTCCCTTTCCCTTTTCCTTTCCTTTTCCATTTTCCTTTACCCACTTTGAACCAAACGGACCCTAACTATTCAGACTTTTGTAGTTTGACTGCTATATATCCTAGAGTTTTAAAGGATATTCTCCAAAACATCCAAACTTAACTACTTTATTATTTGTCCCAAACTTATCGTTATCAGGCAAAAATATACGGAAAGTAAAAAAAAAAACAGTTTTATTATTTGATAATGACGGATTATTTAATATTTTCATATGCAAAAGTCATAAAAAGACAGTTTTATTACTACCTCCGTCCCATTTAAAGTGTCCACTTTCATAATGCACAAAGTTTTAGGAGATTCCACTAACTAAACTCTCCACCAATCAAATATTACTTTTACCCACTAAACTCTCATCTTATTGGTTGGAAGGTACAAGTGGACACTTTAAATGGGACATGCAAAGATTCCATTGTAGACACTTTAAATGGGACGGAGGGAGTATTTGATAATGACAGAGTATTTTAATATTTTTATATAGTTTTATACTCCCTTCGTCTCAAAATAATTGTCATGAGAGAGAAATCACATGGTTTAATAAAAGTGAGTCAACTTTAATTTTCAACTATTCAAATGGAATATTTCCTCTTTAAATTCTCTAGTTTTTACTAAAAAGAGAAATTGGACAATTATTTTGAGACATTCCGAAAATGAAATATGAATTATTATTTTGAGACGAATGAAGTAAATAAGAATTTTAATTAAGGGTAATATAGTAAACTTATGGGGTGTTTACTTTTTTCGAAATGAGAAAGAAATGTTAATCACTCTTAATTGGGAAAGGCATTAAAGCTTCACTCTCCTCTATAAGAGGCTAATTAATACCATTATATCAAACCATTAAGGGTGCGTTTGGTATCCAATTATTGGAATGAGACTATCACTATCAAATTGATTAAAGGTGTTTGTTTAAGATGAAAGGGTCCACAAGTATGGTAATGAATGATAGAAATTTTTCATACTCCATATACCTCAAAAGGGTAAGATATTGATCTTTCATACCGAGGAGCCCACAACTACTATCAAAATCATTTCCATTATGATTCATGGTTGCATACCAAACACACCCTTAATTTAGTAAACACCCTTTTAAGCAATTCCAACTACTATATATAATGGCGGACAATTAGTTTGGGACAAAACTTTAGGGAAAATGGACAATAAATTTGAGATTGAGCGAGTAATTGCATATAAGTCTTTTCAAAAGCTCAAAATTTGCATATATATTCAATTTAAACTACTAAATATTTTAAACATTTGTAATTTCATATAAATCTTTTTTAAACATTTAATATGTCATATACATCAAAATAATTATTTAATATAATTTTAAACTCTAAATTATGGTAATTATAATTTTAAAAATAGTGATTTGTGTGAAAACCAACTTATATATAATATAGTAGTATAGTATCGAAGTGATCCGCAAGAAATACGGATCACCCGAGTCGTTTTCAAGTGAAGGTAAATGGAATTAAGAATATCGATTCGTGTAAATCGTGAATTGAGAAGTGGTAAGAGTGAAAATAGTGATCAAGTAATTCAAATTATGATAAACAAACACGAATTATGCAAGGGGTACAAGCTAAGGATGCACTAAAGTTAAAAACGTAAAAACGGTAATGCAAACGCGTTTATTTAAAACGTAACATACAAATTAAAACGTAACTTTAATTTAAAAATGATCCTACAAATGTGAAATAACTTTTTAAAAATTTTAAACTAATAAAATGAATTTTTAGAAAAATGAAAATATTTTTTTGACTTTTTATCAATTTTCTATGAATTTATTTATATTTTTGTATTTTTTTTATTATTTAAAAAAGTAAATAAATATGAAAAATGACATGAAAAATGCAAATTAAGTTTGGAAAAATCTAAAATTACTTAAAATTAATTTTGAAACAGAAAAGATAATTTTTTGGCTTTTTCTTTAATTAATATGAATTAAAAACTATTTTTAACTAATTTAAGTATACTAAAAATGCAATTAAATATGAGATTAATCAAGAAAAATGTAATTTTACTTTTTAAAATTATGAAATAACTAAAAACTATTTTTAAGACAGAAAACTGATTTTTTTGGATTTTTATGTAATTTTTAGGAATTAAAAGTAATTAAAAATTAATTAAAAAGGCTAAAAATCTAATTTTAATTATTAAAAATATCAAATAAGCTCAGAAAAATATGGAAAAAATGCAAAAAAATCTAATTTAATGTTAAGAACCTAGGAAAAATAAAATGGGCAGGTTATCACACACTAATAAGCAGAATGACACAAAAAGCAGTTCAAATAAGTGCTTATTTATAAGCTAATAAGCACTTATTTGGACACAGAGCTCAGGAATAGTAAATACAACATTAATAAGCATAAAACAACTCTTAACCATAAGATAAGCACACAGAACAGACCAATAAGCACATAAGCAGTAGCAAAAATGGGACAGAAACAGGTTTTAGCAGGGGTACTTCTAGCTTAAATTTAAGCTGTCTAATAAGCTGATTAGTGGGAGATTAAGGGGGTAAAAGCTAGACCACCAATCAGAGATCACAAAAAAACTAAAAGCCCTAATTTTATCACACCAATTGACCTTCAATTGGTGCCTAGTTCAGCAATGCAAAACTGGTTCAGCTGCTACAGTTGACTTTTTTGTATTGCTTCCTAAGTTAGACTAATGTGGATTTTAACAGCTTAAATCTACTCCTAAATATTATATTAACTTGCTTAAGCACTGAAATTACCTACACAAGCACAGATTACATCAAATGAACAAGTGATCATGAGCAGGTTTCAACTTATACATGTAGAAGTCCAATAAAGAGCTAATTTTGACTTTTTATGCTTAACCCTACCAATTTTATACCTAAGTTATCTATTATATTGCCTAAGTGACCTATTAGTGCAGAGAAACAAGCAAAGAAACACCCTAGGCTAGCAGTACTCTAATCTACCAAACACCATTTTATATCTCAATTGCACTATCAAACAATGCTCAAGCTATATTCATTCAACCACAATCATCAATCATCATTCAGTGACTATAAAGGACCTCAGATCATGAACATTCAACAACATATAATAGCAGAATAACAAATCCACTTGTATGATCAAATTTGAACTTAAAATATCACAGATTCTTATTAAACTCAAACAAATGATCAAACAAGCTCAGATATCACAATAAACAAGCAATAAACTACTATTAAACAGAATCAAGCAACATTATACTACACTATCAGATCTACACTTAACTTTTATTGAGAGGAAATGTAAAATAGAAATCAACTCACAAAGCCATCTCCCTCAGCACAAATTGAGGGAGTTCACTATGCTAGCCTGTCTTTAGACAGGCCAAGAGCTTCCCAATCTCTCTTGAACTATCTCTCCAAACCTTCTATCACCATGGATATTGAAACAGTTGACTGATGTTGACCTTTTGAGATATTTGTGGTAAACGTAGCTAGACAAACCCACACAAGCTAATGAGCTTTATGAGCTTGAATTTTAGAGTAACAAGCTTAGTTGTAAGCTGAGATCAAGTATTGAATTAACATATTTTTGTGTTTTTATATTTTTCTTATTTTTTTTGGTTTTTATAACTTTGAGAACAGAAATGAGTAAGTAAATATTGTAAAGCTAAAACAAGCTTCTGAGAAGCTAAATGAAACAAAGATTGAGCTATTTAAACTAATAATAACAATAAAATAAATTTGAAGTAAAAAAAAGAACAAGTATTAAAAGAAAACAATTAAACTAAAATTGTATTAATAATATTGAAGGATTACAAAAGAAGAATTAGAAAACTATTAAGCTATGAAAATATTTTAACAGCATAACATTACTCTAAGTCTACACACTCAAACGTATACAAGGGGGGGGGGGGGGGTATTTATAGGAGTGCAGGGGTGAGCTAGGGTTTTGGCTCAGAAGGTCCTGGAAGCAATTCTTGGCCATACAATTCTTCTCCTTATCCACATGAAGACATCCCACCAAGTTTTAGCCGTTTGATATCATTCTTATCATCAAACCACGTCCAATTGCCCAATCATTTACCTCTGTTTTGCCACGTAGGGGAATAAATGTCGACATCCATCTGACAACGTGTCAGAGCTTCTAGAATGATGAAACCTCGTACTAGAATCTTGGGTGAAAGTGATGGGAGCAGGGTAATTCATTGGGGGAGAAGCACAGTAAAAGAGCGCATTTGGTTTTTTTATTGTTTGTTTGACCGAGGTGGGTTTTTTTGACCGGGTAATAATAGTTGGTGGATTTGGATCAGGTTGTGGTTTTATTGGTGGTGGGATTTTGTATTTTTGGGCCAGCAGGGTGGTGTAGTGGTTTAAGGTTGTATTTATTTTGGGCTTGGGATAAGGGTTAAATGATTTAGTAACTAAGGGTCCGGTTTGTATAATAACTATATCATAGGGACCAAAAGTGTTCATTCTGAAAATGCAAGGACCATAGCTGCCAATCTTCAAAAATAGTATCCAAGGACTCTTTTGACATTCTTTGATTGATAAAGGGACCCTTGATGTCAAATCTTCAAAATATTCTTCACAAGGACCATAAATTACAATATTGGAAGTCGAAGGATCAAATGTGTAATTTCTTCAATCTTATAACCAAGGACCATTCTTGTAATTTCTGAAACTTTGAGGACTCCTTTTGACCATATGAGCTTTGACTTTGACCACTAAGCTTCCCCGACTCCGGCTATTGACACTTATCCAATTCTCGTGCTCTTTTTGTCATTTTCTCGTGATTTTTCTTCCTTTTCTTAAATATCCGTTCCTGCACATTCACAAACACAAAAACATACATTCTTTGGCAATTTTGGTTAGTTTTTGGTTTATTTGGTCCTATTTTGGCTCAGAAAAGGTGAGTGAATAAGCACTCACCAAAATCCCCCGGACTAAAATATTGTCGTGCCCTCACGCAATGTGATCAATTCACGCTCACGAGATAAATAATTTCATAACTCTTTCTACTAACTTTGTAAAGTAGCAATGAGGTTTAAAAGAAGTTATAAAATCATTTATTCCCGCAAACGCTCCGTTTTCCAAATATTTTCCTTTATTCTACTTCCATTACTATTTTTGGACTTTTTCCCACTTCATACTTGTGACGGTTTGTTGAACTTTTATTATTTTTGCAATAATTTTTAGGGTCTACGAGTAGAAACACTTCTCATAGAAAAGTGACCATACGGATAAAAATCGTCATCCTTAATTTTTCACAAGCTCCCAAACTAAGCGTAAAAATGAGATCACAGCTTATCTACAAGTTTGATGCTAACACTACTCATAAAAGTTACTTGTGGAAACTTCTTACTCCCATGTCCTAAGTTTTTGTATCTCAATATTTTACTTTTTTTGAGAAATGAATCGCTTCATATTTTCTCGTTTCAATAATTTTTAGTCCGATAGTGACACATAAGTTTAAATAATAAGTAGTTATCCATTTTCTCTTAAGAACCATTGCAATAGAAATTCGGTCCACATCAAGGAATTTTGGTACATACAATATCATAAATATAAGTTGCGGAGTACTACACATGCACCTCATGTGTCCAATTCAGAATCATCCACATGCACCTCACGTGCCAACAACTTATTTACATTCAAACTCTTATTCAACATAACTTTCAACTTTCATTTTTTTTTCTTTTTCACTTTTTTTCACTTTTTCTCATATTTGTCATACTTTTCACTTTTTTCTTTCTTGACTTTTTTCTCATAACATCAAGGGAAGCTTATCGGGTAGCTCCAAAACCACATAGATAATTAACTTTTGACTTTTGATTTTTTTTTTTTCACTTTTTTGCTCTTATTTTTGATGTTCCTTGATATGTACCCAACTTCTAGAGCAAAAATTCTCTTAAGAAAACAAATAACTAAATATTATTCAAACCGAAATACCACTAATTAACCTAGAACATCTATTATATATTGGTGACGTATCTGATGGGAGTAAAAAGCCACGAGTACCTCTTATGAGCTCTAAAGAGAACCACTACTCCATGTTTAGCATCAAACTTCTAAATAAACTCTATCATTTCTCGTTCTCCGCAAATTTAAAACCTCAAATAATGAGATTAGCAGATGCTTAGCCGATAATCAGCCACACATATATAAAGTCAAATACGGAAACTTGCAAACTCTTGGAAAGAATTTGCGTTTTGTAGCTCCTAGTGTAAGTGACTAGCGAAAGCTTTTCAAGCCGTGAATGTATAAAGTCAAGTACGGGAGCCAACAAAAGAGTAGCTCCTTGTGTACAAGGCTAGCACAAACTTTTATGATTACCATTGGTTAAGGGAACAAGCTAGGGCTCAACATGCCCGGTCAAGTAAAAATATTTATTCCTACTCTCGCCAGCAAGAAAGTCAACAAGGTGTAAAATCACTTATTCAAACTTTTATTATATTTTTGCACAACTTTTTCAACTTTTTCTCATTTTTTTTTGCTTTTTCATGACTTTTTCATTGATTTTTCTTTAAAATTTTTGAAATTTTCAATTTTTTCAATTTTTTTCATTTTGGTGGAAAAACGGAGTTGCATGAGTACACGACATGGTGAAAAATGCAAGGTCAAATCGAATCGAAGATTCACCCTCCCTCGGACTAGAATTGAACATTGTCCTCAATGTTTTAATGGGTAAAGGCAATCCTAACAAAATTCTAGGGCCGTTTATTAATTATGCTAAAGAAAACGTTAGTCAATAAGATTTACGGATATAGGATTTCCAAAAGCATCGATGAATGAGACTCGAGTGGAGAGAAAGACAAAACCATGAGCACGAGAGTCATCATTAATCGGGGACAATCCTGGACAATCATACACAAACAACCACGAAACACAAGATTGGAAGAGGTACCCCCTCCTCACGTTATTTATTAGAAATAAGAAAAATAAGAAGATGAAATTGGATAAGCATGGGTTGCCTCCCACGAAGCGCTTTGTTTTTTATTACCGAGTCACGTAGCTTGACTCAATCCCCGAATTCATTCGTCCTTGGGGAAAGTTTGGAGATCCGGGACTACCATGGTTGGTACGTCTCCTCCGAAATAGTGTTTCAAACGGTGACCATTCACCTTAAAGTTGGGACCATCGGGTTGAGCCAACTCAATGGTACCATAAGGGAATACTTGTGTTATGGTGAATGGTCTAGACCAACGGGTTTTAAGCTTACCCGAGAAAATCTTCAAATGAGAGTTAAAAAGAAGCACTTGATCACCAACGTTGAAAACGCGGTCTTTGATCTTGGCATCATGAAGTCTTTTTGTTTTCTCTTTATAAATCAAAGAATTCTCGTAAACTTGATCACGTAGTTCGACTAATTCATTCAATTGAACTTTTCGGTGATCACCCGCGGTTTTTAAGTCAAAATTGGCATGTTTTAAGGCCCAGTAGGCCTTGTGCTCAAGTTCGATGGGCAAATGACAGGCTTTCCCCTAAACCAGCTTATATGGAGTGCACCCAATGGGTGTTTTGTAAGCGGTCCGGAAAGCCCATAAAGCATCGTCTAGCTTATCGGCCCATGAGGCACGGTGCTCTCCTACGGTCCTTTCTAATATCCTTTTTAAGCCACGATTGGACACCTCCACTTGACCACTCGTTTGTGGATGATAAGCCGTGGAAAGACGATGTGTGACACCATATTTAAGCATAACTGTAGCGAATTGGTCATTGCAAAAATGGGTCCCACGATCACTTATGATGGCTCGAGGTGTACCAAATCTGGTAAAGAGACTTTTTAAGAATTTCACAACTACTCGGGCGTCATTGGTGGGGAGCGCCTTCGCTTCAACCCATTTGGACAAATAATCGACGGCTACGAGAATATACTTATTTCCTCTTGATGACGGGAATGGACCCATGAAATCGATGCCCCAAACGTCAAAAATTTCACAAACTTGAATAGCATTTTGTAGCATTTCATCCTTTTGAGAAATTTTCCCTTGACGTTGGCAAGAATCGCATGATTTCACCAATTCATGGGCATCCTGATATATCGTCGGCCAATAGAAGCCGGAATCGAACACTTTATTTGCGGTGAAGTTGGCACCATGATGTCCCCCCGTGGGTCCACTATGGCATGCCATAAGAATTTCAACGACTTCCGTACCGTGAACACACCGCCGGATCACCTGATCCGCACAGACTTTGAACAAATAGGGGTCGTCCCAAAAATAATGTTGGACATCTTTAAAGAATTTCTTCGTTTGTTAAGACGACAACCCTTTTCTTATGAAATTCCCCGCATGGTAACTCGCAAAATCGGTGAACCATGGGGTACTTTGGTCAATATTAGACACACTCCCAAGTGTCTCGAGAGGAAATGCATCGTTGATTTCCTTGTTCTCAAGAGCACTTTGATGGGGGTTCTCAAGTCGTGAAAGGTGATCAGCAGCAAGATTCTCAGCTCCTTTCTTGTCTCGTATTTCGACATTAAATTCTTGGAGTAAGAGAACCCACCGTATTAAGCGTGGCTTAACATCTTGCTTTGCCATTAGGTATTTTAAGGCCGAATGATCCGTATACACTATGCACTTTTTAAGGAGCAAATAAGACCTAAATTTTTCAAAAGCATAGACAACCGCTAACATTTCCTTTTCGGTAGTTGTGTAATGATGTTGGGCCTCGGTCATAGTCTTACTTGCATAGTGTATCGGTTGAAAGTATTTATTCTTACGTTACCCCAGAACTGCACCAATGGCATAATCACTTGCATCACACATTAGCTCAACTGGTAAGCTCCAATCGGGGGCAACTAAGATTGGTGCCTCCGTTAACTTCTTCTTCAAAAAATTAAATGCATCGATGCATTCATTTGTGAAGTTAAACGGAGCATCCTTTTCTAAAAGGTGAGTCAGAGGCCGGGCAATTTTTGAGAAGTCTTGTATAAAACGTCGGTAAAAGCCAGCATGACCAAGGAAACTTCGGATTCCTTTGACGGTAGTCGGATGAGGTAGCTTAGCAATGACATCGACTTTTGCACGATCTACCTCAATCCCAGATTTGGATATCTTATGGCCGAGGACTATGCCCTCTTTAACCATGAAGTGGCTCTTCTCCCAATTTAGAACCAAATTGGTGTTTTCACACCATATCAGCGTATTCTCTAAATGGGAGAGGCAAGAGTCGAAAGAATTTCCGTAGACGGAGAAGTTGTCCATGAACACTTCCATGGTTTCTTCAATCATATCCGAGAAAATGGCCATCATGCACCGTTGAAACGTGCCTGGAGCATTACATAGGCCAAAAGGCATTCTACGATAGGCAAACGTTCCATACGGGCAAGTAAAAGTGGTCTTTTCTTGATCATGGGGATCAATGGGAATTTGAAAGTACCCAGAAAAGCCATCTAGAAAGCAACAGAACTCATTTCCCGCTAACCGTTTAAGCATTTGGTCCATAAAAGGGAGCGGGAAATGGTCTTTACGTGTCGCATCATTCAACTTGCGGTAGTCGATACAAACTCTCCATCCGGTCACAAGTCTAGTCGGTATAAACTCATTATCTTCGTTTTTCACAACAGTGATTCCGCCCTTCTTTGGAACACAGTGAATCGAGCTAACCCATGAACTATCCGAGATCGGATAAATCATTCCAGCGTCAGGGAGTTTAATAAATTCCTTTTTGATCACTTCGTGGATTAGTGGGTTAACCCGTCGTTGTTGTTGGACGGAAGCTTTGTGATTATCGTCAAGTAGAATCTTATGAGTACAAAATCGAGGGTCGATTCCCTTAATGTCGGAGATTTGCCAAGCAATAGCACTTTTATGCTTCCGAAGCACATCTAAGAGTCGTGTCTTCTCCTCATCTTTAAGGCCTTTTGATATTATAACCGGTAATTTATCATTTTTTTTCCAAGTATGCGTATTCGAGATGAGGAGGCAAATCCTTGAGCTTGAGCTCCGGAGGATTCTCTATTGACGGCTTAACTTCTTTTACGTCTGCCATTTTTAAGTCCATCGGAGCGGAAGAAACAATCGGGTTTTCATTTAACAATTTCTCAATTAATAAAATATCCCCCTCCGGATCAAAGTTATTATTATCAATTTCCGGTGAAAATGATTTATTTGAAAGACAAGCATTAATTTCTTCCCAAGCGAGATCACTTCCCTCAAACGGAGTGAGGGAAGGGGAAGAATCGGAGACGATCGGTTCAAAAGAAGGAGTAGGATTGCCACTCGAAGCATTTTCGGTAAAACCAAGAAGTTCTTGAGAATACTCCTCAGTAGCTTCATCAATAACATTGATTCGGTTGACGGAAGCAACATCGTAGTCGGAGGAGTATCTCGCGGTTTGATCAAGGTTAAAAGTGACGGCTTCATTTCCAACTCGTAAGGTAATCTCCTCGTCGTATACATCAATTAAGGCACGGCCAGTCCGTAGGAATCCTCTCCCGAGAATGAGAGGAACCCATGGATCGGCATCGAAATCAACAACCACAAAATCCGCAGGGAAATGGAATTTCCCAACATTGACAAAAATATCCTCAGCTATGCCAATTGGACGAGACGTAGATCGGTCGGCAAGCTCAAGGGTCATAAGCGTCGGTGTCAAGTTAGGGAGAGACAAATTTTTCCAAATCGACAATGGCATAAGGTTAATAATAGCACCAAAATCGGCCAAGGCGAAGTATTGAACCATACCCGGAAAATTGCACGGTATAAGAAACTTGCCAGGGTCTTCAAGCTTTTCGGGTAGCTTTTTTAGAAGAACCGCTGAGCAATTCTCATTCATTTGAGTCCTTGACATTTCAAAAAGCTTTTTCTTATTATTTAAAAGACCTTTTAGCATCGAAGTAAATTTTGGCATCAAAAGTATAGCATCCGCGAGACTTATATCAAAGTGTAACTCTTGAAAAATCTGATAAAACTTTTCCATTTGGTTTTTATCTTTCTCGCGGTGCTTTTGTTCGTTTAAACGTGACAGATAAGGCAACTTTGTTTTAACAGGAATATCTTTTTCATAAACAACTTTTTCCTTTCCTTTGGACGTCGGGACCACCGGAGGTTGGATGTCTTCGGTCCTTCCATTATTAATAGGAATTTCCGTATCCGTTGTCGCCTCAGGTTCACGGGTGACTACCTTAGGAGGTAGAGAAGAAGAGGTAGTCGGAGCCGTTGGTCCATCATAATAAACACCACTCCTTGTCGTGATCGCTTTAGCATCGCCCTTCGGGTTAGCGATCGTGTTGCTAGGCAAAGTTCCAGAGCCCGAGGGTCGATCATTTAAACGCTTGTTAAGATCATTGATTTGAGTAGCTAATAACCTTGTTGTTTCTTCTTGTTTTGTCATAAAAGCTTGTTGGTTTTGAAGCAATTGCTTAATCAACTCTTCCGTGGGCGACAGATTTGGAATAACAGCTTGATTTTGATTATTGAAATTTTGCCCGCGGTTTTGAAAATTGCCATGATTCAGATTTGCATTATTAAAATTCCCTTGATTATTATTTTGAAAATTCCCATTATTTTGAAAATTGTTCCCTTGAGGCGGGGCTTGGTTTTGATTTCCCTGAAAATTCCGATTGTGGTTAACACCTTGGTTTTGAAAACCTTGATTTTGCCGATTTTGATTTTGATTAGCTTGATGTGTACGGTTTTGCACATTGTTATTATGACTCTGATTTTGAAAACCGAGTGGTTCGAGATAATGGCTTGAACGGTAGCTGAGAAGATTTCGATCTCCTTGAAGAGGTAGGTAACCGTTGCCACCCATGTTTGCAGCATACACGTTCTCTTGAGCATAAGCTCCGGTCAATGGATGCTCGTTATACGGATGTGGACCACCACAAGTAACACAACCTTGATTTACAACATTGACTTGATGATTTGGTTTTTCAATAGACATTGCATCAACTTTCTTAGTTAAAGCCACTAGCATACTCATCACTTCATCATTACTTTTACCAGAATTAGACACTTGAAGTTTATTTCTAGACATTCTCTAATGAGGCGAAAAATGATCCGTTTTTAGGGGGTCATTTAAGCCCGAATTCGAATTTATTTTATCAAATATTGCCCTAAATCGTTCCTTTTGTGATTTTAGGTACTTTGGGAGTGAAATCTGGAAAAGGAAGCAATTCGGACTTTTTTGGAGCATAAAAGTAAAGAAAACGCCAAAGTCTTAATTTTCCATGTTGGGAACAGTAGGTGACGGCGTCAAGAGTAATTTCCTGACGGCGTCAAGAGCAAAATTCCATGACGGTCCAGAAGAGATTTGACGGCGTCATGAAGGTAGGGCGTCAAGAGTAAAAGTCATGACGGCCTGGAAATGATTAATACTTGACGGCGTCAAATGTAGATCAAGGCAGTCCGAGATTAGTTTTGGCGGCGAGGTGACGGCGTCACAAACTTTGTCTTGACGCCGTCAGCCCTCTTTTTCTATATATAGTTTTCTAATTTTTCACATTTAAAGAGAGAGAAGTTTTGGGAGAAACCCTAAGTACAATTTTGGTGTAACTTTACAGGTTTTTCAAGGGTTCCAACCCCTTGATACCTTGCATGTGTGATCAAGATAAGTGTTCCTTTAATTCAATCAATATGTCTATGTGTTGGTTGTCTATATCTTGTTCTTGTCTTAATTCCATCATGCTAGGCTAGATCTATCTTGTGTTTGCTTAGATCTAATGAAACCTAGATGTTGATTACTTGTTTATTCTTTTTTTGGATGAATGATTTATATGTTAGGCTTAAGAAAACTGGCAGATCTCCAATTGGTAACATGCTTGAACGTCTTAAGAAACATGAACCGACGTGCACTAGGTCTTTATTGGTTGTATTTAATGCATGAGCCACTGTTTACAATCTCTATAGTTGTGCTGGGCATGGTGTAGGAGGAGATAAGAGCTCATAGAATTGGGGAGTTAAGTGTGCCACCCCATGAATGGTATTAAGGAATACGATCCGTCATCCATACAATTATAACAAGTAATTAACGTGTAAAAGATGTCTAGGGAGTAGTGAAATCTAAGTAAACACATTTTCTCCAATTACTGCTCACAACTTTAGTATAAATTAGTTTATTTTCATTTTTAGTATTTTATTTTGATTGCATCTTAGTATTGGGTTAGTTGAGTAGCAACTAATTCCGCCCAAATCCTTCAAACCCGAGATTTTACATTGCTTTCTAAAAAATATAAAAAATACAAAAATAATCTTCCCTCGCCTTTAGAACTAGTATTTAGGCTTTCTAATCCTAGCGACACTATTCCTAGCTGAACGATCAATCCCCCGGTACTTGTCACTATACTATACTACAACGATCAGGTACACTGCCTGGTGGGGGTTGTAAGCTTCTCGAGATCCCTCGAGAGGTAAAGCCTGTTGCGATTCCCACGCATCAAGTTTTTGGCGCCGCTGCCGGGAAAATAGTTATTGTCTAGGTTAGAATTTCTTTTTATTAGGTCTACTTGCTAGATTCCTTTCTAGTAAGATTTTATTTTTATTTTTAGGTTTTCTTTAGTCTATCTTATTTCTTTGTGCCTTTGTTCATAACCACCCAACATCATGGACAACGGGAACATCTTTGAACCCGTCATCCCACCACAACAAAACCCACCACTAGAACCCCTTAGGCCCCGAACCTTAGGAGAGTATTCCCGACCTAGCCACCAAGGCTACCGAAACACCATTGAGCTCACCGGAGCCAATGTGACCCCCTTGCGATCCGACACCATCCGGTTGGTGCAAAGCGGATGTGCATTCCATGGACTTCGTTCCGAAGATCCAAACCAACATCTTAAGGACTTCCTCAAAATCGTAGATTCTATAGACCTAGATGTTGCAACTAGAGAGACTACCCTTTTACGCCTATTCCAATTCTCTCTACGGGATCAAGCTAGTCAATGGCTTGAGCGTTTACCCGCGGGATCCATCACCACATGGGATGATCTCACCACTCGTTTCCTTGCTCAATTTTTCCCACCGGGGAGAACTACTAAGCTTAGAAATGACATCTTGATGTTCCAACAACGTCAAAATGAATCTCTTTATGAAGCATGGACTCGTTTCAAGGACTTACTCCAAAAAGTCCCTCATCATGGCATAGATCTTTGGCTCCAAGTCCAAATCTTTTATGACCATATCGATCTCTCCACGAGGCGAGCCATTGACCAATCGGCCGGTGGTAAGCTACGTGATCTTAGTGCGGAACAATCATGGGAACTCATAGAAGATCTTGCTCTCTATGACAACGAAAGTTGGAATGATCCCCGTGACTTGAACAAAACGGTCAAGGCAATATCTTTGCCTTCGAACAATTCTAGCACTCCCGACCGTAGGATCATGGAACTTGAGGATCAAGTCAAGTTTCTCATGAAATCTTACGAAGCTCCTAAGCCTTCAAGCCAAGTGAACAAAATCACTTCTTCATGCGAATTATGTAGTGGTCCCCACGACACTCGTGATTGTGTGGAACTCCCCAGAACAGCTTTTGCGGACTACGCATCCACGCGTACCGACGAAGCGGGAGATAAGTGGTACACTTTCAAGCCCGAGCCAAACACTTACGAGGATTCATACAACCCCTCTTGGAAAAATCACCCAAACCTTAGGTGGAAACAAAATCAACCCAATTCTTCCAATCCGCCTAATCGTTACCAACCAAACGGTTCGCCATCCAACCGTACTTTCAACAACAATCCTTCTAACAACTATGGTAGTACCAACAATCTTGAAGGATTGATGTCAAAGTTCATGGCATCTCAAGAAGCTCGCATAGCTAGGTTTGAAACCGAATTCAACCAACAACAAACGGAGATGACCAACAAGATTGACAACTAGTTGAGAGCCCTCAACAACCAAGCGTTAATCACACCTAGGAAGGACACTAGGGACACCAATAGTGGAATCCAAATTAAGGATCCCTCATCATCCAAACATGTCCACTTTGTCAATGTTGTCACCATTAAGCCGATAGATAAGGAGATAGAAGAGAGTGACAAGGGTGAAGTTAGAGTAGAAGCCAAGACTAAGGATGAGAGTAGGGAAGTTGAGGTTAATAAGGATGAGGAATTAGAGGAGGTGGAGCCTATAGAAAAATACTTTGATAAGTTGCCCACCGAGGAAGAACGGGAGTACCATAAGGATTTATTCGATAGTCCCGAGAGACCATATATCTTCGGCACACCCCTTATCAAAATGGGAGACCCCTCTAACATTAACATACCATGCAATATCGGGCACATGCATATATGGAAAGCTTACATCGACCCTAGATCCCCCGTGAACATCATGACTAGGACTTATTACAATTGGGTGATGAAAAAGCAACTTGATTTTAGGATGATGCCCGGTAAGAATCTGATAAGTAATTTTGCAGGAAGAGTGAAGGGACTACATGTGATTATAGGGAATCTTACCTATGAAATAGATTTTATGATAGTTGAGGACACTCGTCCGGTGATAGATGCTTGCCTAAGCCAAATAATATTTGGAAAACCATTTGTTGAAGTCACCAGGATGAGTTATGATCCGACTTTAGGGATAGTCAGATTTAAGGAAGAGAATGATGAGGTTGCCTATCAAATGCCCTACAAGATTGAGCAATACCGCCTTCTCTCTAATTTCGAAAAGGAACACAAGCAAACGGCTTATTATAGGAATGAGGAGGATAGACGTAGAGGAGTAGAATATGTAAAGAATAGGATGCTTGGTTTCTATAAAGAATGCTTACAACTAGGTCCGGAATACAAAACTGGTTTAGAAGACGACCTAGAGAGTGAAACCAATGATGAGATCACGTAGTAACCCATGACCTTGAGTCTAGCTACAAGACTCGTAAATAAAGAAAAGCGCTTCTTGGGAGGCAACCCATGTTTTGTGTGATTTTATTTGTTTGTTTGTTATTTACTTCCGTATGCATGCTTTATTTTTATTGTTGGTAGATCATGTTTCTCAATTAAAAAGTGAAAATACTTTACTTTGTTGTTTAGCCTAGTCTTAACTCCACCTAAAAGTATTTTTGCAAAAGATAAGTGTAAGGGGAAACCCCAAATATGTTTTTAAGAAACAAACCGATCATGATTCTCCACAATATTAAATGAACATGTATATTCGTATTTGTTAGAGTCAAATGCTTGTATTGAGTCATAATGAAGTTTTGCAGGATTTTCCAGGAAGTAGGACCAAGTTTTTTCCAGAAATTTTCTGGAAACTTAACATAAGAATTTCTGCAGGTCAATTCTGACGGCGTCAGGAGTTTACTCTTGACGGCGTCAGGTGTAAAAATCTGGAAATTTTACCGGTTTTGTTTTTCTAACGGAGTCTTATGGTTTTTTGTGAATTATTAAGTTTTATAATCTCCAGGAGATCTGCAAACTTCATTCCACAAGCATTATATCTTATCTTGTTTTCTAGGATTTAGTAACTTATATAGGATGCCGCCGATTTTACGCAAGGTTGTCTTGTCTATTTTCTCAGGTTTTACAGGTTATGTATGATAAGAAGATGATTTATATTCTGGAAGGGAAGCTTTGATTGTTCATTTTCTTGGAGGAAGATTTAACCTGGCCACCTTATTATCCATACCGAGCGAATCAGGGGAGTATTTGATTTCATTCTTTTTACTTATTTCACTTTTACATTCTTTACTTGAACATTGGGGACAATGTTCATCTTAAGTGTAAGGGGAGGGTAAAAAGATGATACCTTACATATGCACTTTCGCTTGAGTTTGTTTTGTTTAATGATAGATGTGTAATAAAACTATGAGAAATACTTGTTAGTGTAATTTTAGCGCCAAATTTAAATTATTTTACAACATTTAGGAGTGAAACTTTAGCCATAGCAAGCGTCTCATGGATAGGAGATTGTATGACTAGCACATAACCGTATATTCAGAAAAATTTTCCACCCAAATATGTGAGGTTCGCCTTTAGATTTGATAGGAAAAGCATTTACTATTAGGGCTTATGAGTGTACCGGTAGCATTTAGATTCTAGAACTTGCGTTAGTGATGCATCCCGAGACCGCTAATGAGACTACATTCGTGTGGTAGGATTTACTACATGATAAGAGGCATTAGGATTACCCTTATGTTAAACCCGTATTATAATTACTTGACCATTTAAGTCATATTACTTGGCTAGTTAAGTCAACTAATTTTTCCCACACCCTTAGCGTTGTACTCATTTTTAGTACACGAAACCCCTAGTACACCCCTCCGAGCCTATCTTTTCGTTTCTAACTTTAAGCATTTTACTTAAAGGAAGAATTTGTTACACCCCACTTAAATGTACAACCAAATCGCCTTAGCCTTCCGTGTATGCGCTCATTTTTAGTGCATTATTGTTATTTGTTAAACCCTAAGTTAATTATCTAATTGATTACATGGTTGCTAAGTCGAGTCATATCCTTGTACATATTGTTTTGGGACGATCGGGACTCATGGGTAAAGTACTTATTTTATGGAGTAATGGGGAAGAACATCATATATTACCCCCATATGTACGTTAATCTTAAAAGTGCTCCAAGTGTTTTGATTATCTTGATTCGAGTAATTAGATTAGATTAATGTAAAGTATGTAAAGATTCAAGTGTAAGGGGAATGCTCAATCCCCTATGATGTATTATTTTGGATGGTAGGGTAAGAGTGTATGCAACAAAAAAAAAAAAAAAAAAAAAAAAAAAAAAAAAAATTGGAAAAAAAAATAGAAAAGGAAAAAGAGAAAAAACATACGGACTACCATCCCGTTTCATTCTATGTTTATTTTATGTTTCTGTTATTTTTCATTTATTAGCTTAAGTCGAGTCTAGTCTTGGCTTAGCAACGCCATATTGTACATGTAATTAACCAAGATTGTTAACTCGCCACCAGTAAAACTTCTTTTATCCAACAAAACCGTGTATTTCATATCCCTACACCTAACGTTACAACCCTTTAAAAGACCTCTTTGATAGTTTATCCTAGGTGCTTACGCCATGTGGTGGAGGTTTGATCCTTTCCCAAGCCTATGGTAATTTATTTTGCTATGACAGGTAGTGAGAGATATCTTCCGTTTCCATATTGTAATTTACACTTTATTACACCCGAGAGATGTGAGTATTTAAACACTATTTGTGAGGTGCTAGTATATGACATCCGTGCTTGTCTATTGGTCTTTAGTGGAACGATTATTTGTTGTAATTACTTTTATATTAGTGTTAAATGACCCCTAACTTGTATTTTGACTAGAATAAAAGCGCATTTGTTTGAGGAAAAGCAAATCTCAAGTGTAAGGGTATATGATGAGGCAAAAAATGATCTGTTTTTAGGGTGTCATTTAAGCCCGAATTCAAATTTATTTTATCAAATATTGCCCTAAATCGTTCCTTTTGTGATTCTAGGTACTTTGGGAGTGAAATCTGGAATAGGAAGCAATTCGGACGTTTTTGGAGCATAAAAGTGAAGAAAACGCCAAAGTCTTAATTTTCCATGCTGGGAACAGTAGGTGACGACGTCAAGAGTAATTTCCTTACGGCATCAAGAGCAAAATTCCATGATGGTCCAGAAGAGATTTGACGGCGTCATGAAGGTAGGGCATCAAGAGTAAAAGTCATGACGGCCTGGAAATGATTAATACTTGACGGCGTCAAATGTAGATCAAGGCAGTCCGAGATTAGTTTTGGCGGCGAGGTGACGGCGTCACAAACTTTGTCTTGACGCCATCAGCCCTCTTTTTCTATATATAGTTTTTTAATTTTTCACATTTAAAGAGAGAGAAGTTTTGGGAGAAACCCTAAGTACGATTTTGGTGTAACTTTACAGGTTTTTCAAGGGTTCCAACCCCTTGATACCTTGCATGTGTAATCAAGATAAGTGTTCCTTTAATTCAATCAATATGTCTATGTGTTGGTTGTCTATATCTTGTTCTTGTCTTAATTCCATCATGCTAGGCTAGATCTATCTTGTGTTTGCTTTGATCTAATGAAACCTAGATGTTGATTATATGTTGATTACTTGTTTATTCTTGTCTTGGATGAATGATTTATATGTTAGGCTTAAGAAAACTGGCAGATCTCCAATTGGTAACATGCTTGAACGTCTTAAGAAACATGAACCGACGCGCACTAGGTCTTTATTGGTTGTATTTAATGCATGAGCCACTGTTTACAATCCCTATAGTTGTGCTGGGCATGGTGAAGGAGGAGATAAGAGCTCATAGAATTGGGGAGTTAAGTGTGCCACCCCATGAATGGTATTAAGGAATACGATCCGTCATCCATACAATTATAACAAGTAATTAACGTGTAAAAGATGTCTAGGGAGTAGTGAAATCTAAGTAAACACATTTTCTCCAATTACTGCTCACAATTTTAGTATAAATTAGTTTATTTTCATTTTTAGTATTTTATTTTGATTGCATCTTAGTATTGGGTTAGTTGAGTAGCAACTAATTCCGCCCAAATCCTTCAAACCCGAGATTTTAAATTGCTTTCTAAAAAATATAAAAAATACAAAAATAATCTTCCCTCACCTTTAGAACTAGTATTTAGGCTTTCTAATCCTAGCGACACTATTCCTAGCTGAACGATCAATCCCCCGGTACTTGTCACTATACTATACTACAACGATCAGGTACACTGCCTGGTGGAGGTTGTAAGCTTCTCGAGATCCCTCGAGAGGTAAAGCCTGTTGCGATTCCCACGCATCATTCTCACACGAGCCTTATTCTCAATTATCATGAAAGCATCATTCGTATTTCTAGCCAACAAGTTCCCACCCGCAGCAGAGTTGAGTGAGTCTTGGTCAACATGACTTAACCCATTATAGAAAGTGTCAATCTGCTGAAGGGGTGTGAGCCCATGGTTCAGACATTTTTCCATCAAATCTTTGAATCGGTCCCAAGCTTCACTAAACGACTCATCAAAAGCTTGTTGGAACCGAAAGATTTGGGAACGCAGGTTAGAAGTTTTAGAGGGAGGATATAAATAGTTCACAAACTTGGAAGCAAGATCATTCCAAGTGTGAATCGAATTGGGCTATTCCTTTTCCAGCCAAGTCCGGGCTGCTCCTTTTAAGGAGAAAGGAAATAACTTCAATTTCACCACATCGTGAGAAACTTGGTTCATTCTAATGGTCTCAGCGATGTCGGTGAAATTTCTGATGTGAGCATAGGGGTCTTCGTTATCAAACCCGTGAAAGGATATACCCGTGATTAAATTGAGTAATCCGTGATTGATTTCAAAGTTGGCATTGATGTCCGGAATCACAATAGCTCTCCTCACACCGTTAAATGGTGACTGGAGTTGTTCTTCCATCGGACGTGGATCAAATGCCGGTTGTTGTCCCATCGGCGGGATAACATTGTGCTGCGGACCACCCATCAGCGGGGGTCCGTTGTGTTGTTCGTTTTGGTTCATCCCCTCGTCGTCAAGGAAATGAACCCGACTAGTATGTCGTAACACCCGCTCGGGGTTAGAGAACGGAGACGTAAGGTTCTCAAAAGAAGAACGGGTGTGCATACACCACAAACAAAATCAAAAAGAGAAAAGAAAATATATATATATTATTTTATTTTATTTTATTTTTTTTCAAAAACTTTTTATTTCTTTTGTTTTTCTTTTTATAAAACGTAACGTTAATTGAAAACCGTTCCTTTCAAAACCACTCGCGATGGGACGGGAGAGAAGAATGGATCTCTCTTCAGCTAGAAATTTAATGTCTTAGCTTCCGTATTTCCCGCTTAATCGGTCGTAGTAATTGAAATAATCCGATAAACAACTGATTTCACGTTTTTGTTATATTTGGAGAGTTATTTGGTTTAAAACGCCCTCCTTTCCACGGCAGAGTCGAGGCTGTAACTTTTATTATTTTTTTGGTATTTTTGTAAGCACTTTAGAAAAAGTGTTTTGAATTTTTCAATTTTTATAGAAATATATATACAAAATAGAGGAGGATTAACAAAACACGATTTTTCAAAACAATATTCAAAAATTCACTTCAAGCCTTCCCCGGCAGCGGCGCCAAAAATTGATTCGTGTGAAAACCAACTTATATATAATATATTAGTATAGTATCGAAGTGATCCGCAAGAAATACAGATCACCCGAGTCGTTTCCAAGTGAAGGTGAATGGAATCAAAAATATCGATTCGTGTAAATCGTGAATTGAGAAGTGGTAAGAGTGAAAATAGTGATCAAGTAATTCAAATTATGATAAACAAACACGAATTATGCAAGGGGTACAAGCTAAGGATGCACTAAAGTTAAAATCGTAAAAACGGTAATGCAAACGCGTTTATTTAAAACGTAACGTACAAATTAAAACGTAACTTTAATTTAAAAATGATCCTACAAATGTGAAATAACTTTCTAAAAATTTTAAACTAATAAAATGAATTTCCAAAAAAAGAAAAATATTTTTTTGAATTTTCATCAATTTTTTATGAATTTATTTATATTTTTGTATTTTTTTTATTATTAAAAAAAGTAAATAAATATGAAAAATGACTTGAAAAATGCAAATTAAGTTTGGAAAAATTTAAAATTACTTAAAATTAATTTTGAAACAGAAAAGATAATTTTTTGGGTTTTTCTTTAATTAATATGAATTAAAAACTATTTTTAACTAATTTAAGTATACTAAAAATGCAATTAAATATGAGATTAATCAAGAAAAATGTAATTTTACTTTTTAAAATTATGAAATAACTAAAAACTATTTTTAAGACAGAAAACTAATTCTTTTGGATTTTTATGTAATTTTTAGGAATTAAAAGTAATTAAAATTTAATTAAAAAGGCTAAAAATCTAATTTTAATTATTAAAAATATCAAATAAGCTCAGAAAAATATGAAAAAATGTAGAAAAATGTAATTTAATGTTAAGAACCTAGGAAAAATAAAATGGGCAGGTTATCACACACTAATAAGCAGAATGACACAAAAAGTAGTTCAAATAAGTGCTTATTTATAAGCTAATAAGCACTTATTTGGACACAGAGCTCAGGAATAGTAAAGACAACATTAATAAGCATAAAACAACTCTTAACCATAAGATAAGCACTCAGAACAGACTAATAAGCTGATTAGTAGGAGATTAAGGGGGCAAAAGCTAGACCACCAATCAGAGATCACAAAAAAACTAAAAGCCCTAATTTTATCACACCAATTGACCTTCAATTGGTGCCTAGTTCAGCAGTGCAAAACTGGTTCAGCTGCTACAGTTGACTTTTTTGTATTGCTTCTTAAGTTTGACTAATGTGGATTTTAACAGCTTAAATCTACTTCTTAATATTATATTAACTTGCTTAAGCACTGAAATTACCAACACAAGCACAGATTACATCAAATGAACAAGTGATCATGAGCAGGTTTCAACTTATACATGTAGAAGTCCAATAAAGAGCTAACTTTGACTTTTTATGCTTAACCCTACCAATTTTATACCTAAGTTATCTATTATATTGCCTAAGTGACCTATTAGTGCAGAGAAACAAGCAAAGAAACACCCTAGGCTAGCAGTACTCTAATCTACCAAACACCCTTTTATATCTCAATTGCACTATCAAACAATGCTCAAGCTATATTCATTCAACCACAATCATCAATCATCATTCAGTGACTATAAAGGACCTCAGATCATGAACATTCAACAACATATAATAGCAGAATAACAAATCCACATGTATGATCAAATTTGAACTTGAAATATCACAGATTCTTATTAAACTCAAACAAATGACCAAACAAGCTCAGATACCACAATAAACAAGCAATAAACTACAATTAAACAGAATCAAGCAACATTATACTACACTATCAGATCTACACTTAACTTTTATTGAGAGGAAATGTAAAATAGAAATCAACTCACAAAGCCATCTCCCTCAGCACAAATTGAGGGAGTTCACTATGCTAGCCTGTCTTTAGACAGGCCAAGAGCTTCCCAATCTCTCTTGAACTATCTCTCCAAACCTTCTATCACCATGGATATTGAAACAGTTGACTGATGTTGACCTTTTGAGATATTTGTGGTAAACGTAGCTAGACAAACTCACACAAGCTAACGAGCTTTATGAGCTTGAATTTTAGAGTAACAAGCTTAGTTGTAAGCTGAGATCAAGTATTGAATTAACATATTTTTGTGTTTTTATATATATATATATATATTTTTTTGGTTTTTATAATTTTGAGAACAGAAATGAGTAAGTAAATATTGTAAAGCTAAAACAAGCTTCTGAAAAGCTAAATGAAACAGAGATTGAGCTATTTAAACTAATAATAACAATAAAATAAATTTGAAGTAAAAAAGAGAACAAGTATTAAAAGAAAATAATTAAACTAAAATTGTATTACTAATATTGAAGGATTACAAAAGAAGAATTAGAAAACTATTAAGCTATGAAAACATTTTAACAGCATAACATTACTCTAAGTCTACACACTCAAACGTATACAAGGGGGGGGGGTATTTATAGGAGTGCAGGGGTGAGCTAGGGTTTTGGCTCTGAAGGTCCTGGAAGCAATTCTTGGCCATACAATTCTTCTCCGTATCCACATGACGACATCCCACCAAGTTTTAGCCGTTTGATATCATTCTTATCATCAAGCCACGTCCAATTGCCCAATCATTTACCTCTGTTTTGCTACGTAGGGGAATAAATTTCGACATCCATCTGACAACGTGTCAGAGCTTCTAGAATGATGAAACCTCGTACTAGAATCTTGGGTGAAAGTGATGGGAGCAGGGTAATTCATTGGGGGAGAAGCACAGTAAAAGTGCGCGTTTGGTTTTTTTATTGTTTGTTTGACTGAGGTGGGTTTTTTTGACCGGGTAATAATAGTAGGTGGATTTGGATCGGGTTGTGGTTTTATTGGTGGCGGGCTTTTGTATTTTTGGGCCAGCAGGGTGGTGTAGTGGGTTAAGGTTGTATTTATTTTGGGCTTGGGATAAGGGTTAAATGATTTAGTAACTATGGGTCCGGTTTGTATAATAACTATATCATACTGACCATAAGTGTACATTCTGAAAATGCAAGGACCATAGCTGCCAATCTTCAAAAATAGTATCCAAGGACTCTTTTGACATTCTTTGATTGATGAGGGGCCCTTGATGTCAAATCTTCAAAATATTCTTCACAAGGACCATAAATTACAATATTGGAAGTCGAAGGATCAAATGTCTAATTTCTTCAATCTTATGACCAAGGACCATTCTTGTAATTTCTGAAACTTTGAGGACTCCTTTTGACCATATGAGCTTTGACTTTGACCACTAAGCTTCCCCGGCTCCGGCTATTGACACTTTTCCAATTCTCGTGCTCGTTTTGTCATTTTCTCGTGATTTTTCGTCCTTTTCTTAAATATCCGTTCCTGCACATTCACAAACACAAAAACATACATTCTTTGGCAATTTTGGTTAGTTTTTGGTTTATTTGGTCCTATTTTGGCTCAGAAAAGGTGAGTGAATAAGCACTCACCAAATAGCAACAACAATATTGGTTTCAAAGGTACAGCGTCTCGAGTTTAAAAAAAGTAAATTACCAAAACAATATATGAAGACAATATTTAAGCTAAGAATAAATGATGCGTAGGATTGCGCCATCGCAAAAGGTTTTACCTCTCAAGGGATCTCAAGAGGCTTGCAATCCCCACCAGGCAGTGTACCAGACCGTTGTAGTATAGTAAAGTGGTAAGTACCGGGGGATTGATCGTTCAACTCAAAGAATAGTGTTCGTTAAGATTGAAATTAATCTAACTAGGTCTAGAGGTGAGGGATGATTTTTTTTTGTATTTTTATATTTTATGGAAAGCAAGTAAAAAATCTCGGGTTTTGGAAGAAGGGGCGGAATTAGTTGCTAATCAACTAACCCAAAAGCTACTACTTAAACTAATGTGTAGGAAAATAAACTAGGGTTCTACGAGGGAAGTGAAGCGTATCTACCTATGATATATTACTCCTGGATAGCTATCCAATTCTACCTATTGAATTGTCACACCTTGTTTTAATTGACGGGTTGTATTCCTTAATACCATTCGTGGGGCCGTGTACGATCTTCCCCAACTCTATAAGCTTCTACCTCTTCATATGTCGAGCTGACAACTAGCTCCTAACATGGCCTCGTTAGTAGTCACTGACGCATTAAATACAACCAATTAATCATAGTACACATCCGATTCATGTTTCTTAAGACGTTCAAGCAAGTTACCAATGGAAAGTCTGCCAGTTTTCTTAAGCCTAACATCGATAAACATTCAATCAAAACAAGAAACAATAGGAACCAAGAATTATAAACTAAATCAACTAGACCTATTGAAGTTGTCACGCCTTAATTGTTAAAGATAGACACAAACATCAACAAGGAATCAATAAGATCTAATTAATTATATATAAGTTTTATACAATTATAAGTAGACACAAGGTGAATTAGCAAAGCATAATTAATGAAGAGCAAGCAACAATAACAATGAAATACATAATTAAGATAGAATCAACAAACCAATACAAGATGTTTTTAGAGTGATTGAAACCCTCTAAGTTGCTGAAAAAACACCTACCCTAACCCTAAAATCGGACCTAGGGTTGGGGGCTTACAAAAAGTGAAGTTATGAGGTTATATTTATAGGCAATGTTTTTGTCAGCAAGGCTTGACAGCGTCAGCCCTAACAAGTGATGGCGTCAACCCGCCGTTTTCACCAAATCAAAGATTTGTTCGTCCTCTTTGCGTGGGCTTTTGAATCACCTAAATCCGAGTTCGTATACAAAAGTTATGGCCAAAACAATAACAGCTACCTCGCCCGTAAGTTGTGACTAGTTAACACGTTATGGCCTGCCTCCTTTAACACGTGACGGCGTCAGACATACACTAGATGGCCATCTGGTTTAAACTTGACGCCTTCATGTGTTAATCTTCTCATGGCCGTCAAGAGCAAATTACACGTGACGACCTTAGTGACGTCGTCACGCTTTAAATCTCAAAAAATTTTGGCGCGTCTCGTTATACTTTTTATCCACCTCTTTGCCATACCGTGATGCCGTCACATGCAATATGTGATGCCATCAGGTACTATTTCCAGCTTGATTTTGAGATTTTGCCTTTTTTTCACTTTTCGCTCCAAAAATGTACAAAATGCTTCATTTTCCAAATTTCTTCTCCAAAGTACCTAAAATGACAAAAGAAACGATTTAGGGCAATATTTGATCAAATAATCTCGACTTTGTGCTTAAATAACCCCTATAAGCGGTACACTTTTCGTCTCATCAATAAAGCTGTTGTATCTCATATGTAATACAAATACATGAAACAAACTAATCATAGACATCACAATTGTTATATATGTATAATAGATAAAGTTTGTTTACATGAAAGAGTATATTACTCTCAACACATTTATAAATAAAGAAAAAAATATTTTAAAGGAACATTTCTTTTTCTTTTTTTAAGTTATAGTTGTCATGTGTTATTTTAGAGTTGTAAATTTATATTAAATAGTTTTTTTAGATATATATGACATAAGGTTTAGGATATATATATCTCTATATTATATATAACAGGAGGCGTTACACGTAGATAATGCCACGTAAACGCCACCTCATTGCCCAGTAATTCATTTTCAGCCATGACATAAGGTTTAGCAATTTTTATAATTTTTTTTTTTGCATTTTTTTAATTATAGTCATCATATATAAATGGATTAAATGCGTATGGATTATTACTACATTTTAAAAATCCGGAGTAAAAATACAACTCACAAGGATCGAACCCTGTATCATTTCAAAGGAAAAGTAGAGACACCTCAAGTCCTCAACCATCAAACCATTTGAATATTTGTGATTGATTTTGCAAAATCAAAACTGATAACGGATAAACCATTTCAAACAAACCATATAATATCTCCTATTTAAATCTCTCACTTATTTATCTTGATTATTTAAGGAATTTGATTTCTATACAAAAATCACGATTAATTTTAAACGCAAAATATTATCTCAAAATAAACCTACTAAATCATTCACAGAAGCCTTGATCATTCACAAAAAACACAAAACCCCCCTATGCGATCCAAAAACAAACCTACTACAACATAAGAACATGATTGTAAAGGTATGTTTTTCTTTTTAATTTTTATAATCGTTTAAAACATGATTTATCTTTTTTCTCTTATTTGATTTTCCAGGTCATCATGATAAGAAATCATCCATCATGATTATTAGTTCTTAATTTGGTTAATTATAATTTATCAAGTTTTCACAATGATTTTGTTTTGCTATATTTTATCACATTCTATTTGTTTGGTTTAATATATCAAATTTAGGATACGTTTCATAAGATGATTTGTCACTGTAAAAGATATTGTTAAATAGAATAGCTTTGCGTAAATAGATAGCAGCCTAATATATGGAATCTCAGCTGTTTTTTATGGTTTCTTTTGCAGAGCAAAACCGTCGGCGATTCCTTTGTCTTGGGTTATGGAAGCAGCAGCTATTATGGCTATCGTTATGGCACGGGGAGAGGTTAGTCTATTTGGTGTATATTGATATATTAGCATATACGTTATATGATCTGATTGTAAGCAAAAGTAATTGGAGCAGGATGGCAAGCATCAATTGCATATATACGTATTGCGTGTTACTACATCTTTGGTGCTCCTTTAGGACCCCCTCTTGGGTTTTCAGCTAATTGGGGTGTAAAGGTATGCACCTTACTCATTTATGTACTACATTGTTTCTTCTTGATATTGTACAATGTGTTTGATTTTTATGAGGGGTATATAAGAATTCGTAGTAATGGCTGCAAATGCTGAACCGCTTGAAATTATTCTCCATCTTCCCCTTCTCACTGAAGACAAGGTATGAACATA
Source organism: Artemisia argyi (assembly GCA_030686995.1). NCBI lineage: Eukaryota > Viridiplantae > Streptophyta > Magnoliopsida > Asterales > Asteraceae > Artemisia > Artemisia argyi. The sequence continues at coordinate 44,288,519 of CM060690.1, read as the reverse complement.
TAAAAAGTGTCTTATTTCATAAATTGTTGAGTTTGATCTTATTAGTACTTATATAATTAGATTAAAGTCTCTATACATGAATGATGTATATATTGTTTATATTTTCCCAGAATGTGCCCTTCAATATATTTAATGTGAGAACCGGCAAAGTTATGAGAGATTTTAAGGGAAGTGCTGATGAGTTTGCATTTGGTGGAGCTACTGGTGGTTTTACCGGGGCTTCTTGGCCTGTTTTTAGGTGATCAAATATGATTTAAAACCCTAAATTGTTTTCATCCTATCTTGACTGGACATTATGTTTATGTTGTTATTTAACTCATATGGATAAACCACACTGTTGAATTTTAATGCATTAACATATACTTAAAAACATCATTGCCATGATTATCTTAGCCTGTGAAGTTATTTCACCAGAGCTTTAATTGAATGTACGATTCAATTCATCGTTCTATTTATTGATGATGATCTAATGTTTACCTCATATGTGTGCATACTTATGGCAGCCTGTACACACATGCATTGTGGGACGCATAGCTGTAAGACTTGGATGGGTGCCCCTGCAACCGCTTCCGGAGTCTCTTCAGTTGCATCTTTTATAGCTGTAAGCACTTGAACCCTTCATATCACTTATGTAAAATCACCGACACTAACAGTTTATAATCTACACAGGTATCCATAATAAAATAAAACATTTATGTTGTAGTTTTTCACTTGGTTCTTCGTTATTGACAGGTATGAATTACATTACCAGATGATAACATTTAGGAAGGTAAGACTATATACTTTAAGGAATATATGGCATCTACTTAACTGATGCTAACTTAAGTTCGTGATTTTTGTAGGTTTTCTGTACAAAGACCAAACCAAATTGCAACGCGTGTCCAATGAGAGGAGAGTGTAGGGATTTTGCAAGTGCATTTTCAAGGTGTAAGCATCACATTTAATTTTCTACTCTCCAATGAGAGGAGAGTGCAGGGATTTTGCAAGTGCATTTTCAAGCTTCGTTGTTTGTTGCAAATTGAGCAACAAACTGTATTTGGTCTTTGGAAGGGTAGAAGAGACAAAAATGGTTCTAAATGAATCCCTTGAAAACAACCAACTCTCAAAACCACTTTTAGAGATCTCTCTTTTTCCCTCTTTCTGAAACTGCATTTCTGGTCAGTTTTATGATTTTGTATCCATGGTGCTGCAGGCTTTAATTTATATAGAATCAATTCAGTCACTTTCCAAAACAAATTGATCATTTAGATTCATTGGTTGCAAGTTCATATCTCTGGACCTGATAATTCAACTGCTGTAAGTTTTACCGAGAGAGAAGAACTATCTAGCATTTTTCTAGAGGTAACTATTTGTGTTTTTTTTCGAATGCCTAGGAAAGGTCTGTAAGCTGAGTTTTTGACTGTTGATTTTGCAGTGTATGAGTTTAATTTTCAAGACACCTGTTATCATGCTTTCAATTAATTTACCGTTAACTGTGTTTGTTACAGCTGAAACAAGGGTTCCTAATGCACGGTCCTGGAACGTGAATAGGCGTTTAAAGATTTTTTAAAAAGCAGCTCTGAGAAGGCTGAATCTGTTGTTGACAAGGAAATGTTGATAGGGAAGGAAATGGTTTTAATTATGGTGTTCAGCAGAAGAAAATGATACTTGCACCAACGTGCAGTACTTAAGTTGGAAATAGATGTCCTTGATTTAAATATTGTCTTCAGAATGATGATGGGTATGTTCCGATACATAGGTTTGCAACTATGTATATATTTTTGGTAACCTTCTTATTAACTGAAGTGATTTTTTTTCTTTCTATAATGGGTATCTTTAATGTTCAGAGTCATTTGCATGTAGGTCGGTAGAATACAAAATGAAGGTTAAAAATTTATTACATAAATATATATACTTTTTTTCCCCTTATAACGGAAATCTGATTTACCTGAATCAGATGCGTTGGGAAAGAGGAAGGCACCTTTAGGTGCGATAAGCAGTGATGAGTTTATGTCAGATGACGTATGTACACCTTACAGTGTTCCTGGCAAGAGGCATTGTACCAGAGGCAGGCTTGGCGCGTCAGTTAATGGTACATATTAGATACGTGTATGATGAAACTCGGGTATACGAAGAAGCCTCCTCTTTCAGTGATCCCACGGGAGAATCATCCACCATTTATTTGCGTGGTTGATGAAACAACGACCACGAGCTCAGGTACTTCTGCTGGTAAGGATTTAGTTATCTTTTAGATTGGTTGATATTTTCCTGCAAAACATGCTTGCACTATAGTATTGTGTTATAGTGTCACAGCAATAGAAGCAAGAATACACCGAAAATGGGTTGCTAAAAATGTTATGAACCCTGAACCGACAGCCTTTGCTGTATACTCCTTGACAAATAGGTTGACCTGAAAAATACATGGAAAAGTTATCACTTGAATACTTTGGTGCTAACAACGTTCTCTTTGATTTTTATTAGGGCCAAATACATCAAAACCATCTCACAAGTGGCTTGGGAGTATAGAAGTATCCCGACCATCTTTTTGAGCTTATTTTTAAGATTTATTTTATTTTTGTAAGTTTTTGGTTTCGATTGCATACAACTGATTCTACTTAAACATGTTTCGATATTATATTTTTGGTTTATTTTCTAGAATTTGATTTACTAATCATGTTTACTGTTTAATAGTTTTTTTTACAGGTTTTTTTGTATTCGGAGTTGTTTATTTGTTGTATTTATGTTTATCCTTAGAAGAAGTACCAATCTGAACGACTGACAGAACCTAAGTCCATTGAAGGTGGGCGAGGAGAAGCGAAACCCACATCAGGTACAACACTAACAGAGCCACCATCTTCCAACATAGGTTTCCCATGAACTCTACAGACAACTCTACTCTTGGTTTTCATAATTTAACAAACAATAGACACCAGCAAAAGAATATACAATTCATATTCGTTGTAAATATGAGCCTTATTTTTTGCAGTTATTCCTATGCTTTTCTTGATGTACATACGTCGATTGTGCATAAGTTACGGTTTCTGATTATGAATGGCCACTATAGTACATCATTCATATTTACATTTAGCGTAACCTCAATTCAATATTCTTTGCAGACTGAAGGGTGTTGGATGCTGATATATCATTTTATTTGATATATGGTCATGCGGTATCCAAGATCATCCTTAAACTACTCCCGAATTGAGTGAAATTCTTCCAGAGGTATTGTTTAGGAACTTTTAACCTCTGTTTATCATTTACTCACGTCTTTTGCAAGCGGGAGACACTTCGTATAAGAAAATATTTAAATTTTGAATCTTTTTTTCTCCAAGTTGCCACAACCTATTTTAGGTTTCATGTCAAGTTAATTACCCTATGTCAACATACTAATCAACAGCCTTTAATATGGTATTGAAAACTTGAGCTATGATTTGATAAATGATTGGGTCACTGCGTGTGCTTAGCACTTAAAAGTTAACTAAGAAGGGGTTATTGTTTTCTTTCCCGACATAAGTTATTTTTTTTCTTCTTTAGATTGTTCACTATGTAATCATGCTTTTCAGGATTGGAAGTGAAACTCCCATTACTTTTGTGAAAAACACAAGACTATTTTGCAGATTCATACATGCAACCACATGTATATTGTATAGTAAAAAGATTACAGAAAATGAAATAAATACATGTTCAGCAAATATATACAAAGTACGGTCACAGTAATTTACCTGATAAACTAACCGTCATGTTACCTGCACCAAGGGAAGGATTTGTTATCCACATCTTCATGCGCGATCATGAACTAATACTACATCTAACTGTTGAACTAATACTGCATATAACAGTTGACTTTCCTTTGTTCCTGGTATGTTTTAGGTACTTACAAATGGGTCGTTAGATGCACAACATGCTTCAAATGTGTAAAACAATGGAACAAGCCAGAACTTATGATGTACAGTAAAAATCAAATATGTCATGCTCTAAAAAAAATACAACTTAAATCTATATTTTTTTAAAATATGTTATATAGTAAATTCATCTTCAGGGCCTCATTCATTCGTATCCTCACAAAACCCTAATATTATTTGTCTCTTCATTCGTAGCCTCACAAAACCCTAATTTTTTTATCATGATTTCAGGTGATGCCAAAAAGGAGTACTGGACTATGCTCCGCAGTCGAGAGAAATCCCGTAGAAATAATAAAGGCAATTGGAGCAGGTTAATATTTTTTGTATATAAAGATTTTTATGTAACATGTTAATTGATCGATAGTCTAATTTTAATTTTGTTCTTGATGTTGATTTTGTTCCAAAATAAATGCAATTTTATAAATGTGCCAAAAAATTATAGAAGCTGTATGGTTAGTGACATATAAGGGTGCATTTCAATAATGACAAAAAAAGAAGAGAAATCTTGTGTTATGAGGTCCTTTGTTACAGCCAGGATCATTGAAAAAGAAAATTATTACTTTTGTTTTGTGATGCTTCTTCAAATAAAAATAGTTAAAGGCTAACATGAACTTGGGACATAATAACATTGAGGATACCCAGCTAATATGTATATATCACTTATGAGTTTCAGTTTTCCATCTTAAAAGCTGTCACTTTCATTTGTGAAAAGCGGAAGGACAACTTAGTTTTTACACGTGTCTGTTTTTGTGATTACGTCTTGGTTTGTTTATTTTATAGGCTTTTGTTTTAGTTTCCTTCTTCATTGTAAGGATTTATTCTTCAATTCTCATTCGGTTATTCTATTTGGCTTGTGTAGGGGAGGAAAGAACAATAACAGAGGTGGACGACAGTTGAACGGGAAGCCTAACCGTTTAAGAGATAATAATTCTGGTGGTCGAAAAAACAAGTTCCAAACTGCTGAAGCTTGTGTTTAGTATAACAAATGATATTTTATGCTGATCCAATGATACCAGATCACTTCACAATATAAGTGACCATAGAATCACCATTCACAATGCTTAACCCCATGTGTACTATCTTAATTATGTCATAATGGTAATTATTATATTTTAAGTTGGTGCCTTTTCGTTCTACTCAGGAAGCCTTTCATCACGAATATTATGTGGAGAAATTTGTTGGTACAGGTATGCATCTTTAGTAGGTTATAATAGGGGTGTTCATGGTTCGTGTAATAAACCGAATAAATCGAAAACCGAACAGAAAAGAAACCGAACCGAATTTGTCAAAACCGAACCGAACCGAATTAAAAATTTAGTTTTCGGTTTGGATATGGGTTTGGCTATCTGAACCGAAAACCGAATTTTATAAATATATATTTTTTTATATATTTATATTATTTTATATATATAAAATGACCATTAAAATTTTATACTAATATAAAAAACACTTTTTATGCTTGAAATATTTTTTTGTGCCAAAAATATATATAATTAAATTTTAAAAAAATATATAAATAGTGTAATTCAAGTATAAAATTCTTTTTAATGTTTTCACAAAAAAAAAGTATAAAATTCGGTTTTCGGTTTTGACCCATAACCGAACCGAACTACGGTTCGGTTCTCGGTTCGGTTCGGTCATAGATATTTTCAGTTCGGTTCGGTTTTCGGTTATGACCCAAAATTTTTTTTAACCGAACAACCCGAACCGAATAAACCGATTAACCGAGAACCAAACCGATGAACACCCCTAGGTTATAATCTTATTAGTTTTTTACTTGCCAAATTAAGAAATGCAAGTTGATGTGCATCTTTTCTTTGTAGATTTTGATTTTAGAAGTTCCTGATGATGAGATATATGTTTAACTAATGTTTCTATTCTACATGTTGTTTTAGGGATGCGGCACGATACCAGCTATGATGGCGATTGTGGGTGGCAACCTCTTAGAAGGTAAGTAAGATAATAAATTGACATTCTCTGTATTTTGTTGCGTGATAGATGTAATTTACAGGTCCTAAAAGATCTGGTATCTCACTACCACTTTTCTGTGGAATAAAAACAGTTAGATTAATTTTTTGACGATAAATATTTAATAAAAGATTAGCGATGTGATAACTTTCATTTTAATGTTACGTTTTTCCTTGTGTAAAATGCTTAAAAGAACACCATAGATTGCAATAATTATCCATTATAGGAAAATTATGTTACTATTAATGCAAAAATTAACCGTGATGTTTTTTATTTGTGTGAGTCTAAAATCTTTTTTAGTTGCAAAGTGTAAAGCTTATGTGACTTTTTTGCTATGTGTACACACTCTCCTAATCTATGTTTTGTAAATTTGAACATGATCCGGTTTGGTTACTTGGTACTTAATTAACTGCACCGAATGATCACTCAACATCTTGAGGTAAGTACTCTCAAGCCTTCATATTCAAGTAAGTAAATCAGCAATGTTCGTTTACGTTTTTATGTTGGTATCATTCAGTAAACCTTAATTTAAATCTATGCATTCAAATGAGTAAATTTTTAATCTTTATATCACGTTTTTCTTTTTTCTCCCAAACGTATTAAGGTTCACTTGGTACTTAATTAACCACCCCAAATGATCACTCAACATCTCAAGTTAAGTACTCTCAAGCGCTTCACATCTATTGTATTATGGTTAAATTATTAATGTTATATTTGTTACTAACCCCAAGCCTTCATATTCAAGTAAGTAAATAAGCAAGTTCGTTTACGTTTTTATGTTGGTATAATTTAGTAAACGTTAATTTAAATCTATGCACATATTTATCGTTACATCTTCAATTAATTTTCATTAATCGTTACCTAATTTATCCCTTGGATACTCACAAGGCTCACCTGCCCATCGGGCAGACACGCCATGGACCTTTGAAGGTATATGTCCCGACATCATTGTGAACCCACACGCAATACTTCTCTGTAACATTAATCATTTGTATGACAATAAACATACCGACTCTACATGCTTGAAATTGTAACTTATCACTTTCATGGTTTTGGATCTATATATATTTGAAAATAGTAACATGACTCTACATATTTTCATCTTTCTTTATCATTAGGTCTTCACGAGCTTTTGAATGGTGCCAACTAGCATGGCTGTAACATTTTTAGTTCACTTAAGCAACATTCCTTGCCACATAATCTTATCACCTATTGGATTTTGTGATTTGAGTAACCAATTCTAATTTATGATCAAGTGTAACACACAATGGAAGAAGCTGATGAACGCTTATTGTGACCGACAATTGGTTGAAATCAACTTTACTGCATTATTGTTTGATGGCCATCGTCTTCAAGCTGAGTAGACACCTGATGAGGTTTGCTCTCTTCTTCATAATCTATAGATACAGTAACTAAAACTTGCAACCCATTCACAAAATTTCACTTAATAAAGGCTAATTTGTGTTGCATTATATCCTAGCTGGTTTAACGGTTTAAATACGAAAATGGGCCTAATTTTATCTTTAAAACTTACAAGATCTTAAATTGTTTTGTCAAAAAGATATAGATTGTAATCGAGTACAACCACATGTGTTATATCTCCACATTTCTCAAAATGCTTTACAAGTGTGATCTTTAATCTGCTAAACAAAAACAAAAAAACACTCAAATGGAGGATTGAAATCGTTTATATGCCAAATTTAAGTATTGTAATGTACGATTTTCATGGTAAATGGAACATACATTGTTATAACCATCACTTGATTTAAATCCCTGTACATATATAGTTTTCAATGGACCCTCACATCTTGCAGATTTGCAAATGCTCTAGCAGGTATGTCTACAAGTAATATTGTCCAAAAAACTGGTGGAAGACTATATTCTCTTCACTCCGAGGGTATTCATGTATGGATATGTCGTTTTTTTATATTTTCTTATTTTAATATTGTGAAACATACAAATATTGCGTACCCACATGGGAGTAAAATATTTTATGCAAGTAAAGGTGGAAAAGGATGGGTTCATTACCGTGGTAAAAAGAGTATATTTACAGGGCGAGTTGGAACATGTTGGATTGACTCATTTAACATTTGTTTATTCATCTGTTACTATTACTGTCTTTGTAAAGCATATACATTTTATATAGAAATAACTTAGGAGGCTACAAATACTTCATTTATTTGATTCATTCCTTCCCTTAGATAAACTGTCTTACACGTTTGACCTATTTTCAATTAATTTTGACCCAAAATGGCTTATTATGTTAGGTTGGTGAGCTTTTTGGTGGAATTCAAGGCAGAGGCTTTCAGAAATGTGCTGCATTGCAGTCTCTCAACTTGTGATTCTAGGGAAATCAGTTATACAAAACACAAAACAAATCCATGGCATTTGTTGTCATTACATTTTTCTTTAAGTTCGTGTTTTATTACTATTTACTATTGAGTTTACACATTGTATTTGCTCCATGGTTTTGCAAGGTGAGTAGCTCTTCAAACCCTTTTGATGAAGATAAGGCTTATGCACATGGCGAGTCTCACTTAATGAACATAATAATTCAGTGGTGGCACAAAATGCAACACACTACACTAATGGAACACACATGAGAAAAGTCAAGGCAGAGGCTTTCGTAATGTGCTACATTGCAGTCTCTCAACTTGTGATTCTAGGGAAATCAGTTATACAAAACACAAAACAAATCCCATGGCATTTGTTGTCATTACATTTTTCTTTAAGTTCGTGTTTTATTACTATTGGGTTTAAACATAGTATTTGCTCCATGGTTTTGCAATGTGAGTAGCTCTTCAAACCCTTTTGATGAAGATGAGGCTTATGCACATGACGAGTCTCACTTAATGAACATAATAATTCAGTGGTGGCACAAAATGCAACACACTACACTAATGCAACACATATGAGAAAAAGACAGACAATGAAATGGACAAACCAAGATCTAGAGCTCTTCTATAAGGTAAACTATTGATAGAGCTACAAGAGTTTATGTCTTGAGTTTAAACGTTATTGTATCGCTATATCACATCAAAATAATTGTAACTGGTAAATTGGAACATAATCTGAGAGTAATCTTTGCCTAGGAAATAAACGTCCAAAACGCCTTCGACAAAATAAGAGATACAATGCTCGCATGTGAACTTTTTAAAAATAGTGACATGTTTCGTAACAGTGAATGGTTAGATAGTAGGTTATTTCTAAACATGGATACAATAACACCAACATGTATACTCAAAAGACATTTGGTTAATTATCATTCTTCCCAGTATGTAGTTTGATATTTTTCTGATGATTTTAATATTGCGATCTTCTTCTTTTATTTCGTATGAAGAGCCCGTATACCAAAAGCTTATATTATTTAAAGAAGGCCATCGTTTTATAATTACACTTTTCTTTACCTTAATGAATACTTAGATGTTGGAAAAATACAACATGATATACATACATGACTAAACAAAAACACAAAATTACAAGTCATGCCCGCCCATCGGGCGGGCTTCGAAAACTAGTATATATATATATATATATATATATATATATATATATATATATATATATATATATATATATATATATATATATATATATATATAGTGAGACTTTATTTTCAGAACAACCTTATCTGCGTGAACCACTTTTTAGCTATTGGATTAATTGATCAACGGTCAAAAACGAATGTGCTATTTATGTAAATAACTAAAAGATAAGGTAGATTTGTGTAACTAGTGTAAGGGTAATTTAGACATTTGCTTTACCCCTAAAAAGATGCAGTAACTGGTACATCCATTCTCATCTCCCCTCTCAAAACCTAAAAAAACCATCTCCATTAACAATCCTCTCACAAACCCTAGCCTCCACCAACAATCTCCTCTCATTAAAAAAAAACGCAGCTATTCATCTGAGTATCTCCATTCTTATATCCCACATCACACGGATTTTTTTTTTATTTTTTAAATTCGTCTCTTTTTTTGAAAACTGATTACTCTCATTCCTAAAAAGTTGCTCCACATCTCTCCTCCATAAACCTGGAAACCACCATCTAAAAAACTACATGCACTCTTCTCTTTCTAGATCTATTATTCAAAAAAAAAAAAAAAAAAAAAAGAAAAAAAAAGAAAAAAAACGAATTTTATGTTCTGTTTTGATTCCTGGGATACAGTTTCTTATAATTTGGGTTTTATCCTCGGACAAGAAAAATATAGTTCTTACTTTTAAGTATGATTTTATATTTAATTTTGATTTCGATCGGTGTTTTAATTTAATAGTTATTTTCAACATTAGTTTTGATAACAAATTGGGTGGATTTTTGTGGGTCTGACCAATGTTGCAAGATGTTATGTGTAGATAATGATTTTTGTAGGTTTACGACTTCACTATAGAATATGATTTATAGGCATGGAGGTTAACTTACAAAGGAATGCATTACGACTTCACTATAAATGATAAAAAAAAAATAATTTATATGTTTATAGCTTTGGTACAGTTGTTATGTTTGTTGGAACACAGAAATACAAGTAGTTTACTAGATTAGATATTCTGCCCCCGAGTCACTTGTATAGTCTCGGGGGGAATAAGAATGTTATGAGGTATCACAACTTATGCTAGGAATGGTTGTGATACTACTTGTACTAGTATAAATACCTCCACTAGCTTCACTAGTGGAGTGTGTGTTCATCATTAATAAACTTTACATTTCCTACACCACTCTCTCTTCTCTCTTTCATCACAACCATGGGTGTGTCCGGCTGCCACTCCAGCCGACCACCCGACACCATAATATTTACCTAAACTAGTGAGATCATTATCCCTACAATTCGTATCAAGAGCTAACCAGGTCATTAGTTTAGGTTTATTTTATTGGTGTTTCGTGTCTACTGTTTGATTTATTAGTCCAATGTCTAAAAATGTAATTGCTTTTCTGGTTATAAAATAGTCCAAATTTGGTCTTGTTTTTTGGTGTCCAAATCTATGGTCAAATCTAAAGTTAATGGTGTTAAGTTTTGTATACTGATTTTACCATGATTTGCTGGTTTCGATCTTGTTTTTGTGGTTAGATTCAAGAAAAATGGTCAGTTTCAAGTTTTTAAAGGTTTTCATATCCGAAAAAACTGCTACTGTTTTTTTCTCGCAAATGTTAAGAGTTTCGTTGTGATAGCAGCTGCGATAGCAGATCTGCGACATCAAACTTGCGACAGCTGGCTTGCGATAGTAACTGTTGCGATGTTAAGAGTTGCGACAGATGTGATGCGAAAGTTTGGTTACCCACATTTTTATGAAAAGAAATGCTGTCCAAATTGAGTCATGGGTTGCGAGACTTAAGTCACAACTTGTTTCTTTATCTCAAAAACAAATCTGACTCGTGTATTAATTACAAGACCCGGATCTGTTGCAAGAAATACCACCAAGACCTTGTGATACCATTGCCATTAGATATCCAAAGACCATTGTTTGACTGATCGACTATAAATAGCCTTTATAAGTCCACGAGAAAAAGGGGGGGGGTTGGTCAAAGTGTGAAATGAAAAAAAAATCCTACAACAAAGAACAACCCAACAAATTATCAGTCAACATCAAATGCAAACTACAACTTCAAACTAACAGCCTCACAACTCTCTCCAACTCACATAAACCAACTCAGCATCTCGATTCAAATTAAAAAGAAAAAAAAGATGAAAAAACGGAGTGATCTCAGTGTTTATGTTTCGTTCATATCTTTTAAAGATATGAAAGACCTTTACAGTTCTTAACAAATCGAAACAAACACTCATTGTTGATCTTTAAGATGAATCGATAAACCAATACAAATATCTACCTTAGATCTTTACAAGACCTGAAGCTTTGTAGCCACGGTAGTGAAGTTATATGCTAAAAACAAAAATGATCTAAAGCTCGCGGTTTGATACTTGTTTTTGTTGCGGATTGTGTATTATTCCGGGAGTGATATGGGGGCCCGTTCATTTTTTTGGAGATATAAGGGTATGAAATGAGGTGCTGCGTTTTATTAAGGAGATATAAAAGTGTCGTTTAATTATTGTTATGGAGTAATAAGGATGACGTTTGTTTCAATTGGAGTGATAAGGGTGGAAGTATGTTGTTGACTACATATGGAGAAGGGAGCAAATATTATGATATAATTAGGGTTGTGAAGTGTGATGGGTTAATGACTTTTTATACCAAATATTTAGGGTTGCATTAGTTTAAACGTTGGGCTGTCATGGGGTCTTGGCCAAAATATTACTTGGGTTATAAATGTGTTGATGGACCTTGGCACTAAATGCAAAATTTAAGTTTATGTGGGATTAATCCGAAAATTATTAACATGAGTTGAAAATTGCTATAACAAATTTTGTTATGCTAAATTTTTAATTAATAATTTTTAGGAGATGACATTTAATGGTTGTTGGACTTAATCTTAATTTGCATAATTATTATTATGGACGAAGGTTGGACTTGGACTTTGGACAAAATAAAACTTACGGGGTTTGACTATTTTTTTGGGATAAGTTTGTGCTACGAGATCGGAAGAAATTTGAGAAGCTATGGTCACTCGGTTGGTTTGTCAATTTACGGGTTCGTGTACTTAGTATCTCAAATATCTCAGGGTTGGTTGATGATCCTTGTTCAAGCATATTCACAGTGATTAAACTTGGCTATCTAGTTATATCTGTAAAAGAAGTTACGTTGTAGTGCTCACAGTATATAGCTATCACTTAATGGAGTTACATTGTAGGGCTCAGTGTCACACGAGATGTGGATAGTTCAAGAGGCGGATATATACAATAAAGGATGGAAGGTTAGGTATATACCACTACCTATATTTTAAGAAGTTATGGGTGTATACTCCAGATAGGTTCTTAATCATAAATTTAGTGCAAGTTTAAGTCTCGGATTTGTTTATTATCAAGCTTCATCAAGGGATCGTCATTTCTTGAGCTTTTAACGGGATTGTAGTACAAGATCTTCTCAAGAAGTGGTTAGACTTAATGACACAAGGTGGATTATTAGAAACATGTTTTAACTTTTTACTCCCTCTAAAGTTGAACACATTTCATCAAGTGGTTTAGGCATATTATGAGCTTCATTGAATTCTTCATTTGCTAAATAATTGATGAGGAGATAAAAGAGAGCTTGCTACAAGAGAGTTTTAATCACCATCTTGTTCGTAGTAGTTTTTGGGTCTTTACACATATTCATGCTATGCCTGCTAAAATCACAACCATCACGGACTTTCAGCTATGGCAAAAACGTGACTGCATGCCATTTTTGAGGGGGAGAATAGGCGTATGTCTCTCTTTTAGAATTTAGAAAAAATGTCATGTGTATGCCACTTTTGAGGGGGAGAATAGCGTATGTCTCTTCTCTTTTTCCATGGGAAGGAAAAATGTGTATGCTAGAGTTATAAATCACGATGGCATCGAGCTTAAGCATTCATGTCGGGGAGATTGGTGTTTACCGTGCCAAAATATTTTGTGGTTTATTACCTTTTTCGAGTTCTATTCGAACCTCTGGGATTTCGAACTTGGTGTTATCATTTAGTACTCCAGTTGACCCTTAAATATTCATACTGCTTTTGATGACAAATATAGCAAAAACAACATGAATGCTATTTAGGGGGGGGGGGGGGGGAACCGGTGTATACTGTTGTCTTTTCGGTTTACGTTTCCATGAAAGAAAAATGTGTACATGCAAGGAGTTAGCAAGACATGAATAGGGCTATAAGCATAAGGAAACCATGGTTGTTCGCTCTGTTTGAAGTCATTCAGTTACGAATAGGGCTACATGCATATTATACCGTAGTTGGGTGATCAAAACTTGGTATATCATTTGGAACTTCATTTGCTCGGTTAAACTGGATGATTCAGAAATAGAAGAGATGGTTGATATCATGACCTTCTAACATGATCATGAATTTAATGTTCTGAATCTATAAAATAGGATGGTCAGTTTGAGGGGGAGCTGATTAAGAAACTTCACAAGTCTTTGAAGAAGTTAGGTCTTGAGTAGTTTTTATGATTATTCATTTAATCTTTTTTAGCTCAAGATCACGATGGCCTAATTGAGGGGAGCAAACTCAATTAGTCATCACAATATTGTTCGTCTTCAAGGATGTTGTACACCAAGCTCATATCAAAAGATCAAAGCCGGGGTTTATTCGGAAGAAAGAGCTTCAAGGTTATCATCAACGTTACTTAAAGACATCAAAATCCACTAATCTAGACTACCTGTATTTATGGAGAGATTGTTGGAACACACAAACACAAGTAGTTTACTAGATTAGATATCCCGTCCTCGAGACACTTGTATAGTCTCGGGGGGGGGGGGGGGGGGGTGGAGAATAAGAATGTTGTGAGGTATCACAACTTATGCTAGGAATGGTTGTGATACTACTTGTACTAGTATAAATACCTCCACTAGTGGAGTGTGTGTTCATCACTAATAAACTTTACATTTCCCACACCACTCTCTCTTCCTCTCTCTCATCACCACCATGGGTGTGTTAGGCTGCCACTCCGGCCGACCACCCGAGACCATAATATTTACCTAAACTAGTGCGATCATTATCCCTACAATGTTAGTATATGTCTCATGGTGATGATAGTTTGATGATGTTTATTTTAATATACGGTGATAGTTGAATAAATGAATGCACACATGTTCAAAACATATATGTTTTAATGATGATAACAATGAGTGTGCACATATATGTTCAAAACATGTTCAAAAGAAATTGATGCATACATGTTCAAAACATGTATGTTTTAAAAAATAATTGCATCTAAACGGAATGCTTAAAACATGTACGTTTTTTATTTAGTAAGTGTAATTATTATTTTTTCAAAGACTTTGTGTTTGAAGTATATTTCCTAAAAGATACATGTACTCATGTATAATTTTTAATAATATTATTGTTGCTAATTTTTGTACTTTTTTTGTATCATGTGTAATTATAAAAATGTTCACAGCTACAAGTGTGCATGTATGTCCGACTTTCAAAATTTTGTTGACGGCTACTCGTGCGCATATGTCCATTTGTGTTGAATATTATTAGTGCTCGTGTATAGATCAATTAGATTCATGTATTTATGATTTTAGAAATTTGTAATTTATTTGTATTTCAATCGATATCGAAGTTTGTATATAATATTTATGTTCTTGGTTTGTTATAAATTTAATTATATTAAAAAATCAAATTAAAAAAAAAAAAAAAAAAAAAAAAAAAAAAAACATATGAACCAAACTATTTCTTGAAACACATATTGTAGCATCAAATTTAGAAATATATTATCTTATAAAAACATATATGCACTAAACATGCTAGCCTAAAAAGATATATGAACTAAATCTTGAAAATACTATATAAAAAAATTAAATAAATAAATAAATTAAACCCTAAACCCTAAAAAAAATTGTCTTTTACTATTATACCCTTTCGGATTAAATAAAAAATTTTAATATTAAAAAGATATCACTTTGCATTGATATGTTGCACACTATGCATTATTAGGAGTACATAAGTGGTTCTCGCAGTTCCCGCAGATAAGATGGTTATCACAAGAAAGGAATATATATATATATATATATATATATATATATATATATATATATATATATATATATATATATATAGTGTAAGGTTTTTTTCAGAACCAAATGAATTGCGAGAACTGCGAGAACCACATTGTTACTCTTAAAAATGCATAATGTACATCATATTGATGCAAAATGGCGTATTTGAAAATAATTGTAACTTATATTGAAAGAAAAAATTAAATTGAGGGCAAAGTCGGTATTTTAATTCTTCCACAATAATAGCATCTCATACACCAACTGTTTCCTGTAACTCAATTTTTTATCTCGCCTTTCAAACCCTAGCCACCATCCTTACATCTCCTTCCAAAAACACCACACGATCGTCTTCCTTCATTCACATCTAGTTGTTAAAGAGGAGATTAATAGGATATTGATGCATAGGGATTCGCACCAGGATTTACCTCTCGAGGGATCTCGAGAAGCTTACAACCCCCACCAGGCAGTGTACCTGATCGATGTAGTATAGTTGATGCATAGGGATTACACCAGGCTTTACCTCTCAAGGGATCTTGAGAAGCTTACAACCCCCACCAGACAGTGTACCTGATCGATGTAGTATAGTATAATGACAAGTACCGGGGGATTGATCGTTCAGCTAGGAATAGTGTCGCTAGGATTAGAAAACCTAAAGACTAGGTCTAGAGATGAGGGATGATTCTTTTTGTATTTTATATATTTTATGAAAGCAATTAAAAATCTTGGTTTTGAAGGAGTTGGGCGGAATTAGTTGCTAGTCAACTAACCCAATTACTAAGATGCAATCAAAATAAAATACTAAAAATGAAAATAAACTATATTAAACTAGTGGTGTGAGCAATATATGGGAGAATTGTGTTTACTTAGGTTTCACTACTCCCTAGATATCTCTTACATGTTAATTACTTGTTACAGTTGCATGGATGACGGATTGTATTCCTTAATACCATTCATGGGGTGGCGTACTTACTTCCCCAATCCTATAAGCGCATACTTCACTCCTATGTCGAGCCGGCTAAGAAGCTCCTAACATGGGATCATTAGAATTTGCTCATGCATTAAATACAACCAATAAAACCTAGTACACATCGGTTCATGTTTCCTAAGACGTTCAAGCATGTTACACAATGGAGATCTGCCAGTTTTCTTAAGCCTAACATTGAAATCATTCATCCAATACAACCATAAACAAGTAATCAACATATAATTAACATCTAGGTTTCATTACATCTAAGCAAACACATGATAGATCTAGCCTAGAATGTTGAAATCAAGACAAGCATAAGATATATTCAAACAAAACATAGACATATTGAATGAATTGAAAGAGGACTTATCTTTATTGAACATGAAAGGTTTCAAGGGGTAAAAACCCTTGAAAATAATGTAAAATACGACCTAGGGTTTCACAAGTCCGGCCCTAGTATTCTCCACACAAGTTCCTCTCTAATGAATGAAAAATAGAAAAGTATATATGGTTTTTCTGAGGTGACGGCGTCAAGAACAAACTTTTGACGCCATCATCTCGCCGCCAAATAATTTCTCGGACTGCCTAGATCTGGGTTTGATGCCGTCATGTGTACTCCTTATGCAGGCCGTCACCAAAAATACACTTGACGCCCTTCTCTTGACGCCTTCAGGTTTTCACTGGGTCGTCACGGATTTTACTCCTGACGCCGTCAGAATTTTCCTCTTGACGTCGTCAGGTACTGTTCTCAACATGGAAAATTAAGTCTTTGCCGTTTTCTTCACTTTTATGCTCCAAAAACGTCCAAAATGCTTCCTTTTCCAGAATTCACTCTCAAAGTACCTAAAATCACAAAAGGAACGATTTAGGGCAATATTTGATCAAATAAATTCAATTCCGGACTTAAATAACCCCCTAAAAGTGGTTCATTTTTTGCCTCATCATATACCCTTACACTTGAGATTTGCTTGTCCTCAAGCAAATGCGCTTTTATTCTAATCAAAATACAAGTTAGGGGTCATTTAACACTAATATAAAAGTAATTACAACAAATAATCGTTCCACTAAAGACCAAAGACAAGCACGGAGGTCATACACTAGCACCTCACAAATAGTGTTTAGATACTCACATCTCTCGGGTGTAATAAAGTAATATCACAATATGGAAATGGAAAACATCTCTCACTACCTGTCATAGCAAAATAGATTACCATAGGCTTGGGAAAGGATCAAACCTCCACCACATGGCGTAAGCACCTAGGATAAACTATCAAAGAGGTCTTTTAAAGGGTTGTAACGTTAGGTGTAGGGATATGGAATACATGGTTTTGTTGGATATAGGCAGTCTTTACTGGTGGCGAGTTAACAATCTTGGTTATTTACATGTACAATATGGCGTTGCTAAGCCAAGACTAGACTCGACTTAAGTTAATAAATGAAAATAACAAAAACATAAAATGAACATAGGCTCGGAGGGGTGTACTAGGGGTTTCGTGTACTAAAAATGAGTACAACGCTAGGGTGTGGGAAAAATTAGTTGACTTAACTAGCCAAGTAATATGACTTAAATGGTAAAGTAATTATAATACGGGTTTAACACAAGGGTGATCCTAATGCCTCTTATCATGTAGTAAATCCTACTACACGAATGTAGTCTCACTAGCGGTCTCGGGATGCATAACTAACATAAGTTCTAGAATCTAAATGCTACCGGTACACTCATAAGCACTAAAAGTAAATGCTTTTCCTATCAAATCTAAAGGCGAACCTCACATATTTGGGTGGAAATTTTTCTGAATGATACGGTTTTGTGCTAGTCATACAATCTCCTATCCATGAGATGCTTGCTATGGCTAAAGTTTCACTCCTAAATGTTATAAAAAATTTTAAATTTGGCGCTAAAGTTACACTAACAAGTATTTCTCATAGTTTTATTACACATCTACTATCAAACAAACAAACTCAAGCGAAAGTGTATCTGTAAGGTATCATCATTTTACCCTTCCCTTACACTTAGGATGAAAATTGTCCCCAATGTTCAAGTAAAAGTAATATAGGTAAAAAGAATGAAATCAAATACTCCCCTGATTCGCTCGGTATGGATAATAAGGTGGCCAGGTTAGATCTTCCGCCAAGAAAATGAACAATCAAAGCTTCCCTTCCAGAATATAAATCATCTTCTTGTCATACATAACCTGTAAAACCTGAGAAAACAGACAAGGCAACCTCGCATAAAATCGGCGGCAATCTATATATGCTAACAAATCCTAGAAAACAAAATAAGATATAATGCTTGTGGAATGATGTTTGCAGATTTTCTGGAGATTATAAAACTAATGATTCAACAAAAACTTTAAGACTCCGTTATAAAAACAAAACTGGTAAAATTTCCAGAATTTTACACGTGACGCCGTCAAGAGTAAACTCGTGACGCCGTCAGAAGTGACCTGCAGAAATTCTTATGTTAAGTTTTCGGAAAATTTCTGGAAAAACTTCGTCCTACTTCCTGGAAAATCCTGCAAAACATCATTATGACTCAATACAAGCATTTGACTCTAACAAATACGAATATACATGTTCACTTAATATTGTGGAGAATCATGATCGGTTTTGTTTCTTAAAAACATATTTGGGGTTTCCCCTTACACTTATCTTTTGCGAAATACCTTTGGATGAAGTTAAGACAAGGCCAAACAACAAAATAAAGTATTTTCAATGTTCTAGTTTTGAAACATGATCTACCAACAATAAAAATAAAGCATGCATACGGAAGCAAATAACAAACAAGTAAAATAAAAATCACACAAAACATGGGTTGCCTCCCAAGAAGCGCTTTTCTTTATTTACGAGTCTTGTAGCTAGACTCAAGGTCATGGGTTACTACGTGTCTTGGGTGAGTTCCTCATTGAGGACATCTTTGGGATCAAACTTAGGTTTTAACTTCCTATCGGTTTTCTTAGTACGGTATGACCTTTCAAACTTCTCTCCATCCGGATCATACAAAATCATCTTCATATGCCATGATCCGTCACCTTCCTTAGGTGGCTTGTCCCACCTCCATTTACACTTATCTCCTTCTCTCTTCCACTTGTTCATATCTATATTAATAGGCATTACGCTTAAGAACTCAATCATCTTCCTAGAGACTAAGGGGTCCTCAAAAGGGTCTAGCTCTTCATCTCTAGCTATGAGTTGCTCCACCGAATGTGTATTATCAATGAAATCTTTTTCTAGATAGAATGGGCGTTGAGGTCCTATAAAGTTCCTTTCTATCCAAGGTCCATATCTAGATGGTCTCCTATTCATCTCTACCCAATGTGGTGTCGGTTCATCCTCACAATCATAGCTATGTTTCTTAACATCATATACCGACCAAGTATCGCCTACACCTACCGCTATCTTAGACTCCTTACAATCTATCATGGCGCTAGCGGTTGCTAAAAATCCTCTTCCTACCAACAATGGGCATGTAGTGTCACTAACCATGTCTAGGACGTGAAAATCCGCTAAGATAGTTAACTTCCCTACGTGAACAACTACATCCTTAATCATTCCAACCGAGTGGGCAATACTCCCATCCGCTAGACCAATTAATACCTCCGTCTCCTCTAACTTTCCTAGCTTGAGAGTGGTGAAAAGGGATAAGGGAATCAAGTTGAGGCTAGACCATAAATCGGCTAGTGTGTCGAAAGCTTCGGATCTTCCTATCTTACAAGGCAAAACAAATATGCCCGGATCATCAAGCTTTTTAGGCAAATTGTTTTGAACGAAGGCGGTCCCATTTTTACCTAGTTTAAACTTCTCATACTTTTCTAGGAGGGCACTATAGTAGGGAGCACGGGCTAAGACATCAATGACGGGACGTTCAAGGTGAAGCTCCTTGCATTCATCATCAAGGTCTTGCGTAGGAGGTGTTTCAACTGTGCTTTTGACCGGTTTTATATCGGGTGTTTTATTTGATTGGTTCTTTTGAAGAATTTGGTTTTGTTTGAAACACGTGCTCGTTGATTTAACCGAGTAGTATTGCGGACAAGAAGTGGGTGACGAAAATGATGATATAGAATTAACGTTTAGTTTCGGGTTCTTGACCGTGTCGCTTGGGAGTGCTCCCATTTCTCGGTCATTGAGGACTTTCAACAATGTGTCAATTTTGGTGGTCATCTCGCTTTGCTTTTGTTTGAAATCGGCTTCAAACTTAGCTCTGCGAGCCTCTTGAGATGCCATAAACTTGGACATCAATCCTTCAAGATTGTTGGTACTACCTTAGTTGTTAGAAGGATTGTTGTTGAAAGTACGGTTGGAGGGTGGACCGTTTGGTTGGTAATGATTAGGCGGATTAGAAGAATTGGCTTAATTTTGTTTCCACCTAAGGTTTGGGTGATTTTTCCAAGAGGGGTTGTAGGAATCACCATACGGGTTTGGCTCGGGTTTGAAAGTGTACCACTTATCTCCCGCTTCGTCGGTACGCGAGGATGCGTAGTCCACAAAAGCTGTTCCGGGGAGTTCCACACAATCACGAGTGTCATGGGGACCACTACATAATTCGCATGAAGAAGTGATTTTGTTCACTTGGTGTTGGAACCAAAGTTTTACTATTTTATAAAGTCTCGGTCATTTGTAATAATAGGTTGCTTAAGTTACATTTATGTTATTGTTTCAAGTTTACTAGGCTTAAGTCATATGGTCCATGGGCTCTAAAAGCCTACACGTTTGTAAGAAGGGGAAGGAGTAGGATGTTGCCCTAGCTCCTTACCTATATATACCATGCTTAGGTCTATGTAATAGTTGGTTGTTTTATTTGAAATCATAAGGAAACTCTTGCTCTTATCATTCTCTTATTCAAATATTCATCCCATCCTTATATCTATCTCATTCTTGTTTGTGTGAAATCAATATGGTGACCTAACAAGTGATATCATTCGCCATATGAAGGTGTTGTTTTGCTTCTATTGAAATTCGATCCTTAAACCTTGTTTTTTAGTCGTTATTTTTGTTTAAAATTGTACTTTCTTGTTTGTTCTTTTGGTTTTTATCACATATTTGCTTACAAACTTGTGCTTCAAACCATTTCAAACACAAAAGTTTCAATCTTTTCTTCAAAATATCGATTTGCATGTTTGTACTATTTTTCGAAATTTAGTAATTTTTTGAAAATTATTGTCAAGTTTATTACTTTCTTCCATATTTCATCATTTTACTACTTGAAGTACAAAAATCTTGCACTAAAAACTCATTTTTTGGATCGCTTTCATCGAAAAACTAAGTATTGCACATTTTCGAAATCCATCATTGCTTTATATTTGAGATCGTGTGATTTTGCTCTCTTTCGACTTACGGATCGTGAACTCAGTCTTTTCTCTCTTGTATAAGGAAGAAAAGTACTTCGACTATTGGTTTACTTTCGAAATTGTATAATTTCGAAAGTGAGTGGGCGTGTTTTCGAAATCACAAGGTTTTCGAAACTTATTCTTAATTCTCGAAATCTGAAGATTTTCGAAATTACACTTATTTTTCGAGAAACCTCATTTTCGAAATCACAAGGTTTTCGAAACTTATTCTTAGTTCTCGAAATTTGCAATTTTTTCGAAAACTACACTAATTTTCGAGAAACCTTATTTCGACATCTTTGAGCTACAATTTTTCGCAATCCTTTTAAGTCAAGTTTTTCGCAATCTCCAGTTCTGTGACAAAATTTCGAAAACTTCTACTTGGGCATACTTTTCGAGATTTGGCAAACTATACCTTCTACAAGATCCATCTTTTCACACAAGTGTTTCATAATGTCTCAACCACCGTATTACAACTTTAACAATCCTCAGCAACATCAGTATCAACAGTATCATCAGCAACAGTATCTTCAACAACAAAGTCACAGCTCCCTCATTCGTCATGTTCTGCTCTTTGGCAATGAATCAAGGCCTCCGATGTTGCTACCAGGAACGTATACTGTTTGGAAACGGAGATTTTTTACAATGGCTCACAGATCGTCCTGCTGCAGATCTCATGCTTAATTCCATTCAAGATGGTCCATACAAAATGATATTTCTTGCTGACTCAACAGGGATTATCAGACTACAAAATGATGAAGATTTGAATGCTACTGAACTTGCTCAGTATGATGCTGACCAACAAGCTGCATGGTTCATGACACTAGCCCTTCCCAACTCAATTTACATGAATATGGACTTTCAAGCCAGTGCTTATGAAATGTGGAAATATATTGAAGTTATGCATCGTACAGTAGAACTTCATCACATCAGAATGAAGCAAATTATTGAATCTTGCTTAAGCATGATTCCACTGAAGACCATTCTCCCTGCTCCACCATCTCCAGCTGTTGACCATGGATCCTTAATTTACACTCCAAATGGTCTCTTCTTCATTCCTCCAAATGCACCTGAGCCTTTCTTCATTCCTCAGTACCATCCTGCTACACTACATAATTATGTGCAATCTCTTCTACAAAATCTAGTGAAGCTTAGTCAAGTATCTACTAAGAAAGGCAATGGCACTATGACTTCAACTACTGTATGCTTAAACACAATGAAAGATATTGATGATGAAGAAGATCTTATCGAACCAAGCATGGCATTTATGGCATATACGGAAAATATGGCAGACGTGGAAGATCATGATTATGATTCAACCTCACTCTCTGACGATAATGTTGAATACAATGCCACACTTAGTCAAATGGAAATTGAAGGGGGTAATCTCAATGCAGTTTTGCAAAATGTCATGGGAGATAATCCATCTGATGATGAATATGCAGATTTGGAATCCAATACAGCAAATTTGGAAGCCAATACAACAGATGTAATGTTAATGGCAAACATGCAGGAATTTCACATGAATAATACTGGCCCAGAGTATGATTCTGATGATTCTGAAGATCCATCTGTGAAATCAAACAAAGAGATATGCATGACATCTTTTAGATTACATCAGTCACACCTTAAACTTCTCTCTAACAATGATTTTGCTGAAACTCACTCCGAGGGTGGATTCAAAGCTGAATTTAAACACATCTTTGGAGAAAATGTTGATATTTTCACTAATTCAATGTTCGACAACGTGAATCAACTTGAAAAGCATCTTGCAACTGAAGAATTTTATGAATCCATGACCACCTTCAGTGTGCTCGAGGAACAGTTTCAACACTTCATCTATCGTGACTGTGAAGATGTAAGCAAGTATTTTTTAGAATACACTGGAATCACGACTATATACTTCAAAGGTGTATTGCTCCTACACATGAATGCTATTATGAATTCAATTGCGAATCTAGTACATCTCAGAGTTGAGTATGATATAAGGAAGTCGCAGATTCAAGAAGAGCAAGTTCATAAAGTTGATACATTGAAAGCTAATTTGGTTGTCATGGAAAGCAAAGGGACAAAATCAGAAATGCAGGATGACAACAGCAGATTGGGGAATGATACAGATGTAGATTGTGCAGTGATCAGACCCACTTATGACTTAGAACCCAACTTTGACAAAGGACAGATGAATGAGGAAGATGTCATACCCATCTATGACACAGAACCTAACTTTGACAAAGAGCAAATAGTTGAGGTACAATCTACTGTTGATCATATTATGCCTGCAAATGAGGAACAACAATCTGAGCAACCTAACTTCAGTAATGAAGGAGAGGTTGACCAGAATGTTGTACAATGTCTTAACAAACATTCTGAGTCTGAGTCCTTACCTTATAATCCAATTACTGAAACATCATACCAAACTCTTGAGTCTGAAAACATTCTTCTCAAAAAGACCATTGCCCAGTTTCATAAAGATTTTTCAAAACTAGAGGCACATTGCATCTCGATTGAACTTAAATTGCAAAACGAATCTTTAACTTCAGGCAACAATGGTCAAGTTTCGAATGAACTAAGTAAACGTGTGGATACATTAGTTAAAGAAAATGAGCTTTTAAAAGGTCAAATTCAAGCAAAGGGGTTTGCACATGCTGCATTGCAAAACAAATTTAGAAGACTGACTGGCAAGAGTGTGGATACTAAGTTTGCAAAACTATCAATCTTGGGGAAACCGCCTTCTCAAACAAACAGAAAACAATCAGTGGTTAGACAACCAACTGCATTTAAATCTGAACGACCTAAATTTTCAAAACCTCGGTTTGCCTCCCAAGTTGTTGAGAAAAACAATTTGACAAAACCAGTCACTCCACATTCTTGGCCTAAGGAAAATGCATCTGTGTCTGCCAAATCTCAACACGTGATTATGCCTGGCTCATCTAGGATTAGTTCTAAAACAGTGTCTAAAACGAGCAATAAAAGTAAAGATTCTTATGGAAAATATGACATGTACACGAACTATGATCTAGAAAAGGCTAGGAAAAAGGCGCTACTTCAAAAGGATGAAATTCTAGGTTCAAAACCTCAAGTGATGCCTTCCACTGTAGTACATAACACTTCTTGTAGTAGCACACCAAAACCTAAGAGTTCTCAACAAACTAATAGGAATTGGCTAGCATCTAATAGTAGTTGCGTAAATAATCATGTTGTTTGTACTTTAAAATATCTTCAAAAAGGAAATTCACTTGAAAAGGCTCAATCGACTAAGACAAACAAACCCATTGAACAAAAAGTCATAAGTCAGAAACCTAAGAAGTGGATCAATATAGGACATAGGTTTTCTCAACGAAGTGATGCTCCTACATTTCATTCTGCTGCATCTAAAAGGAAAACATCTCCTAGATCTAACATTAGGTGGGTACCCACGGGTAGAATTTTCAAATCGATTAGTCTTAGGTGGATTCCTACAGGAAAGATTTTAGACATTTGCACCAAAACTAATGTGAAATCCACAACATCTATCCCTGAGGCGAGAAAGAAAATCATTGATAAAATGTGTCCGAGTGTCAAGAAGATAATTGACACTACATCTTTATGCTTCTAACATCCGGAACCCAATTACACTTGGGGATCCATGTCCTCTGTTTTGTCTATTCTTTCTTCCCATCAGGCATAACAGCTATGGCTTCTGAGCACAACAGCTTAGGACCCGTAATCAACCGTTTGAAGCACTTCAGCTATGGCTTCTGAGCACAACAGCGTAGGACCCGTAATCAACCGTTTAGAGTACTTCAGCTATGGCTTCTGAGCACAACAGCTTAGGACCCGTAATCAACCATTTAGAGCACTTCAACAATGGCTTCTGAGCAACACGGCTTAGGACCCGCAACCAACCATCTTAATTTTCCGGTCTCTTCGGCTGAACCATTTTATCTTTCTCGTAAAGAAGTGGAAACCTTGTTTGCTCCATTGTTTGATGATACGCCTGTTAACCGTCCACCTGAGGCCACACCAAATTCCGCTGCAAACCTTGATCAACATCAAGTACCTGATACACCTCAACAAACAACAACTTCTGTTGGAAGAGACGGTCCTCCAGTCATATCACCTACAACAACCGAACAAACCGGGTCCAACTCACGACAATCAGCTGGAGATTCCATACCTTTATCAGTTCCACAACCCGCAGAGCATGACCCAGAACCATTCATTAATCCATTTGCAAATGCTCAACCTGTCCCTGACATTGCTGAGTCATCCACACGCAATTTGGGTCCTGCTCACTTGCGAGATTCTTATCAACTTCATCCTTCAACACATAAATGGACTAGAGATCACCCCTTAGTTCAAATTATTGGCCATCCAGATGCACCTATCCTGACAAGACAACGCCTTCACACAAACGGTGAAACTTGCATTTATGCACTCACAGTCTGTGAAACCATACCCAAAAATGTCAAAGAAGCAATGACTTATGAAAACTGGATTGAGTCTATGCACGAAGAATTCGAAACCTTTCAAAGATTAGAAGTATTGGAATTGGTTGAAAAACCTGAAGGCATCATCGTCATTGGTTTAAAATGGATCTGGAAAAACAAACTGGATGCAGAAGGCACAGTCATACGCAACAAATCACGCTTGGTAGCAAAAGGTTATTCTCAAGAAGAAGGTATCGATTTTGAAGAATCATTTGCTCCTGTGGCTAGACTTGAAGCTGTGCGGATGTTCTTAGCATTTGCTGCTCATCAGAATATGATTGTTTACCAAATGTATGTGAAAACGGTTTTTCTGAACGGTCAACTCCGAGAAGTGGTTTATGTCAGTCAACCTGAAGGATTCGTTGATCCAGAACGTCCCAATCATGTCTACAAGCTTAAGAAGTCTCTCTACGGTCTTAAGCAATCCCCCAGGGCGTGGTATGACAAGCTTTCTAAATTTCTGTTGGCTAATGATTTTACTCTAGGCTCGGTGGATCCAACACTGTTTACAAAAACCTACGGGATGGACTTATTAATTGTTCAAGTTTATGTCGATGACATTATTTTTGCTTCAACCAACAAAAATTACTCAATGGATTTTGCAAAATTAATGACAGATAATTTTGAAATGTCCATGATGGGTGAACTTACGTTCTTTCTAGGACTACAAGTTCATCAATCACCCCGTGGAATTTTTCTAAATCAGTCCAAATATGCTCTTGAGATTTTAAAGAAACATGGTATGCAAAGTAGTGATACTATGAATACACCAATGGCCAACTCTACTAAACTAGATGCTGATTTACATGGGACTCCAGTTGACCCTACCAAATACCGAAGTATTATTGGGTCCCTCATGTATCTCACATCCAGTAGACCTGATATTGTATTTGCTGTGTTTATGTGTTCTCGCTATCAGGCTAATCCAACAGAAAAATGCCTCAATGAGGCAAAAAGAATCCTTCGATACATAAAGGGAACCATCCACTTGGGGATCTGGTATCCAAAGGATTCTGGTTTTGAACTAATAGCTTTTTCAGACGCTGACCATGCAGGATGCTTAGACTTGCGAAAAAGTACATCAGGTGGCCTAGAGTTTCTTGGAGATAAACTTGTGTCTTGGCAATCAAAGAAGCAGGACTGCACATCACTGTCATCTACAGAATCTGAATACGTAACTATGTCTGCTTGTTGTGCTCAAGTCATTTGGATGAGATCACAACTTAAAGACTATGGCTACTTATTCAACAAGATTCCGATTTACTGCGATTCTAAAAGTGCTATTGCAATCTCCTGCAACACAGTTCATCATTGCAAATCCAAACACATTGATCTCCGATACCATTTCATCAAAGAACATGTCGCGAAGGGTACAGTTGAGTTATATTTTGTGGGTACTTAGTACCAATTAGCAGACTTACTTACAAAACCCTTAGCTCCATCAAGGTTTGCAAGTTTAGTTCACCAAATTGGTATATGGTGATTGACTCTAGATGATTTGCAAAATTTTCTTAAAACCTAAGAGAGTCAAACATCAAACTCTTTTTGTAAATATTCTATCATAAAGAAAATACAAAAACTGCAAAAAGAATCTTCTTTCTCTGTGTACAAACTTCTAATCTTCAAAACTATGTTCCTACATTAAAACAAATTTTGCTTCACATTGTCAAAATGGAACATGTTTTGAGGGGGAGAAAATTTTTCACAAAAGCATGAAGTTTGCACACCTAATCATTATTCTTCAAGGATAAAATGTTTCTTCATCATTCGGATTAAAAACTCATTTTTTTGGGCAAGGATTCCAATTTAACCATGTTTAGACTTCAAATGGAAAAGTAGTTAACCTTTAATGAGTAAAGTTCACAAAAGTCTTAAACTTAGGTAAAAGGACATTGCATAAAAAAAAATAAAACAGGCTCGCATCAATGTTTTCACAAATGTTCTCAAAAGTTTCACACATAATCAGACTAACAATTTTTTATCCTCGATTTCTTTTCGATTGTGAGTTTCCAATTTCTTCATTGTTGTTATCTAATCGTTCCCTAAATTTTTCAAATGTTTTCAACAGTCAAAAAGGCATAATCAGAAACTAGGGTTCAAGTAATTATCGATCGGGGCATTTTCTTTTATGTGTTTAGTCTAATTAATCATTTCATATAACCTTAGAGAACACTAAAGAATGCTCGATTGGTGTGTTTGCACGATTAGATACAACATAGGTTTGAAATCAAGTGATTTAGGGTTTAAGATGTCGATGTCTTTGCTGCTACTACTAGGGCGTTTGTTTGTACAATATTCTTGCATTTTGATGCTAACATGCGTGCAAAGTCTCAAATCATAACTCTAAAACATGATAATAATTGGGAAATTTCGAGTGAAAGAATGAATTAATCTGTGATCTTATGCGTAAATTTTAGAATTCTGAGCATTTTTCAAAGATTTGGAATGAGTTTTTGATTCATCCGCATACTTGTTTATGCCTGATGCATTTTCTCTGTGTGCAAGTACATGTCATCCTGTTGAAAGTCAAACTTCAACAATTGTCAAAATGTTTCTCACGGAACATACTTTGAGGGCAAAGGGTTAAATGTATTAAAAGGCTAAAACTGGTAAAAGGATTCAAAATGGTGAGAAACAAATTTTTTCCAAACTCTACACTCTCGTTTTACTCCGGTAAAGCAAGTGTGAAGACCAAAGCAAATTTGTTCTAAACTTTTCAAAATTTCAAAATCTGGAATGCTTTGGCTACGATATAAGAATGACTCGGATTTGGGCATCCCTAATACCGGAAGTTTTCCATTCATCACAGAAACAAATCTTCAAAAAAGAACCCATGAGGTTCAACTTTAGATGGAAATCTTCTTCTTCAGATTTTAAAACTCAAAAGAGAGACTCCGGGTCTCAAACAACTTTCAACAGTAAAAGAGTTTTAACATTCAAGCATTCTTTGTTGTATAATACTTGATTGTGTTTTCTAAAACCTTGAGCTGAATCTTCTCACGAATTTTCAAAAAGTATTTCTTAAATACGAATCAATATTTGCTCAAGAAGACTATCTCTCAAATAACTTTCATTATTTGAGGGGGAGTATTTTGTTAAAAGAAAACTAATTTTGTATTAAAACAATGGCTTGTGCACACATAACAGTGTACAACCCGTTCTTGTAAAGAAAGGACCCTAAGGTACGTATCAGTGCCTCAATCCTTACATAAGAAGCGAAGGCTTCTTACTTTTGAGTAGAGTTAATCAAACATTTTATGATTTTCATAACTCTGCTCAAAAGACAAGTATTTCACCTCAATGAGTATTCACTTGTTGAGGGGGAGCACTTGAAAAACTCATCGTTCGAAATACAAAAAGTTCTTGTTGATATCTCCCCGTAAGACTCAAAAAACATATTTTAATCAAAAGTTTATCAAAAACAACATCTAATATGCTATTTTTGAGGGGGAGAAAACTGAAAGTGATTAAAATATGAAAGTTCAAAGTTGCTTAAAATCAAATCTCATGCGAGCTAGACTCAGAATTGACCAAGGAATTGATGAAACATAAAAGTTAGTAATCTCGAAAAGACTTATCCTCGACGGGTAATAACATCAAGTTAGTTACTAGAGCTAGTTGTCACCTAAAAGCTGACAATGGAACTCTTTAACTAGCCACGTAAGCGTGTCTCGAAAAGGATTTGTCTTAGTAGAAATGTACCGTTTCGAGAAACTTTCTGTGGATTTGACCAGGCCGGGTAATAACTTCAAGCTAGTCTAACTAGTGATGTAAGCGTGTCTCGAATCGGTCAGGTTCACTGAAAGTGGATCAATTCAAAAAGTGCTTGTTCCTCCTGCATGTGCAAATTTATTTAAACACTTATGAGCACATGTGAAGGGGGAGCCCTTCTAAAGTAAACACAAAACTCTCAAAGTGTTAAACAAAATGTTTGATTATCACAAACACTTTGAGAGATTTTCAATCAAAGGTTTCTTGGCTATTGTCGGATAATCATGGAGTTATAAGGTGATTAAGATAGGAAATACAGTCCTATGATCCGCCAGAGCCGGAGGGATCTACCCAAGGACATCACCAATAGTTAGAATTAGAAGTCCTTAGGTATGATACGATAAAAGGAGAAAAGAATGAAAGGGAAAGAAGGAGTTGAAGAATTAAAAAGAAAAGTAAAGAAAAGGGTGAAAAGAAATAGCCCTCCATATGTTCAACCTTAGGGCAGACACCGGGTTCAATTCATATGCTACTGGTTGTTGCTAAAGCGACACCAGTATTGAAGATAAAGCCGTCATGGACCCAGTGACGCACTGCACTAAACCTTATTAACCACTCAAGTTCTCTTAAAAGAGCTTGTTTCATTCTCACGGGGAACCGATATAATCTATCGACTCATATCTTAGAGATGGTTGATATTGAAACAGGAGACCCCTCCCTAGTCTCCGCATAGGAAACCTAAGTGTGCACTTTACGAGTCTAGAGCCATGAGATACATCAAAAATCTCTTAGGAATACTTAGTATTTCTACAACTGGTGTTCTACATCAATGGACACCAGCCATAAATTATCGAGTCCTTCGCAGATCTTAGCAATCTGCCGAGAACGTTTATGAGAGAATTTACATAAGTATTTCTCAATGATTGAACGGAAATCCTGCCAGGGTTAACATCAAACAGCCCTGACAGCAGGTCACTTCGGTAACCCCTCGTGGGTTACGCTTAGTGTTTGCGGTGGTTTCTTAGCGGTCTACAGTCGTGGAGTGATCCCCAGCGACTCACCCAGTCATTGAGCTACTTAGTAGGTCTTGTAAGCTCCTTCGGGAGTATCTGACATGGGAACGGCCTTGATAAGGGTTAGAAGGAGTCTTCACAATATGCTGTTGACGATCTCTAATTCCTTATCTGTAAGTACCGGATGTTTTATTGCTAACTGTTTACATGCAGGGTTACATCATCTCCATGGCGACTGATTCCACATGCTCATACATGCATCTTGAAGTCATCAAAAGCTCCCTCAAAGATCAAAGCAACACAAAGTTCAAAGAAAGATTCTACGCCAAAAGAAGAATCTACAAAGTATAAAGAATAAAGATCTTAAGTGAAAGAAAGGGACTACGTGCATGTATAAGTCAGAATTCAAAGATGTATGAGCATGTTGGAATGGCGGACTACCACCACAGATGCAGAAGTGACATATGGCAGATAACTTCATAAGATGATCACAACCACATCAACAAAGAACAAAGAACGATGAATGATTTTTTAAAGACGTTTAAAGCTATGAAAGTCAAAGATTAAGACGAAGACGTCAAGCAACCATGATGACCAACCCTTAGGGGGAGATTGTTGGAACCAAAGTTTTACTATTTTATCAAGTCTCGGTCATTTGTAATAATAGGTTGCTTAAGTTACATTTATGTTATTGTTTCAGGTTTACTAGGCTTAAGTCATATGGTCCATGGGCTCTAAAAGCCCACACGTTTGTAAGAAGGGGAAGGAGTAGGATGTTGCCCTAGCTCCTTACCTATATATACCATGCTTAGGTCTATGTAATAGTTGGTTGTTTTATTTGAAATCATAAGGAAACTCTTGCTCTTATCATTCTCTTATTCAAATATTCATCCCATCCTTATATCTATCTCATTCTTGTTTGTGTGAAATCAATATGGTGACCTAACACTTGGCTTGAAGGCTTAGGAGCTTCATAAGATTTCATGAGAAACTTGACTTGGTCCTCAAGTTCCATGATCCTACGGTCGGGAGTGCTAGAATTGTTCGAAGGCAAAGATATTGCCTTGTCCGTTTTGTTCAAATCACTGGGATCATTCCAACTTTCATTGTCATAGAGAGCAAGATCTTCTATGAGTTCCCATGATTGTTCCGCACTTAGATCACGTAGCTTACCACCGGCCGATTGGTCAATGGATCGCCTTGTGGATAAATCGATATGGTCATAAAAAATTTGGACTTGGAGCCAAAGATCTATGCCATGATGAGGGACTTTTTGGAGTAAGTCCTTGAATCGAGTCCATGCTTCGTATAGAGTTTCATTTTGACATTGTTGGAACATCAAGATGTCATTTCTAAGCTTGGTAGTTCTCCCCGATGGGAAAAATTGAGCAAGGAAACGAGTGGTGAGATCATCCCATGTGGTGATGGATCCCGCGGGTAAACGCTCAAGCCATTGACTAGCTTGATCACGTAGAGAGAATTGGAATAGGCGTAATCGGGTTGACTCTCTAGTTGTAACATCAAGGTCTATAGAATCTACGATTTTAAGGAAGTCCTTGAGATGTTGATTTGGATCTCCGGAACGAAGTCCATGGAATGCACATCCGCTTTGCACCAACCGGATGGTATCGGATCGCAAGGGAGACACATTGGCTCCGGTGAGCTCAATGGTGTTTCGATAGCCTTGGTGGCTAGGTCGGGAGTACTCTCCTAGGGTTCGGGGCCTAAGAGGTTGGTTAGAAAGTGGTGGGTTTTGTTGTGGTGGGAAGATGGGTTCAAAGATGTTACCATCGTCCATGATGTCGGATGGTGAAGAGTTACGAACAAAAACACGAAGAAATAAGATAGACTAAAGAGAACCTGAAAAAAATAAAAATAAAATCTTACTAGAAAGGAATCAAGCAAGTAGATCTAATAAAAAGAAATTCTAACCTAGACAATAACTATTCCCCGGGCTGCGGCGCCAAAAACTTGATGCGTAGGGATTACACCAGGCTTTACCTCTCAAGGGATCTTGAGAAGCTTACTACCCCCACCAGACAGTGTACCTGATCGATGTAGTATAGTATAATGACAAGTACCGGGGGATTGATCGTTCAGCTAGGAATAGTGTCGCTAGGATTAGAAAACCTAAAGACTAGGTCTAGAGATGAGGGATGATTCTTTTTGTATTTTTTATATTTTATGAAAGCAATTAAAAATCTCGGTTTAGAAGGAGTTGGGCGGAATTAGTTGCTAGTCAACTAACCCAATTACTAAGATGCAATCAAAATAAAATACTAAAAATGAAAATAAACTATATTAAACTAGTGGTGTGAGCAATGTATGGGAGAATTGTGTTTACTTAGGTTTCACTACTCCCTAGATATCTCTTACATGTTAATTACTTGTTACAGTTGCGTGGATGACGGATTGTATTCCTTAATACCATTCATGGGGTGGCGTACTTACTTCCCCAATCCTATAAGCGCCTACTTCACTCCTACGTCGAGCCGGCTAAGAAGATCCTAACATGGGATCATTAGAATTTGCTCATGCATTAAATACAACCAATAAAACCTAGTACACATCGGTTCATGTTTCCTAAGACGTTCAAGCATGTTACACAATGGAGATCTGCCAGTTTTCTTAAGCCTAACATTGAAATCATTCATCCAATACAACCATAAACAAGTAATCAACATATAATTAACATCTAGGTTTCATTACATCTAAGCAAACACATGATAGATCTAGCCTAGCATGTTGAAATCAAGACAAGCATAAGATATATTCAAACAACACATAGACATATTGAATGAATTGAAATAGGACTTATCTTAATTGAACATGAAAGGTTACAAGGGGTAAAAACCCTTGAAAATTCTGTAAAATACGACCTAGGGTTTCACAAGTTCGGACATAGTATTCTCCACACAAGTTCCTCTCTAATGAATGAAAAATAGAAAAGTATATATAGTTTTCTGAGGTGACGGCGTCAAGAACAAACTTCTGACGCCGTCATCTAGCCGCCAAATAATTTCTCGGACTGCCCAGATCTGGGTTTGACGCCGTCATGTGTACTCCTTATGTAGGACGTCACCAAAAATACTCTTGACGCCTTCAGGTTTCCGCTGGGTCGTCACGGATTTTACTCCTGATGCCGTCAGAATTTTCATCTTGACACCGTCAGGTACTGTTCTCAGAATGGAAAATTAAGTCTTTGCCGTTTTCTTCACTTTTATGCTCCAAAAACGTCCAAAATGCTTCCTTTTCCAGAATTCACTCCCAAAGTACCTAAAATCACAAAAGGAACGATTTAGGGCAATATTTGATCAAATAAATTCAATTCCGGGCTTAAATGACCCCCTAAAAGTGGTTCATTTTTTGCGTCATCAATAGTATAATGACAAGTACCGGGGGATTGATCGTTCAGCTAGGAATAGTGTCGCTAGGATTAGAAAACCTAAAGACTAGGTCTAGAGATGAGGGATGATTTTTTTTGTAAATTTTTATATTTTATGAAAGCAATTAAAAATCTCGGTTTTGAAGGAGTTGGGTGGAATTAGTTGCGAGTCAACTAACCCAATTACTGAGATGCAATCAAAATAAAATACTAAAAATGAAAATAAACTAAATTAACTAGTAGTGTGAGCAATATATGGGAGAATTGTGTTTACTTAGATTTCACTACTCCCTAGATATCTTTTACAGGTTAATTACTTGTTACAGTTGCGTGGATGATGGATTGTATTCCTTAATACCATTCATGGGGTGGCGTACTTACTTCCCCAATCCTATAAGCGCCTACTTCACTCCTATGTCGAGCCGGCTAAGAAGCTCCTAACATGGGATCATTTGAATTTGCTCATGCATTAAATACAATCATAAAAACCTAGTACACATCGGTTCATGTTTTCTAAGACGTTCAAGCATGTTACACAATGGAGATCTGCCAGTTTTCTTAAGCCTAACATTGAGATCATTCATCCATTACAACTATAAACAAGTAATCAACATATAATTAACATCTAGGTTTCATTACATCTAAGCAAACACATGAAAGATCTAGCCTAGCATGTTGAAATCAAGACAAGCATAAGATATATTCAAACAACACATAGACATATTGATTGAATTGAAAGATGACTTATCTCAATTGAACATGAAAGGTTTCAAGGGGTGAAAACCCTTGAAAATACTGTGTAAAACGATCTAGGGTTTATTAGGTTCGACCCTATTATTCTCCACACAAGTTCCTCTTCTAATGAATGAAAAATAGAAAAGTATATATAGATTCTGTGGGGTGACGGCGTCAAGAACAAATGTTTGACGCCATCATCTCACCGCCAAATAATTTCTCGGACTACCTAGATCTGGGTTTGACGCCGTCACGTGTACTCCTTATGCAGACCGTCACAAAATTTACTCTTGACGCCCTTCTCTTGACGCCTTCAGGTTTTCTCTGGGTCGTCATGGATTTTACTCCTGACGCCGTCAGGATTTTCTTCTTGACGTTGTCAGGTACTGTTCTCAGTATGAAAAATTAAGTCTTTGCCGTTTTCTTCACTTTTATGCTTCAAAAACGTCCAAAATGCTTCCTTTTCCAGAATTCACTCCCAAAGTACCTAAAATCACAAAAGGAACGATTTTGAGCAATATCAAATAAATTCGATTCCGGGCTTAAATGACCCACTAAAAACTGTTCATTTTTCGCCTCATCATATACCCTTACACTTGATATTTGCTTGTCCTCAAGCAGATGCGCTTTTATTCTAATCAAAATAGAAGTTAGGTGTCATTTAACAATAATATAAAAGTAATTACAACAAATAATCATTCCACTAAAGACCAAATACAAGCACGGAGGTCATACACTAGCACCTCACAAATAGTGTTTAGATACTCACATCTCTCGAGTGTAATAAAGTATATATTACAATATGAAAATGGAAAACATCTCTCACTACCTGTCATAACAAAATAGATTACCATAGGCTTGGGAAAGGATCAAACCTCCACCACATGGCGTAAGCACCTAGGATAAACTATCAATGAGGTCTTTTAAAGGGTTGTAACGTTAGGTGTAGGGATATGGAATACACGGTTTTGTTGGATATAGGCAGTCTTTACTGGTGGCGAGTTAACAATCTTGGTTAATTACATGTACAATATGGCATTGCTAAGCCAAGACTAGACTCGACTTAAGCTAATAAATGAAAAATAACAAAAATATAAAATGAACATAGAATGAAACGGGATTGTAGTCCGTATGTTTTTTTCTTTTCTTTTCTTTTTCTATTTATTTTTTTTTTCTTTTTCTTGATTTTTTCGATTTTTTTTTTTTTTTTTTTTTTTTTTTACATACACTCTTACCATACCATCCAAAATAATAAATCATAGGGAATGAACATTCCCCTTACACTTGAAATTTTACATACTTTACAATAAACTAATCTAATGACTCGAATTAAGAAAATCAAAACACTTGGAGTACTTTTAAGATTAACGCACATATGGGAGTAATAATATGATGTTCTTCCCCATTACTCTATAAAATAAGTACTTTACCCATGAATCCCAATCATCCCAAAACAATATGTACAAGGATATGACTCGACTTAGCAAACATGTAATCAATTAGATAATTAACTAAGGGTTTAAACAAATAACAATAATGCACTAAAGATGAGTGCATACACGGAAGGTTAAGGCAATTTGGGTGTACATTTAAGTGGGGTGTAACAAATTCTTCCTTTAAGTAAGATGCTTAAAGTTAGAAACGAAAAGATAGGCTCGGAGGGGTGTACTAGGGGTTTCGTGTACTAAAAATGAGTACAACGCTAAGGGTGTGGGAAAAATTCGTTGACTTAACTAGCCAAGTAATATGACTTAAATGGTTAAGTAATTATGATACGGGTTTAGCACAAGGGTGATCCTAATGCCTCTTATCATGTAGTAAATCCTACTACATGAATGTAGTCTCACTAGCGGTCTCGGGATGCATCACTAACGCAAGTTTTAGAATCTAAATGCTACCGGTACCCTCATAAGCACTAATAGTAAATGCTTTTCCAATCAAATCTAAAGGCGAACCTCACATATTTGGGTGGAAAATTTTTCTGAATAGTACGGTTATGTGCTAGTCATACAACTCCTATCCATGAGATGCTTGTTATGGCTAAAGTTTCACTCCTAAGTGTTGTAGAAAAAATTAAATTTGGCGCTAAAATTGCACTAACAAGTATTTCTCATAGTTTTATTACACATTTACTATCAAGCAAACAAACTCAAGCGAAAGTTTATCTGTAAGGTATCATCATTTTACCCTCCCCTTACACTTAGGATGAACATTGTCCCCAATGTTCAAGTAAAGAATGTAAAAGTGAAATAAGTAAAAAGAATGAAATCAAATACTCCCCTGATTCGCTTGGTATGGATAATAAGGTGGCCAGGTTAGATCTTCCTCCAAAAAAATGAACAATCAAAGCTTCCCTTCCAGAATATACATCATCTTCTTGTCATACATAACCTGTAAAACCTGAGAAAACAGACAAGGCAACCTCGCATAAAAACGGCGGCAATCTATATATGCTAATAAATCCTAGAAAACAAAATAAGATATAATGCTTGAGGAATGATGTTTGCAGATTTCCTAGAGATTATAAAACTAATGATTCAACAAAAACTTTAAGACTCCGTTAGAAAAACAAAACTGGTAAAATTTCCAGAATTTTACACGTGACGCCGTCAAGAGGAAACTCGTGACGTCATCAGAAGTGATCTGCAGAAATTCTTATGTTAAGTTTCCAGAAAATTTCTGGAAAAATTTCGTCCTACTTCCTGGAAAATCCTGCAAAACATCATTATGACTCGATACAAGCATTTGACTCTAACAAATACGAATATACATATTCACTTAATATTGTGGAGAATCATGATCAGTTTTGTTTCTTAAAAACATATTTGGAGTTTCTCCTTAGACTTGTCTTTTGCGAAATACCATTGGATGAAGTTAAGACTAGGCCAAACAACAAAGTAAAGTATTTTCACT
Organism: Artemisia argyi; assembly: GCA_030686995.1. Lineage (NCBI taxonomy): Eukaryota > Viridiplantae > Streptophyta > Magnoliopsida > Asterales > Asteraceae > Artemisia > Artemisia argyi. The sequence continues at coordinate 44,250,574 of CM060690.1, read as the reverse complement.
TTTTTTAGTTTGAAACATGATCTACCAACAAAAAAAATAAAGCATGCATACGGAAGCAAATAACAAACAAACAAAATAAAAATCACACAAAGCATGAGTTGCCACCTAAGAAGCGCTTTTCTTTATTTATGAGTCTTGTAGCTAGACTCAAGGTCATGGGTTACTACGTGACCTCATTGTTGGTTTCACTCTCTAGGTCATCTCCTATACCAGTTTTGTATTCCGGACCTAGTTGCAAGCATTCCTTGTAGAAACCAAACATCCTATTCATCACATACTCTATTCCTCTATGTCTATCCTCATCATTCCTATAGTAAGCTGCTTGTTTGCGTTCCTTTTCTATGTTAGACAGGGGGCGGTACTGCTCAATCTTATAGGGCATTTGGTAGGCAATCTCATCATTTTCCTTCTTGAACCTAACTATCCCTAAAGTCGGATCATAATTCATCTTAGTGGCCTCAACAAATGGTTTTCCGAACACTACTTGGCTTACGCAAGCATCTATCACCGGACGAGTATCCTCTACTATCATAAAATCGATCTCATAAGTGAAATTTCCCACAATCACATGCAATCCTTCCTACAAAATTACTTATCAAATTCTTATTGGGCATCATCCTATAACCAAGTTGTTTATTAATTACCCAATTGTAATAAGTCCTAGTCATGATGTTTATAGGAGATCTAGGATAGATATAAGCTTTCCATATATGCATATGCCCGATGTTGCATGGTATGTTGATGTTAGAGGGGTCTCCCATTTTGATAAGGGGTGTGCCAAGGATATATGGTGTCTCGGGGCCATCGAATATATCCTTATGATATTCCCGTTCTTCCTTGGTGGGCAACTTATCAAAGTACTCTTCTACAGTCTCTACTTCCTCTAACTCTTCTCCCTTATTAACCTCAATTTCCCTAATTTCATCCCTAGTCTCGGTTTCTACTTCAACTTCATCTTTGTCACTTTCTTCTATATCCTTACCTTTTGGCTTAATGGTGACAACATTGACAAAGTGGACGTGTTTGGATGACGAGGGGTCCTTAGTTTGGATTCCGTTATTGGCGTCCCTAGTGTCCTTTCTAGGTGTAGTTAACGCTTGGTTGTTGAGGGCTTTCAACAAGTTGTCAATCTTGTTGGTCATCTCCGTTTGTTGTTGGTTGAATTTGGTTTCAAATCTAGCTATGCGAGCCTCTTGAGATGCCGTAGACTTAGACATCAATCCTTCAAGATTGTTGGTACTACCATAGTTGTTAGAAGGATTGTTGTTGAAAGTACGGTAGGAGGGTGTACCGTTTGGTTGGTAACGATTAGGCGGATTGGAGGAATTGGCTTGGTTTTGTTTCCACCTAAAGTTTGGGTGATTTTTCCAAGAGGGGTTGTAGGAATCACCATACGGGTTTGCCTCGGGTTTGAAAGTGTACCACTTATCTCCCGCTTCGTCGGTACGCGAGGATGCGTAATCCGAAAAGCTGTTCCGGGGAGTTCTACACAATCGCGAGTGTCATGGGGACCACTACATAATTCGCACGAAGAAGTGATTTTGTTCACTTGGCTTGAAGGCTTAGGAGCTTCATAAGATTTCATGAGAAACTTGACTTGGTCCTCAAGTTCCATGATCCTACGGTCGGGAGTGCTAGAATTATTCGAAGGCAAAGATATTGCCTTGACCATTTTGTTCAAATCACTGGGATCATTCCAACTTTCGTTGTCATAGAGAGCAAGATCTTCTATGAGTTCCCATGATTGTTCCGCACTTAGATCACGTAGCTTACCACCGGCCGATGGGTCAATGGCTCGCCTTGTGGAGAGATCGATATGGTCATAGAAGATTTGGACTTGGAGCCAAAGATCTATGCCATGATGAGGGACTTTTTGGAGTAAGTCCTTGAAACGAGTCCATGCTTCATGTAGAGTTTCATTTTGACGTTGTTGGAACATCAAGATGTCATTTCTAAGCTTGGTAGTTCTCCCCAGTGGGAAAAATTGAGCAAGGAAACGAGTGGTGAGATCATCCCATGAGGTGATAGATCTCGCGGGTAAATGTTCAAGCCATTGGCTAGCTTGATCACGTAGAGAGAATTGGAATAGGCGTAATCGAGTTGACTCTCTAGTTGTAACATCAAGGTCTATAGAATCTACAATTTTAAGGAAGTCCTTGAGATGTTGATTTGGATCTTCGGAACGAAGTTCATGGAATGCACATCCGCTTTGCACCAACCGGATGGTGTCGGATCGCAAGGGAGACACATTAGCTCCTTGGGTGAGCTCAATGGTGTTTCGGTAGCCTTGGTGGCTAGGTCGGGAATACTCTCCTAGGGTTCGGGGCCTAAGAGGTTGGTTAGCTAGTGGTGGGTCTTGTGGGTGGTCTTGTTGTGGTGGGATGATGGGTTCAAAGATGTTTTCATCTTCCATGATGTAGGATGGTGAAGAGTTACGAACAAAAACACGAAGAAATAAGATAGACTAAAGAGAACCTAAAAAATAAAAATAAAATCCTACTAGAAAGGAATCTAGCAAGTAGACCTAATAAAAAGAAATCCTAACCTAGACAATAACTATTCCCCGGGCTGCGACGCCAAAAACTTGATGCGTAGGGATTCATACCAGGCTTTACCTCTCGAGGGATCTCGAGAAGCTTACAACCCCCACCAGGCAGTGTACCTGATCGATGTAGTATAGTATAATGACAAGTACCGGGGGATTGATCGTTCAGCTAGGAATAGTGTCGCTAGGATTAGAAAACCTAAAGACTAGGTATAGAGATGAGGGGTGATTCTTTTTGTAATTTTTTATATTTTATGTAAGCAATTAAAAATCTCGGTTTTGAAGGAGTTGGGCGGAATTAGTTGCTAGTCAACTAACCCAATTACTAAGATGCAATCAAATTAAAATACTAAAAATGAAAATAAACTAAATTAACTAGTAGTGTGAGCAATATATGGGAGAATTATGTTTACTTAGATTTCACTACTCCCTAGATATCTTTTATAGGTTAATTACTTGTTACAGTTGGGTGGATGACGGATTGTATTCCTTAATACCATTCATGGGGTGGCGTACTTACTTCCCCAATCCTATAAGCGCCTACTTCACTCCTATGTCGAGCCGGATAAGAAGCTCCTAACATGGGATCAGTAGAATTTGCTCATGCATTAAATACAATCATAAAAACCTAGTACACATTGGTTCATGTTTCCTAAGACGTTCAAGCATGTTACACAATGGAGATCTGCCAGTTTTCTTAAGCCTAACATTGAAATCATTCATCCATTACAACTATAAACAAGTAATCAACATATAATTAACATCTAGGTTTCATTACATCTAAGCAAACACATGAAAGATCTAGCCTAGCATGTTGAAATCAAGACAAGTATAAGATATATTCAAACAACACATAGACATATTGATTGAATTGAAAGAGGACTTATCTCAATTGAACATGAAAGGTTTCAAGGGGTGAAAACCCTTGAAAATACTGTAAAAAATGACCTAGGGTTTATTAGGTTCGACCCTATTATTCTCCACACAAGTTCCTCTTCTAATGAATGAAAAATAGAAAAGTATATATAGATTCTGTGGGGTGACGGCGTCAAGAACAAATGTTTGACGCCGTCATCTCGCCGCCAAATAATTTCTCGGACTGCCTAGATCTGGGTTTGACGCCGTCACGTGTACTCCTTATGCAGGCCGTCACAAAATTTACTCTTGACGCCCTTCTCTTGACGCCTTCAGGTTTTCTCTGGGTCGTCATGGATTTTACTCCTGACGCCGTCAGGATTTTCTTCTTGATGCCGTCAGGTACTGTTCTCAGCATGGAAAATTAAGTCTTTGCCGTTTTTTCACTTTTATGCTCCAAAAACGTCCAAAATGCTTCATTTTCCAGAATTCACTCCCAAAGTACCTAAAATCACAAAAGGAACGATTTAGGGCAATATTTGATCAAATAACTTCGATTCCGGGCTTAAATGACCCACTAAAAACGGTTCATTTTTCGCCTCATCAGATATGCTCATTGGGGAAAGCGATTTACTTATGGTATCGGTAAATGATTTTTTTCATATTATGTTCGAGTCTCCTCGATCAATCGATCGGTTGTACAGATCTGCTCACAAAGAGAGGTACACATGTAAATATTCATTGCTTTTTATTTGTGTGACTGTTAAAACTTTATAAATCAAAAGAGCGGGTCTTGGAGCAACAAAGATGGAGTCACGATATGATAAAGAACATAAAATAATGATAATAATTGAAGTGATTATTTTATTTAAAATTTGAAGTTTCAGTAGATATGATTGTTTGACTCGTGACTAGTACTACTGGTGAAAAAACCCATGTTAAGATTTAGATTTAACAACCCATTGATGTGTAAGGCTCTGTTTCTTTTTCCGTATGAGCATCTGTGTGGGGAAAAATGTGAGTCCCTCATATAAATTAATGTTTTTTTTTTGGTTGGGGTCCACCCAATTTGGTTAAATGGTCTGTACACTAAGGACATACATATGCATACTCTTCCCCATATAGATGCATTAGTGGAATTGGTCCCACATGGACCCACATAGACTTATAACCATCTGAATCTATATAAAAAAAAGAAACGGCCCTTAGTCATGTGTACATGCACAAAGTGGATCATTTAATGTATTGGCTATTGATTCTCTCTTTTCCTTTTATTTTTTTGAGGTTCTAAGATGTTTGATTAATACTTTTCGAAATGGATCTGGGTATATTTTGAATCTATGATTTACAAGGTTTGATCGTATATAAATGCTTTATTGGTGAAGTCTACAATTCTCATGGTCTAATCTCTATACATGTCTTTAGTTAACTCATGTATTTAAAACATTGATTAATTTACCTATTTGTTTCACATCGAATAATGTTAAGTTGTAGTTTTGTTGGTATAATGTTGTTTGTGGGTTAATGTTTTTTTTTTGCAAAATCACTAAAAGAAGTGTGCATATGTGTTATTGAGTGTGGATATATGTTTTTTAGCTTATGGTTTTTTTGTAGACAGTTAGTTTAACCACTTTGTTTTAAAATCTGATCCTAACTTTTTTTAGCTTTTTTTTATGGTTTATTTCATAGTATACAAGATTACTACGTTACTTTGGACAATTAGTTCACGACTGTCCTGTTTAATCTTTTGCTCATAATGTTATAGTTCTTGTAAACTAATAACCTAAAAAAAGATAAACCTACCTGATACAATCAAATGACGAGGGCTGTTATTTTTTGTGTGTAGAAAGTTAAACCACCTTTAGGATTCCTCTTCGTTATTCTTGTTACATGGTGTGTGTGATTTTTTGTATGGTTAAAGTGTAATAAATTTTAAAATGATTATTGGTGTAGGACATTGATCAGATTCATTATACATAGCGTATTGTTTTCTTTTCTATTGGCTGCTGATCTTTGTGGGTTAGATGGTTATAGTTAATCCATGCTTGTGTAAAGTTTATTTTTGGTCAATGTGTAGATAGTTATTGTTAGTCCATGCTTGTGTCAAGTTTATTTTGGTCGAGGTGTGCACGCGTGTTATTGAGAGTATTAAGAGTGTATATGTGTCTTTACAGGTTTTTGTGAATTTGATGTCTTATGTGTATATGTGTTTTTGCAGTTTCGGAATTTCAATGTATTGAAAGTGCATATGTGTTTTTAGTCAGATATGAAATTATTTCGTGATTAGTTTTGATTTAAGGGTGCTCTTTAAAAACACATATGCAGTCTCAAAATGGTTTCTTGTGAACAAGTCAAAAATGCATTGTGCACATGTGTTTTGTTAGATGTTATGATTAAATAATTCATTTCTTAATTGATTGTGGTTACAGGTGCGAGTATGATGAGTGATGTCAAGAATGCACATGTGTTTTGTACATACTATCTAGCGAGAAAATAGTTATCACAAAGATGTAAAGAGTAAAGACACAAGCGCATGAAGTTACGAGAAGATTAGCAGACACGGCTATACATCAACGAAACTTTATTTTATTCTTTACTTTTAGAATTTTGTATTTGAATTGTATATGACATGATTTTTAATTTCGTGTATAATGTTTTTGTTTTGAAATGTATATGATACATGTATAATATTTAAGTTTGTCATTCAATGCACTTGTGTAAATATTTTTGACCAAAACACATTAGAGGTTTAAGCAATTAAACAATAAAAATATATGTAAATTTACTTTATAAAAAAACACATATGCACAACCTTTCGAAATCATGCATGTTGGAAAAATAATAATTAATAAAAAATCCTAAAATTTAGGACGTAATAAAACGTTTTTTATTAAAAGAAAAGAAAATAATAAAAAAACAAAAAAATGCAATTCTACTCTTATACCCTTTTAAAATAAATATTCAAAAAAACCTGATTCGTTGATATTGGTTCTCGCAGTTCTCGCAATTTATTTGGTTCTGAAAAGAACTTCACCCTATATATATAGGGGAGGGTTAATGTGAGATCAAACTTAAAGTTGTAAAAATAAGATCTAGTCTAAAAACCATTAAAACCATTTTATAAATAACCATATTAGCAATAATACACAAAAAATAAAGTATTAATATGAATTAACATTTTAGCAACTAATAACCAACTGCTACATGAGTTTGGATTAGTGATACACAACTATAAATTTGCATGTTGAATCAAAGTGTATCACCTTAACCTGATACATTATATGTCGAATCAAAGTGTATCACCTTTGTTTCATCAATTTAAAAAAGAAAATCATCAGAACTTTAACAATTTTAGTTGTACTCAATAAAAAATTTTATTTTATTTTAACGAGAGTATTACTTGTTAGATTTTAGTTGGATCTTATTTTTACAACTTTAAAATTGATCTTATTTGATCTAAATTTTATATATATATATATATATATATATATATATATATATATATATATATATATATATATATATATATATATAAAATCACATGTTAAAGACGCATCTTCATAAAATAGATGCATCTTTATTCGTTTAAATGCATCCTTTTTTGTTTCAAGAATGTTTTTTTTAGAGAAAATGCTGCGAAGTAGATAATATCAACACTTTTGACATGTAGATGACTTAAAACAAGTATTCACCTAATCTCTACTATTTATAAAGAGTGTATATTTATTATTGAAACTTAAAATGACTTGAAATTAAGTAATATTAGTGTACTATTATACCATTAATTAAAAATAGTAACATTTATTACTAAATTAATATTTTAAATAATTTTTATTCCATAAACGATAATCATTGTTTGTTTCTAACTCATAGACTTTTTCTTGCAACTAGCCAACTACTGTAAATTAAACTTGTATGTTTCATTGTTTGTTTCTAATTACATCTTATCTATATTTTTTGTATTTATCTTCTACTTATGTTATGGATAAATATAAAATGTTACCTAATAAGAAAATATTTTTTTTAAATAATATTATTACTAAATAAGGTATGGTTTAGTTTTTTTGAAATGGAAAAGTCCCCACTTGAGGTTTTGTTTTATTATATAGAAGATGTATGCTTCATATGCAATTTTATCAATTAAATTTATTGCTAATCTGAACTATTAGTATGATGTAAAGGATAATAATTATGTAAATCTAGCTAATTAATGACAAATTGATGGATGTATCGGGAATTTAAATTACGAGAGGTGACTATATTAGTAAGACGCTACAAGTGAGGTTTACATTTATTGGGAAAGGATCTTCTCAATTAACTTGACTCAAACTAAAGGATCCTCAACTGGACTAAAATAAAATGTCAAGATTAAAAGTAAAACCACGTCATCTTTGCCTTGATTTTAGTCCAATGGTTCATGTAACACCCCGCCTTATAGACCACAATATTGTCCGCTTTGCCCGAAGGCTCACGGCTTTGCTTTTGTAGCCCTCATGTGAAGACTTCCCGGCAAGTCACCCAAGCCAGTACTACTCTCACATGAGCACGCTTAATTGTATGGGCGATTAATCGTTAGACCACAAAACGCGTTGTTGCTAGTAAGGCGTATGTTATCCTTATATACTCAGCATCACTCCAAGCCACAGCCGATGTGGGATTTGCCTAGGGTGTAACAATTCACCCCCCCCCCCTAGGGACTCATCGTCCTCGATGAGGTTTGCCCCACCATCCCGAACGGCTCCGGAGTGGCTCTGATACCAAGTTGTAACATCCCGCCGTACTCAGCCCACAATATTGTCCGCTTTACCCGAAGGCTCACGGCTTTGCTTTTGTGGTCTAACCTGTAACTTCCCGGCATGGTCACCCATGCCAGTTGTGCTCTCACACGAGCACGCTTAACTGTAACTTGCTATAACCATTAGACCACAAAACGCGTTGTTGCTAGTAAGGCGTATGTTATCCTTATATACCCAGCATCACTCCAAGCCACAGCCGATGTGGGATTTGCCTAGGGTGTAACAGTTCATGGAATCAAATCTCAGACATGAATTTTTGCATCACTGAACGTGGTCTACACTTGGCTAACAACGGTTGAGCCTTTGGCATAGTGAGCCCATGACCTTCGGTCATATCAATCTTCTCTTCACTAATCCTTTCCCAATCAAAGCATTGTATAAGCAACCCCAATGCCAGCCCAATCATGCGCATAGCCAAGCCATCCCCGGGACAAATCCTCCTTTCGGACCCAAATGGCATGAACCTATACCCGTCACTTGTGACTTCTGGCTTTTCGAACCTTTTTGGGTTGAACCTTTCAGGGTCACTCCACAGGTTGGGGTCATGATGTATGGCCCATTGATTGACAAATAGCATGGTTCCACGTGGGATGTGGTAGCCTCCAACCATACAATCTTCTGGTGACTCGTGAGGTAATAGTAAGGGGGCTGGAGGATACATTCGCATAGTCTCGTTCACAATACAATGTAGATATGGTAATATGGCCATGTCTTATTCATTAACAAGACGATGTTTGCCAACATGATTATCTATTTCGTCTTGTGCCTTCTTTAGAACATGTGTATGGTTGAGTAATAATGAAAAAGCCCATTCCATAGTTGCGGCAGAAGTATCCAGTCCGGCTGATAACATGTTCTAATAATGTAACATCAAATATTAGTTTAAAAAATAAAATAAATAAATAAATGTCTAACGCATATATTCATAAGTCAGAACATGTGTTATATGCGACTCCATTAATAGTGTTAGAAAATTGTACTTTAATAAGTGATCTTACCAGGACATAGTTTTTAATAAGCTCGTCAGTGTAGTATTCAGGATCGGTTTCTTGCAGCTTCAATAACACTAAAATCATGGTGTTCTCATCAATCTTAATATCTTTAGCTAACACTTCAACCCCCCTAACTTTTCTAAGACGATCAATCAACCCTTGTGCGAATGCATCTCTCTTTTTCTGCAACGTGATCAACTTGTTCTCCAATCCATTCACTCCAAACCATCTCAAGAATGGCAGGTGGTCCCTTAAATTCAAGGCATTCCCGATCAGAAATGTCTCCTTAACTATCTCCTGGAATCGTTTCCCGTCCTCCTCCATATCAACATCAGAATACCTTTTCCCAACGATCAACCTCATCAATAAGTTCAACGTAAACTCATTGAATACCGACTTTAAGTTCACAGGTGAAGAGCATTCAGAAATCAGCTTACGAACCAAGAGTCTTCCTTCGTCAGAACGTTCATCCTGGAGCTCGTTAAGCCTTTGAGTGGAGAAAAAATTACCGGCAGAAATCTTACGGAGGTTGCGCCAGTGGTCCCCAAATGATGACGCAGCAACGTTGGTGTAGTTGACGGCAAGAATCTTGGCAGCGATCAAGCGAGGGCGGGCAGCAAAGATGATGTCGTTCTTTGTGAAGCATTCTTCCGAGATAGAAGAGGACGAGACCAAGAGGACACGGCGGAATCCAAAGCGTAGGAGGAGGATGGGACCATGTTTGGCGGAGATTTTGGCAAAGGTTCTATAGACGGGTCTTTTCATGAGGTAAAGATGGCCGATAATGGGTATGGTTGGGAAGATAGTCGGAGGAAGGTTGGAGTATTTACGGCGGAAGTGGTTGACTAACATAAGTGAAACTAGAAATATTACGACTGTGATAAAGAGATGATCCATGGAGAAAGATCAGGTGATTAATCGAGGTTATACAAAATGATATGGTTATTACTTTTTAGTATCTGTTTCTAAACTAAATCTACATATTTTAGAAAGAATAGGATGCTGGTGATATATAACATGCGGGGTTGTGACCATTAATTCTATTAAAATGAACAAGAACATGCACTAATTGTTAACACATGCATACATCCTTCGGACATGGAGGATCCCCTATATCCTTCAACTCCATATTCTTATGCTACACGAATACATGTGCATAGCAACGGGATTTTATAGCGACAGATCATTCAGTGATAAAAAAAGTTTATGGGTTATAAATGAAAAATAATAAAAGTTAGGGATGTCAAATCTTGCCCAATTTGTAATTTTTGGGCAATTGTTGACACTTTTTTAAAAGTTTGGGGCGTTTTTGCCCCTTTGCATTTATTTGATGAGCTTTTACAGGCAAAAGATAAAAACAGATATTATTAGATGAGCTTTCAAATCACACAATTCAACTTTCAAGCAATTACTCTCATTTTTTTTCGACCAATTCACTTGTCACTGGTAACTATAAAACATTCCAACTATTTTAATTTTAATTTATGTCATTTATTAACTATTTTATGCATAATTATTTAATACTTAATTAATTGATAGATATATTTAATTAGTTGTATTTTTATTCATTAGTCCCAACAGATTTTCTCAAATTTGCAGTCAGATTTTTTTTTATTTATTTTTATTTATTTTTATTTTTATTTTTTTTAAGAAAAAATAATTAAATATAGTTAAGACTTAGATGCTTGATCTTTTTTTACAAGATGAATTAAAGGGTTTTTTAGGACTGTTCCGAATGTTTTTAATAGTTGAATTATAATTTGCTCGTTTTAGCCCGTGCCCGTTTGGCCCGATTTATAATTTGTCCTTTTAGCCCATGCCCGTTTTAACCCGTGCCATTTTAGCCTGTGCCCGCCCGTTTTGCCACCTCTAATAAAAGTTTGAAGATTTGGGGATTAAACATAATGTTTTGAAACCCGGTTAAATTGTTCCGGTCGAAAAACAGGTCGATTTAAACCGAGTCATGCTTTTAATAACTGAACCCATCGTGTATTAGTCCTTGTATTCAAAACTATATGTTTTTCCCAGTTGAACCCGTTGGTCCGGTCCAGTTTTCAAAACTATATGCAACATCAACTTGTTAGCTTGTATGAAATTTTGTGTGTTTTATTAATTTGTATAATGTGTATAATAATATATACTTTTCATTTTAAGGTGTTTTAAAAATAACATTAATTAGTGTATTTAATTATTTTATATTTTATATTATGTTGTAGCTTGTTTAAATTGTATATTGTAAAAATTTTATTGTAATTTTTAGTAAGGGGTGTTTTAATTGATTGTTTTTAATTTGATATAGATGCTTTTAATTGGTTGTACCATATGAATAAATTATTATAATTTTAAGTTATAGGGTGTTTTAATAAAAGTATTGATTATACAATTCATTTTCTCACTGTTAGACTTTCAAGATTTCACTTTTCAAGATTTGATCATTTTCTCTTTATATGTAGTATAGATTAGAAAAATTAAATTGATAGGTCAAATATTTTAGGTAATAATGGCTTTACTATTTTGTTTATTTTTATCTTAAACTAGGTTAGAAGCCCGCGCGTTGCGGCGGGGTGTTGTGCTAAAGAAGGAGGTTCCGTTGCATTTAGTAAGTGGTGTAAACTGATAATGGTGGGAAGAAAAGTCTAATAATTAAACATTCTGATAGTGTTTTCCATACATAAGGCTTACATTCATTTGCTGCATAAATGTTATACAAAGAATCAGCCTCACATCCGAATGTGCATTTGCTACAGAAAGTGGTATTGCAATGTATGCCTCATTGCAAGACCAAGGACCTTCACACCAATCTTATCCGCCATTAGTGTATCTTTCTAGTTGTATGCAGTCTTCTAGTCTCATTGATAGGTGACGGCATATTAACCTTGACAACAGACAAACTCGGGCCTGGTTAGTTAAAAAAAGAAAGAAAAAGGGAAATGATGAGCACATATGAAAACAAAACCAACTAAACTGGGCAAAAAGACAGAAGTAACAACGGGACATATTAAGTACATAAATAACAGAAACGGTATTTACCCTAGGCCAACATCCGTGTATAATTATTGTTTTCCTGTGAGCGCATGCCACTTAGTGCAGCACCCGTGCCTGCATTTGAAACAAATAAATGAACAAACGCTAGCATACCACTATTTTCAGCGGTCCAAGAAAGAAAAGAAAAAAAAAAGAAGTGGGAATGCGCAAGCCTAAGTACATAGACAGCGGGTATGGTACGTACCTCGGGGGACATACCGGTCGCGGTCATTGTTTGTTTGACCTCCCCAATGTTGCTACTAATACCTAAGATAAAATAACTGAGGAAAGACTACCATAAGTTTAACCATTAAGCATACACTGTATTTAACAATCTACGAAGATGAAAACTAATACCGCAAGTTATCTCGAGTAGCTGGCCGCTGATGCCTGTTACTGGAAGGCCCAAATAGGCCAAAACTCTATCCAAAACACATGTGGTTGCAATTCTACACAATCCGCAATATGAGCATTTATTAAGCCTAAGCATTTTCAGGTCCTAATCTTACATCAGGTCAAGGTTTTCCATAAACTGCAATGTAGACTCAGGATCAGTTATCGACAAACAGAAAATATAAGCAATCCCAAACACTGACATACCTTATTTTTCTGCCTTAAGAGGTTATTTTCCTTTTGCCCTTCTTCACAGCACTCGCCATCCTCACGAAAAAGTACGCTGCAAAAGCAAGCCACAACAATCGATAAATAATCATAACAGTTAAAAGATGTATATTAAGATGTGATACACTGATAAATTGGTCAAATGTCGAACGTAACAACAATATTAACTCTCTTTACCAAGAATAAGGCAACAACTATATGTTTTTTCAATTAATTACCGTATAGTGTTTCGCGTCATTGCTACTTCTACATGCATACATAATGAAAAGTTACAATGAAAAAACACATTATACGGTAATTTTTCCTTAAGGGTTTGATTAAGTTTAGCTAGCAAGACATAGCGTAGTTATAGTAGTAACAATTTAACGGAAAAAAGTCAGGGTTCATATGATTAGAATACTGACCATGTGTAATAACTATGCGACATATAGCACATAAGATAAAGAGCTGCTTTCGGAAAAAAAATTGTCAACGGGTCAAACCAACCCAACGTAACCTGACCTACAATATATTAAGAACTTTTTTCTTTGCATTATTTTAGCCCATTTGGATATCCCTGTTTCACCCAAACAAACCAACAGATGTATAAAGGAAATGCAAATTGACCCAGTTTTGTCCATTTGGTCAAAAGTGACCCTGTCTAATATAAATCACATAAATGCATAACACGGAGAATAGTAAAAGTAGTTTCAATGTATAAAGAAAGGGGGAGATATATACAGAATCAGGTACAGGCTCTACGGCAGTCACATCTTCAAGTAACACACATTCTCTCTGATTAAGGTCTAAGATATCCTCATCGCCATCACCATCATCATAGAGTACCTAAAAATATATTAAACCGAACAGTAGTCATTATAAAAATTATAGGAAAAATGTAAACCAACACCTTGGGGTAGATATTTGTCAAATTTCACACCTTATGCTTCATTTTACTACGATCAAAGGATTCCACGACTCCTTTGTAATAACTGCAGCAATAAAATGACAGTCATTTGGGTTGTTTTAATTAGCACAAACAGAAACCGCTGATAAAAGGCAAGCACCATAGCATTCGGTCAGCTACTTTGGTACTTACCTTTTATCTGCAGCTTATAGGCCGCATTAAGAATAATTTTAGACTATTTTAACTTTACATTATCTTTAAGCATGTTTAAGAGAAAAACAACACAATACAAACACAAAAACAAAACCTACTTAAAATCTGGTCCAACACGATTTAGAGCACGGAACCCAATATTTTCTTTGAAACTCCTAACTCCACCTATTCCACAAAACAACAGACACTATATATCATAAACCGTATAAACCAATAAACAAATAAAACACATTCCAATTTTTTTTTTTTAAAAAAGGTGATTTACCAAGCTCCTATGCCATATCTACCAAAAAGTCATCCAAATCCCTGAAAAATGATATATAAATTATCAGATTCCGACTACTACCAACAATAAACTATATTGGTGTAAGCGTTTATGTAGCTCAACTGATACTTAGTGCTGACTTCAACTCTCTAAACCTGGGTTTTTCTTTTCTTCGTTTTAAAAAACAGGCCTGAACATAATTAAGTGTCTTAGCTTGCAGGTTTTTATTATATAAACAATTTTGTTAGCATCATTGAGTTTAATCATACTGTGACGGTTACCTATGTTATTATTCTAATTCTAAATAGTTTAAAGTATTAAGCACCTAAGACCCTGTTCCGTGTATGCCATCTACTATAAGCACACTGTACATGTAGCAAATGCGAAGGATCATACTTACATTGGGGAGTTTGATGGACACGCTTGTTCCTGTTACAGTGTGTTAATGAGAAGCTGCTAAAGTGCAAGAAATCACACTATGGGACTGCATAAACCCAAAAATTGTCTGATAAGCATCATGTCCAAATCAGAACTAAAATATTCAATTTCTTATGAAATAAAAGTAGCCGTTATTTAGCAAACACCCAAAATAAATTTGTAAACAAAAAGCACCCTCTAAATACCCTCTAAATCCAAACACCCTCTAAATACCCTGCAAACATGTAAACAAAAAACACGAAAACATGCCGCTTCCGCGATCATTAACATATATTCCATAATCAGATCATTTTCATCATAAAAACATACCTCTTTTGCGATCATTAACATATCTTCCAGGGACTGGTAGCCATCCAACGTTCTAGCCAACTCCATACATTTCTTCCACATACAGTCTAGCTGGACTAAGTAATTAGGAATATATAATCAGTGTGTGCAAAAATACTCGACACAAAGAAACAATTCTTGGATACCAATACAACCACCAATGACCTGAGAAAACGTACATAAAAACTTCTTATATCCTAACATTTTTAAAATAATATGATGTGCAAATGGCCTATGTGTGCAGGTATGTAGAAAAACCCAAAAAAAAATCACTAATTGCTCGAAATCACAAAACCTTCTTTCGATTCCCATAAAAATTGCAAGAAAATCATACCTTATAATGAGATTTTTACATAAAAATAACAACAATGAATAACCTTATAACCATTCTATCAACACAATAAACCATATAGCAACTATACTCAGACGGTTTCCACGACTCCTATTACTAACACAGAATAATAATCTATCCAACAAACATAAGGATAACACAAAACAAACCTTGAGCTGAGTCCCTCTCCTACACAATGAAAGTCCTCATCTTTCCTGTTACAAAAGAGCATAAGATAAATTATCAATCCTTAACACAAAAAACAACAAAATTCTAAATCGAAGCAGAATTTGTTTGATTATTGGTAAATTAAATACAATAACATAAAATTTATAGCCAATTAATGCATCAGGGTGATTTCGCCCAATTTTTTTAGGGTTTGCTTAGAATTTTTTTATGAAAGTGTTTAGCATAATCAATCAAATTAATAAAAAACACAAACTAAGTGAAAAAAAAATCCAGATAATCTTACCTGATTTACCCGATCTAACCGCTTCCCTCAACGACAACATAATACATTAGGTTGGTGTCTGATTTGGATGCGATGGGGCTGTGTTTTGTGTTTGTGTTTTGTGTTTTGTGGATGTCGATTGAGAGAGTGGAATGTGTGAGGGAGTGGAAGAATAAGTATGGGACTGGGAGGTAGCAATTCACTGTAGTAACCATTTTGGCCGGGTCGGGTAAGAAACAAAGTTTTACCCGAAGATCCCTATGAATGTAATATTGATAAATAATGTAACTTGAGACACATTAGATGATTTTAATCCAAGTATAAATAGACTTGAATCACGTTATTTATGAGGACAATCGTTACTTCTTAGGATAGCAACGAAGATACTTTGGCTTTGTGCAAACCCTTTGTGACTTCTATTTTTAATTGCTTTTTGCATGGTCTTCCTAAAATTAGTATTATAGTAAGGGTTTTTTGACGGTATATTAATATGCATGGCCTTCCTAAAATTAGTATTATATTAAGGGTTTTTTGACGGTATATTAGTATGTACTGTAATCAATAAAGACAAACACTAGTATTTTAATAAAAAACACTTTTAAAAATGTTAGTTAAAATTTATATATTATTATATTTAAGGAAGCAGATGTTTGTTGTACCAACCCAATTTTCGAGCTACTTACATTTAAAAACATTTTACAAATCGGATCTTTTAGACCTCTTCTGATTAACAAAGGTCTTTAAATGATTTTGCACCCATCCATACTCGTTTAGACATGTGAAAAAAAAAAAAAAAAAAAAACACCCGGTCTAAAAGTGGCAATTCAAAACCTATTGATTAAATATTTGCTTTAATTGGGTTAATATCTAGTAGGTGATGGATCTAATCGGGTCTCCGATGATCCATCCAAAACTCTTACCCATACCCATTTAAACTCATGTTACAAGAAGACCTATCAAAAACCAAACCGTCTAAATTCAAACACATCTAGACTCTTGACTCAAACCCGACCCAACCCATCTATTTTACCACTTCTAACCCGGTCTAGTTACGAGAATATATGTAGACCCATGCATATCATCTTCACTTGTCTAAAAATCAATCTAATAGATCATAGATCGGTTACATATTTTATCACTGACGAATAGCCTAAAAGTTTTGAAATTCATGGGCGCCAATATTTTCAGCTTTTTCCTCTTTTGTCTTTCAGTTACACAAAAACACTAACATAAGCACATGGTTTTAAAGGTGCGCCATGATGGCGCCAAAGCATCGTTAAGACGTGAGACGTGACTTTCACGTTAAGAAAGAAATCAAGGCATCGATTCTAGGCGTGGCGTAAGACGAGACAGGAAAATACTCAATAAAGTGCGCTAAAGCGTGAGGCATGGCGGGTTTTATGATTCAACTCCGATAAAAAAAATTCTGAAAAAATGAAGAGTATTATATGTAAGGATCGTTTCTTAACATTATTTGTTATATACAACGCTTTTTGTAAACTCGACATATATGAAATATAATAGAAATATATAAATATTTTTATATTTTGTGCCGTCTTATATCATGCCTTAAAAACGCAAAAGCTTCTCTTTAGCCGATAAGACATAAGGCTGGGTCATGCCACCATACCACGTCGCGCATCACGTTATGACCTTGCATAAACGCACTGGTTCTCTTTCGCCTAACACACACACCACCACAGTCGCTACTTCCACTCTCTTAGTGGCACCCTGCACCAGTGCCGACATGACGTAATGTATCATCAAATATTCAGAGACAAACATCCTCGTCTTCATCTTCAAGAAGGTCAGTATCTGTACCAAATATTATTCTTAGTTTCTTGGGTTGCAAGTCGATTGGTTTTTTCTTCAAAGGGTTTCCACTGCTTTCAAGTCGACGATACACCAATTGGAATAGCACACATTGTCACCGTTGCCACCATACTAGCTGGAGGAATAGTTTCAGGTTAAAGGCTTGATGATTTGACCGATTTTACACATAGTTTTTGTTTTTATTTGTGTATTCATTGATATTAAATTCGCCTAATTTTATGATTTTGGACGATTCCTACAAGTTTTTACGAAAAGTTCAACTAAACCTTTAAAATTTGGTAAAAACAAGCAATACCACTCTAAGTGTTTCCGATGCTGTAATTCTCTCCAAGATTAATCATATTTTCACAAGAAAGAAGACAATATATGATGGTGCACAAATATTCTGCAAATTGTTGAACATATAACTACTTATTTACTTTTCGAATGGATAGTAAATGATTTATATCTCACAATTTCAATCATTATATATAGATGGCAAAAGATCATGATGAGGCGAAAAATGAACCATTTTTAGGGGGTCATTTAAGCCGGAATTAGAATTTATTTGATCAAATATTACCCTAAATCGTTCTTTTTGTGATTTTAGGTACTTTGGGAGTGAATTCTGGAAAAGGAAGCATTTTTGACGATTTTGGAGCATAAAAGTGAAGAAAACGGCAAAGTCTTAATTTTCCTTGCTGGGAACAGTACCTGACGGCGTCAAAAGGCTTTTCATGACGGCTTCAAGAGTAAAAGTGGTGACGGCCCAGAAGAAACGTGAGGCGTCACCCAAGGCCGTCACGTGTTAACTTGTCAAAACTTGCGCGCGGAGTAGCTGATATTGTTTTGATTATAACTTTTACATACAAACTCGGATTTAGGTGATTCAAAAGCCCACACGAAGAGGACGAAGAGATCTACAATTTGGTGAAAAATGGTCGTGACGGCGTCAAGAGTAACGGGCTGACGCCATCAAGATGGGCCGACAGAAAACTTGCCTATAAATATAACATCATAACTTCACTTTTTGTAAGCCCTAAACCCTAAGGTCGATTCCTGGGTTTAGGTGGGTGTTTTTCTAGCAACTTAGAGGGTTTCAATCACTCCATAAACATCTTGTAATGGTTTGATGATTCTATCTTAATTCATGTCTTCAATTATGATTATTGTTTCTTGTTCTTTATTAATTATGCTTGGCTAATTCACCTTGTGTCTACTTATGATTGTGTGAAACTTGTGTATACTTGATTAGATCTTATTTATTTCTTGTTGATGTTTGTGTCTATCTCCATGAATGAGGGCTTGTTGATGTGTGTGTCTATCTCCATCAATTAAGGCGTGACAACTTCAATAGATCTAGTTGGTTTAGTTTATAATTCTTGTTTCCTATTGATTCTTGTTTTGATTGAATGTCTCATCAATGTTAGGCTTAAGAAAACTGGCAGATCTCCATTGTGTAACTTGCTTGAACGTCTTAAGAAACATGAACCGATGTGTACTAGGTTTTTATGGTTGTATTTAATGCATGAGCGAATTCTAGTGATCCCATGTTAGGAGCTTCTTATCCGGCTCGACATAGGAGTGAAGTAGGATCTTATAGGATTGGGGAAGTAAGTACGCCACCCCATGAATGGTATTAAGGAATACAACCCGTCAATTAAAGCAAGGTGTGACAATTCAATAGGTAGAATTGGATAGCTAGCAAGGAGTAACATATCATAGGTAGCCATGCTTCACTTATCTTGTAGAACCTTAGTTTAGTTTAATTAGTAGCTTTTGGGTTAGTTGATTAGCAACTAATTCCGCCCCTCCTTCCAATACCCGAGATTTTTACTTGCTTTTCATAAAATATAAAAACACAAAAAGAATCATCCTTCACCTTTAGACCTAGTTAGATTAATTTCAATCCTAACGACACTATTCCTGAGTTGAACGATCAATCCCCCGATACTTGTCACTATACTATACTACAACGATCAGGTACACTGCCTGCTGGGGGTTGTAAGCTTCTCAAGATCCCTTGAGAGGTAAATCCTGGTGCAATCCCTACGCTACCAAGTTTTTGGCGCCGCAGCCCGGGGAATAGTTATTGTTTAGGTTGAATTTGATTTTTATTAGGTCTACTCATTAGATTCCTATCAAGTGAGATTTTTTCTTTTTACTTTGTAGCTTTCTGGTACTCTATCTTTTCTTTGTGATTTTGTATGTAATTTATTTCAAATGGACACTTCACTTAGACTTCTAAGATTGCAAGATAAGGTTGAGTGGCTAAAACACCAAAGAGTTCAAAATACCTCATTTAGAGACACCTATGAATCATATGAGCCTTCATCTAGGATAGATTCTTATGAACAACCTCCATGTTTAGGATCTCGTTTTAGTGAGGCCAATAGGAAAAGCGACCTAGTTTGCCAAGGAATTGTGGATAGAGCTATAGCAATAAACCATAAGTTGGATGAAGCACTAGGTTTGCTTTTATCACTACCTAAGAAAACAATTGAGGAGGATTTAGCCGAGCATGATCACATTGATCAAAAAGACCTAGGTTTTATGATCGATGACTTTGAATCTCAAGAAACAGATGATGAATCTTTTGGGCAATTTGTATATAGCAATTAGAATATTGAGGATGATCCTTATGATTCGGACATAGAAGTTGAGATGCCTAGAGAAGCACGTGAGATACTTAGGAGAATGCTTAGGATAGATTCTACCAAAACACATGATGAGGATATAGGTGATCTTGACACATGGAATGATGAGGTCAATAACATAAGCCCACAAAATACTCACCATCATTTGAGGTACACACACCGCCCGTGACTTACCCGGAAGAAGTAGAAGAAACTTTAGGAATTCCGATGGAGGTAGAACCCTTGGACCAGGCACCACTTGAGGATATAGGTTTGAATACTTGTAGTGATAACCTTACTCCTATTTCTAGGGAATTTCCTAATGTTGATGAACCGGAACCTCAACCTTTACATAACTTTCCATCCTTAGATATACATCTAGGAGACAAAAGAGGAACCGACCCACCCATCAACCAATATTATCCGGGTAGTTTTAGGATGAAGGAAGCCATTCACTCACCCCCTTCACCTCATGCGGCATATTTCCACCCTAAGGGTGTGTATCGCTACTTCCACCCGCACTTAATCCAAAGTGTAGGGAAAACCTCCCCTATTTCCATTAAATAAGGGTAGAGTCAGGCTCGTGACTTGAACAAAAACAAGCGCTTATTGGGAGGCAACCCAAGCTTTATTTGTTTGTTTGTTTGTTTGTTTGTTTGTTTGATTTTATTTGTTTCCGTATGCATGTTTTATTTTTGTTGCTTGTGGCTCATGTTTCAAGGTAAATTGTGAAAATGCTTTATTTTGTTTTTAACTTCGTCTTAATTGCATATAAAGGTATTTTGCAAAAGATAAGTGTAAGGGAGATCCAAATTTGTTTATAAGAACGAAATTGAGCATGAACCACAACAATATTAAATGGACATGTGTATTAGTATTCGTTAGAGTCAAATGCTTGTATCGAGTCATAATGATGTTTTGCAGGATTTTTCAGGAAGTAGGACATAAGTTTTTTTTCAGAAATTTTCTGGAAACTTAACGTAAAGATTTCTGTAGGTCACTTCGGATGGCGTCATGAGTTTACTCTTGACGGCGTCATGTGTAAAATTCTGGAAATTTTGCTAGTTTTGTTTATACCGGAGTCTTAAAGTTTTTGTTAATTCTTTAGTTTTATAAACTCTAGGAAATCTGCAAACATTCATTCCACAAGCATTATATCTTTAATTGTTTTGTTTCTATTCCTAAGTTTGGAATTACATCTAGTTGTGAGTTTTCTTTGTTCGGATTGATGCTTTGGGTTTTTGTGTTTGTTTTCTTAGGTTTAACAGGTTATGTATGACAAGAAGATGATTTGTACTCTGGAAGGGAAGCTTTGATTGTTCATTTTCTTGGAGGAAGATCTAACCTGACCACCTTATTATCCATACCGAGCGAATCAGGGGAGTATTTGATTTCATTCTTTTTACTTATTTCACTTTTACATTCTTTACTTGAATATTGGGGACAGCGTTCATCCTAAGTGTAAGGGGAGGGTAAAATGATGATACCTTACAGATACACTTTCGCTTGAGTTTGTTTGTTTGATAGTAGATGTGTAATAAAACTATGAGAAATACTTGTTAGTGTAATTTTAGCGCCAAATTTAAATTTTTTTACAACATTTAGGAGTGAAACTTTAGCCATAGCAAGCGTCTCATGGATAGGAGATTGTATGACTAGCACAAAACCGTATCATTCAGAAAAATTTTCCACCCAAATATGTGAGGTTCGCCTTTAGATTTGATAGGAAAAGCATTTACTATTAGTGCTTATGAGTGTACCGGTAGCATTTAGATCCCAGAACTTGCGTTAGTTATGCATCCCGAGACCGCTAGTGAGACTAAATTCGTGTAGTAGGATTTACTACATGATAAGAGGCATTAGGATCACCCTTGTGTTAAACCCGTATCATAATTACTTGATCATTTAAGTCATATTACTTGGCTAGTTAAGTCAACTAATTTTTCCCACACCTTAGCGTTGTACTCATTTTTAGTACACGAAACCCCTAGTACACCCCTCCGAGCCGATCTTTTCGTTTCTAACTTTAAGCATTTTACTTAAAGGAAGAATTTGTTACACGCCACTTAAATGTACACCCAAATCGCCTTAGTCTTCCGTGTATGCACTCATTTTTAGTGCATTATTGTTATTTGTTAAACCCTAAGTTAACTATCTAATTAATTACATGGTTGCTAAGTCGAGTCATATCCTTGTACATATTGTTTTGGGACGATTGGGACTCATGGGTAAAGTACTTATTTTATTGAGTAATGGGGAAGAACATCATATTTATTACCCCCATATGTACGTTAATCTTAAAAGTACTCCAAGTGTTTCAATTTTCTTAATTCGAGTCATTAGATTAGTTTATTGTAAAGTATGTAAAAATTCAAGTGTAAGGGGAATTTACATTCCCTATGATGTATTATCCCGTTTTATTCTATGTTCATTTTATGTTTTTGTTATTTTTCATTTATTAGCTTAAGTCGAGTCTAGTCTTGGCTTAGCAACGTCATATTGTACATGTAATTAACCAAGATTGTTAACTCGCCACCAGTAAAAACTGTCTATATCCAACAAAACCGTGTATTCCATATCCCTACACCTAACGTTACAACCCTTTAAAAGACCTCTTTGATAGTTTATCCTAGGTGCTTATGCCATGTGGTGGAGGTTTGATCATTTCCCAAGCCTATGGTAATCTATTTTGCTATGACAGGTAGTGAGAGATGTTTTCAATTTCCATATTATGATATATACTTTATTACACCAGAGAGATGTGAGTATCTAAACACTATTTGTGAGGTGCTACTGTATGACCTCCGTGCTTGTCTTTGGTCTTTAGTGGAACGATTATTTGTTGTAATTACTTTTATATTACTGTTAAATGACCCCTAACTTGTATTTTGATTAGAATAAAAGCGCATTTGCTTGAGGACAAGCAAATCTCAAGTGTAAGGGTATATGATGAGGCGAAAAATGAACCGTTTTTAGGGGGTCATTTAAGCCGAAATTGGAATTTATTTGATCAAATATTACCCTAAATCGTTTCTTTTGTGATTTTAGGTACTTTGGAAGTGAATTCTGGAAAATGAAGCATTTTGGACGATTTTCGAGCATAAAAGTGAAGAAAACGGCAAAGTCTTAATTTTCCTTGCTGGGAACAGTACCTGACGGTGTCAAGAAGCTTTTCATGACGGCGTAAAGAGTAAAAGTGGTGACGGCCCAGAAGAAACGTGAAGGCGTCACCAAAGGCCGTCACGTGTTAACTTGTCAAAACTTGTGTGCGGAGTAGCTGATATTGTTTTGGTCATAACTTTTGCATACGAACTCGGATTTAGGTGATTCAAAAGCCCACATGAAGAGGACGAAGAGATCTACAATTTGGTGAAAAAATGGTCGTGACGGCTTCAAGAGTAATGGGTTGACGCCGTCAAGATGGGCCGACAGAAAACATACCTATAAATATAACATCGTAACTTCACTTTTTGTAAGCCCTAAACCCTAAGGTCGGTTCTTGGGTTTTGGTGGGTGTTTTTCCAGAAACTTAGAGGGTTTCAATCACTCCATAAACATCTTGTAATGGTTTGATGATTCTATCTTAATTCATGTCTTCAATTATCATTATTGTTGCTTGTTCTTTATTAATTATTCTTAGCTAATTCACCTTGTGTCTACTTATGATTGTGTGAAACTTATGTATACTTGATTAGATCTCATTGATTTCTTGATGATGTTTGTGTCTATCTCCATCAATGAGGGCTTGTTGATGTGTGTGTCTATCTCCATTAATTAAGGCGTGAAAACTTCAATAGATCTAGTTGATTTAGTTTATACTTCTTGTTTCCTATTGATTCTTGTTTTGATTGAATGTCTCATCAATGTTAGGCTTAAGAAAACTGGCAGATCTCCATTGTGTAACTTGCTTGAACGTCTTAAGAAACATGAACCGATGTGTACTAGGTTTTTATGGTTGTATTTAATGCATGAGCGAATTCTAGTGATCCCATGTAAGGAGCTTCTTAACCGGCTCGATATAGGAGTGAAGTATGAGCTTATAGGATTGGGGAAGTAAGTACGCCACCCCATGAATGGTATTAAAGAATACAACTCGTCAATTAAAGCAAGGTGTGACAATTCAATAGGTAGAATTGGATAGCTAGCAAGGAGTAACATATCATAGGTAGACATGCTTCACTTATCTTGTAGAACCTTAGTTTAGTTTTCTTGCACATTAGTTTAATTAGTAGCTTTTGGGTTAGTTGATTAGTAACTAATTCCGCCCCTCCTTCCAATACCTGAGATTTTTACTTGCCTTTCATAAAATATAAAAACACAAAAAGAATCATCCTTCACCTTTAGACCTAGTTAGATTAATTTCAATCCTAACAACACTATTCCTGAGTTGAACGATCAATCCCCCGGTACTTGTCACTATACTATACTACAATGATCAGGTACACTGCCTGGTGGAGGTTGGAAGCTTCTTAAGATCCCTTGAGAGGTAAAGCCTGGTGCAATCCCTACGCATCAGATCAGACCTTACGAAAAAAAAATCAAAAATTAACATAAAAAACCACCACTAAATCGTATTTGGTTTCCTCACATGAAGTCAATGGTTCAAACCTCAATAGGTATGTACATTTTAGGTTGGCCATCGAAGAGTCGAAAACGGTCCTGTGATTAATTAACCTGGTGTGGTTGCGTACACCTGAGTCAGAAAAGCTCGCCCACCCCGGATTACCTAAGCAAAGCATCAACATCCTTTTTCTTCTTCTTTTTAATATTAAAAAAACCTAAATGAATTTGGCCATCAGATCACTTGGGATTTTTAAAACCTGGCCATTAATAACTTGTTAACTGCTAACAAAAGTGAGGAAGTTATCTGAACTATATTCAAAATCATTTAAATGAATTATGTTAGTGCAAAAAGTGTGATGAGTATGGGTTGGGCTTGGTTTGCATATTAGGCTACCCGGATGGACTGTTGAATGAGTGAAGTCTGCACTAATTCAATTAATGGATTGATTCCCTGCACAAATGAAAGTAAACCGTTAGCTTTACCGTAATGGGGATGGACCCCACGATTAAGCTCCGTCGTGAGAGTAAGTATTCATGTTTTTGTCAGAGAATATGTCTGTATTAGGATGCGTAAGAAAGTCATACCTCATAAATGTGTTTTAATGTTGCCTTTTATAGGTGAGCAAAATACTAGGGTTTCCTAGTATTTTGCCTATTACTGTAGTGGCCAGAGTGGGACCCTTGTCGGGCAAGGGTCCGCAGCTTAATCATGACTGCGAATACAGATCATCTTCCGCGGCCATGAGCTGGTCCGCAGGTGTACAACGGGGGAGTTGCTTAGTTGATCTATGTACGTCTTTGTAGGTCTGGGTCATTCCCATCTGTTTGTTTTGTTTTGTTGCGTTGGGCTGGAGCCCAGATGTGTATAATGCAGTCCAGGCCCAATAGGCCTGCTATCTGTATTACACATCATCAAGTCCCCCCTCCCCCCAATCTAGTGTGTTTATGGCACGCGTTCTTTTTGTAGCGTGCAGTGAACGTTGCTAGACTACGAGTTCTGTAGTAGTTCCGCTCCGTAACTGACTATATTTTTTCCATTTAGTTAGTTGGGATCGTGGGACATGTGTATTATTTCCGGCCGCTCGTCTTCCGACTGATTTGGCCAGTGAACTTTTTGTCTTCTCCTTTTACTTTATAATCCCAATCATTGACTGGGTCGTTTTTGCCACGTATTATTATCCTATCGTATCTTGAATTGAATGTACCATGGGTATAAATACTTGGTTCGGTTTTTACTATTTCTTTTTTCTTCTCCCTTATTTTCTGCTATTTGTAGTTTCTTTCATCTTTTACGGGTTATTATGTTTGAAAGTCTTCCAGAGCTTCGAGTCAGATCTCGATACTTTTTCTTTGTAATTCCTTTCTTTGATTACGCAGCAATGGATGTGTCCGAGTTTGTTAAGATTCCAGATCTCTTGCAAGTTACTCTTGTTAGGAAGAATTAATTAGAAAGTGAATCAAAACAACTAGAAGGTACTGCTCGACAAGTGGTTTCTCCTTCGCCCGTTGTTCCTTCTTAAGATGGTTTGAACATTATTCTTGATGTGTCCTCATATGAGGTTAAAGGTATAAATCAACATGATTCTGCTTTTGTTGATGATGGTACAGAGTCTTGTAGCTCTGGTGCTGGTGGTGGCAATGATGTTGAGCCTTCGGTGGTCCCAGTAACTGAAAATGTTGAGCCGAGGGGTTTGTTTGTGGTGTCTGAGCTAAAGGGGAAAGAAGGGGAAGCTTCTGCTGATGAGTTTTCCCCACCTACTAAAAAGTTAAAGAGGGACGCCGGTGCTTCCGGAAAACTTCCTTCCGTTAGTAAGTCTGTGACTGTTATCAAATGGTTACTAGTCGGCACTGTTGTCAATCCTGAGGTTGGTGCTAGTGTTTTGTCAACCCCTCATTTGGTTTCTTCTTCTGCATCTATTGATGGGTCCATCTTCAGCGAATTTCATCCTTTCGAGGGGTTTGTTATCCTGAGGTTGGTGCTAGTGTTTTGTCAACCCCTCATTTGGTTTCTTCTTCTGCATCTATTGATGGGTCCATCATCAGCGAAATTCATCCTTTCGAGGAGTTTGTTATCCCTTCGTGTTCTTTTCCTCAATCAAGTATCCAGCTTCTGATGCAGAGGTTGGCTCCTTTATTAAAGGCAGCATGTTGTCGGTAACAACAACTGCTGCTACTTCTTCTGTCGCTGTTACTGCAACTTTGAAAGGTAAAATGGTTGAGGGTTCTCTATCTTTTGATTGTGGTGTTGTTCCTTGCGGTTCCAAACCTAGTTATAATAGTTATATTCGTGTTGTGGTTGACTCTGACCATTTGGGAAGTACCTACGTTCCGAAGTAGAGTGTGACCAATGGCTCTAATCTTAATGACCCTATGGACTGTTGTAAGATGATTGACGGGTTCACTTCACCTCGTTTTTTCACCTTTGTGCGTGGCATGGACCATGATAAATTATTTTCTACATTTAATACTGGTACAGCTCATTAAACGGTATTGAATGCGGAGGTGCGGATGCTTTGGACTAGCCAACTCTGTACTGTGAAATATGATGAGTTGAGAACCATATAGTTTTTGGTAAACTATCAACCATAAACGGATTTGGTGAGTCTTTACCAGAAGTCGTTTGCTCTGGACTAGTTGGTTCTTGATGTGTTTTAGACATGGTGAACCAATAACCATTTGTAGTGTGGTAAGAGACACACACTGTAAACTTCCAAAGCATAACTCATTCAATGCACCAGTCTTCTCAAAATGCTTTCTCAACCTACAAATGTGAGTCTAAAACCAAAGAAAACACAAGACAAAGCATTTTCTAGATTGACAGTTATTAATCTTGACTAACATATTTACTTAACAAAGCCAATGTGCATTAGCAGTACCAAATATAAAAAGCAGTATACAATGACAAACCTAGCAGTACAAATCCATTTTCCTTATAGAGATCAAAACATTTAAGGGTTGAGCATTCCAATACTTGCAACCTAGTACTGAACCTCCCCACATCAAAACCTTTAGTTAATAACTTAGAAAAGTTCTTATCTATATAAATTTTAACAACCTGAATTAACCTTTTCTCATTACAATCTCTTATAAAGTGATGCCTAATCTCAATATGTTTAGTTTTAGAATGTTGAACTGGATTTTTAATGATACACATTGTACTGCTATTGTCTATAACAATTATGGTATTCAAGAAGTTATACCCATAATCAAGCAGCTGATTCTGAATCCAAAGAACTTGAGCACAACAACTAGCAGCAGCCACATATGCAGCCTCATTAATAGAAGTGGCCACCATAGTTTTCTTCTTACATTGCAATGAAATCATCCTACACCCTAGGAATTGACAACCACCTGTTATTGATATCTATCCATACTAGCGCCAGCATAGTCACTGTCTAAGTATGACACCAAATCAAATGGATAGTCTTTCGGATACCACAGACCTAAGTTAGGTTGACCTTTAGGGTACCTAAAAATTCTCTTCACTACTATCAAGTGACACACCTTGGTAGTGACCTGAAACCTTGCACAAGCACATACTGCAAACATAATATATGGTCTTGATGAAGTGAGATACATCAAAGACCCAATCATAGATCTGTATGTGTGTACATCAACAGCTCCACCACCTTGATCTTTCAAAAGCAAATGTGTGTCTTTATCAGCAGGGGTACTAGCTTCTTTAGCATCTGTAAACTAAAATTTTCTCAATATTTCAGCTACATATTTATCTTGGCTGATAAATATTCCAACTGGTTTTTGCTGCACTTGTAGCCCCAATAAGAAAGTTAGTTCACCCATGGAGCTCATCTAAAATTGATCCTTCATTAATTTTTCAAACTCTTTGCACATCTCCTTCTTGGTAGAACCAAAAATGATATCATCAACATAAACTTGCACTAACAAAATATCACCCTTGTTATTCTTGATAAATAGATTCTGATCAATCTAGGCTCTATGAAACCCATTCTTCAAAAGATAAGTAGCCAAAGTTCCGTACCAAGCTCTTGGAGCTTGATGAAAACCATAGAGAGCTTTCACCACCTTGTGCATATCTGATGATCAGGGTTAATGAAACCTGGATGTTGAGAAACATATACCTCCTCATCAATAGTACCATATAGAAAGGCACTTTTCACATCCATTTGGTATACCATGCATCCCATGAATGAAGCATAAGCTAGAAAAAACCTTATTGCTTAAATCCTTGCAACAAGTGCAAAACTTCTTCATAATCAATCCCCTCTTCTTGTGTATAACCCTGAGCTACAAGTACCTATTAACCTCATGCCTCTAGGCAGATCAACTAGAACCCAAACCTTCTGAATTTTGAAGTGAATAAGCTCTTCTTGCATTGCTTCCACCCAGCTTGAGTCATCTAATGCCTTAAGCACATTCTTAGGTTCAATTAGAAGGCATACAAAAAAACATTCATACTTATCTTCATGATCTTTTTCTTCATACACAATACTAAGAAAGCTACGATGATCTAGATTTTATGTCTATTTTCTAGTTTTAACACCAAAGTGTACATCACCAATCACATTGCCAAGTCGATGATTCTTGTGAACTGTTGTTTGAGGAGTTTGAGAAACTTCATATGTGTCTATGTGATAGGCATGTTGTGAAATTCTATTTCGAAGTCATTAACTTGATCATCTTGAGAAGTAGAGTTAACTGTTGGATCAACAGTACAAACATCTTCCTCAACAGTACTAACTCCATTTGTACTGCTTTCAGGAGCATCTTTATTTTGAGAATCCACATCATCTACATTATGCACACCTGTATCATCCTCCTTTACAACATCACTGGAGGATGGTGGATCACCATTCTTTGAAGTAGAACCAACTTCAGTATATTTATCCCAAATAGGCATCAGTATGTGATGTTGAGCTTTTTCTTTCTCCATGCTTGGTTCATCTGTATCAACATATTCTTCTGAACCTGCAAAATCATTAGTATATGTACCTACAACAACTAGTACATAGTTCATAGATTGGGTTAAAGAATCAAGATCAAACAGCCATGTTGGACCAGCACCTACAACATTAGATTTATTCTCTAAAAACTCTACATGCAGGTTTTCCTCTACTTTCTTGGTTCTTAAATTGTATACCCTAAAAGCTTTACTAACCATAGAGTACCCAACAAAGAAACCCTTATCTGATTTTCCATCAAATTTGCCCAGATGGTCTAATGTATTAAGAATTGTAACATGACACTCAAATGGTCTCAGAAAGCCTAAAGCAGGTCTTCTTCCTCTAAAGACTTCATATGATGTCTTGTTTTTAGATTGTACCACCAAAACCCCATTTTGCACATAACAAGCATTATTAACTGCTTCTGCCTAGAAAATCATTGGAAGCTTTGAATCAGCTAACATGGTCCTAGCAGCTTCTATATGTACTATATGTACTATAATGAGTCGATCAGTTCATAAGAATTTCCTTGTATTCTATATGTACTATAATAGTTATAAGAATTTCCTTGTATTCTATATGTACAATAATAGTTATAAGAATTTCCTTGTATTCTATATGTACTATAATGAGTCGATCAGTTAATAATTCTGAGCTTCAAGTTTTTTTAGTGAGTAGAGATGGGGCTTTATATTGAATCAGCTCGGCTCTACTCTACATAAGTTTGGTTGTAATTTCGGCCCTTTGGGAATTTCAAAGTAACTTAGACATATAACTTCTTTTTTTTTTTTTTTTTACTATCTTTGCTTCCTAGTTGGTTATATGCATGAGTAGCATGCTTTCTTTAAGGAAACACAACAGCAAATATTGTAAACATTAACAAAGAACATGTTTTCATAGAGTAACCATCATGATCATTATCATTGTCTAAAAGGATATACTTTATGTCTGCATATATAACTTTAGCCGATCAAGTTAAGTGTTGATGCAATGACGCATATATATTCGCCCATTTAATGAGTGTTCTCAACAATAAACATAAAGCTTGCGACAGTAAATAAACAAACAATATAAAAACGCTCCACAAGCAACAAAAATCTTAATAAACTTATGCGTAACATGATAATTAAATAAAAATTCATAAACATGTACTGGGATATAGTTTTACTCATCCTCTTTTTAAACTTATCACCTAGCCAATTAAAAAAATCACTAATACAGAACTTTTGTAAATTGAACGTTTAGATGCTATCTATTCTACTCGTCAATTGGCTATTTGGGTCGATCCACAGCTAAGTTTGTAATTGACCAAAATGTACTTGATAGATGTGTAAAAGTACAGCTAAGTTTGTCTAACTAGCAAGCAAAAAAATGTTGTTGTCAAAGGGTCCAAAGGACACGTAGCCGGGGGCGAGTTAGAATGTCTTTTAAATCAGACTTTGTGAACCTGAGAATATGAGAATTCCCCAACTTAGCAAGTTACGTAACTGTGTGAACCACAAGGCCTAAACATACCACAGTTGATTATTGGGTCATAATTTACATTGGCAAGACAAATGAATCAGAACTTAATACTATATTGCACTTTAGGCCTTTTAAAATACCTATTAAGTGTGTAGTGCTACAAATAGATGAGAAATTATTGTCAAGCAATAGACTACAACGGACTGGTAAATAGACATACTAACAATACCTTAATGCTTCAGCTTCTAATATTTGTTCGCGTGTGTATCCCATCGCCTACCTCTTTGCAAATCTTCACTCGCGGATTGTTGTAGACCCCAAAATAGATCGTCGTCTACTTTGATTTTTGATTGAGAGGAACCATGAGATGCAGAGGGTGCAGCCTTGGCAGGAGATGTCATTGGCATGAGCATAAAAGCTACCTAGGGACAAGCCTGAGTTTGTGAAGGTCCATGACCTAAGGTTTCTCTCTTATTACGACCACCTGTTGTACTTATAAACACATAAATTTATAGTGGTTGAACATGTTTTGGATCCCGCCACCTGGATTGAGCTTTTCTATTCAGAGCATGTTTACCTGTAATCAGGGTAACAATAGAAATCACTTCTGCCCCTCTACATGTTTTTCATCTGCTCCAAGAGATGGAAAACGTCTGTCAAAGACAAATTTACACTACTAATGGAACCACCATTGATGTGGCTACTTTTATTTGAAATACATAAATCACGTGCTACCTTTCTTGGGCATGGATCGCTTATCTTTCCTCATAAACTCGAATCTGACCGCCTTAACCCGTCCTTCTCAAATGCCCGGTTTCCCTCGGTTGCCTTAAACCAATGTAGGGATCATCGTTCAACAGCTTATCGTTGTTCACTATAATGGTTATGTGATATTTTTGCTCTCTACACAACATTTCTTGAGAATGTGAATTGTATAAATAGTCTTTGTGGTTTCAAATATCTTTGAAAAAAAGTCTGTTTAAAAAAAAATTCCCTTTTGCATACACAAACGTTTACCAGCAACTAACCTTATGTGTAGTGTATTTGGTAACATTGAGTTTGAGAATCGAGTAAGACTGTATCAAATCAAGCACCTTTGAATCCTTTAACGCTTGTGTATTGCAATTAGCTTATCTGCTCCCATGATACACACCTACCAACCTTGCTGCAAGCAGATTAGAAGGTACCTAAAGTTTGATCGAATCAAGGTGGGACAATGGTTTGACACGTTTGCATCCCCAATTATATGTTAGGAAGCATACCTGGCGGACAACAGCTAATGTCACTTTAGAAAAGATAAGATCAGGATAAGGCATGTTGCATGTATATTTCCCATAGACAAATCCCAAAACTATATACATCACATTTCCTATTATATGCGCTGCCATTTGAAACTGTCTCAATGTTGGTTAAAGAGTTTATCATTCTCTCTTTGTGAAAAATAATAATCAACGTATGTTAAAAGGTTTATCTTTGAAAAGGCATTTTGATGGAAGAAATTATAGGAGAATCCTTCTGTTAAGGTAAAGCACCACATGATCATCAAAAACATCCGTATCTTGTATGCCAGTATCTTTAGCAGGTACAATTATTTACTATAGGAAAAAATCGACATAGGCACTAAAGCAACAAATTTAGTATCAACTGAATAGATGGGACAAGATGGACAAATTTAGTACCAACTGAATTGTACACCAGAAACACGATCATGAACTTTTTGTAAGCCGTCTTTTGGTTTATTTGCGTCTATTTTGAATCTTTTTCTGTAAATAGCGTATGTTGAATTTGTTTTGTAATTTGATCTTTGGTATACGTTGATTATTATTTTTCAGAATAATTGGGAATGGTAGCATCATTGCTGGCTTCATCCTTCTCTCTTTGTGTCTGACCTTGAGGCACAAGCAATGAGAGCAATGAACAAACAAACCGAGTTCTAGCCTGTCAAAAAAGACTTCACTTTACATAAGTTTTGCACATATAAATTATCATAATTTGAGGTTACATTCAATGATATGAGACAGTATGTACCTTTTTCCAACATATTTCCCTTGATATTATTTTGGCCTTCCTCCTCATAACGGCCATCATTATAAACCCAAAAATGAGTGTCATGAGGACATTGCGCATTTGCCACCTGAAACAAAACAATCAAACAGATTTCAGAATTACAGAAAAAGGAGACACCTAAAGGTTGCAATTTCAGCCCACTTTCTTATGAATGGATAGACTTGCGGTATGCTTTATGTAAGACTTTACATTCATACTTCAGGAGTGAAAGTTCAACATCCCCCGTTGGATTAAAATCAGACAATATGTCAGCCACGGCAAGAAGTAGAGGCCCAAGAAAATCAGCCCCGCTGCTGCAAATGAATGAGAAAATACTTTAGGGTAACCGCAAAAAATAAGTTTCGGAGCATTTGAATATAATAAATAACATCTCCTTGTATACATAATTCAGATAATTTCATCATATCTAGAAATGAATCTAAATTTGATGAGTTTCTGTCATGAATCAAAAGAGCTAAGAACAATGCATTCACAAATAAAGAGTATCAGTCTCCTCAAGATTTATCTAACATAATGAGTTTTCTAGATCACCAACCGTCTAGTCAATCCACGGTCGCAGACAGGAACAGGTCAAATGGTTTAAAAGACACCCAAAGTCTATATGGTCACAACAAAACGCCTCCTAATCATCCTATTGGAATTGATTCATTACCTCCTCAATTGAGATATTTGTGATATCTGAATATTTGTTTTGACAAAGAAGTGAAAAGGATGGGTACATGTTTGTCCCATTCTGAACTTGCGTCCCGTTTTCTTGCCAATGGCTAGCTGGTCACCAGTGTCTATATCCACCAAAACTGCATACAGTCAAAGCTCATGAGTAAGGAGCAGGTGTTTTTTTTTTTTTTTTTTTTTTTTTTCCGAAGAAAAAGGATCAATCAAGTTTGAATCCTCCTTGACTTCTAACTATGACATAATAAACTTGTATAAGCATCGAAAATGACTCAAAAATGGGGCTTATGAAAAATGAGCTGAAAAAAAATAAGCTCATAAGCCCATGAATATATTTAGGGGTGTTTGGGTTAGCTTACTTTATAATTTATATCTAAATTTGACCAAGTTTTGTCAAAAGGTGATTATTTTGCTAAATATAACAACAAATAAGAATCAAAACACCATGATATAAAATGAAAATGCACTCACCTCAGGGAACAAAGTGATGATGGCTATTGGCCTGTTGGTGTGGGGTTTGGAGGATTTCGAGCAATCCAATTCTGATATACTTTCGTTTCTATCGTCTTGTTTTTGTCCCTCGTTTCATTTTTAAGCAAACTGTAGTTCAATTTCATCTTTTGAAAGTGTGAATGTTGGAGCAATGACCCCTGCATCATTACTTTTTACAGCTTGAAGGACTAATATCACTTGTTATTGTCAACTTAAATATAAAAAGATAGATTGTTATAAATAAACAAAATATGCCAAAGAAGCTTACATGAGAATATTAAAAGGCATGTCTGATGACACTAACTTTCCTTTTTCATTCTTTGTACCTCTACTGCTACTTGTTACATACCTTTTCTTCAAATTTATGCATCGCACCGGTATCAAATCCTCCAGCAAACTGGTGAACACGAAAAGAAAATCGAACCCCTTGAAGAATGAAATCACCATGTTGTGAAGCTTAACACGAACATTTATTTGTATGCGCCAACTCGAAAGAAGTTAAAAAACCATGAATAGGGATATTATGCACACATATTTAGTAAGATGGAAAACGCATTGGTCACCTACATTAACACCTGCTACATTACATCAAACCATTGTTCATTCAGATACATATGCCATTAAAATGGATTCTTGAAGTCCGCTCTTTCATACTACCATATCTTATTTTCATCTGATACATTAAAATAAAGAGTGTGAGTTTATTCAAGGCCTGCATAGTGACGTGTTGCATAAGAGCGGTTACGACATTGGATGCGATTATAGTTTTCTATTAGGATTAAAGAAACAATAATATTATTACTGGTTGGCCTATCATATTATTGTAGTTTCATGTTTGTCTCTTGCACAACCAAGAGACGCCATATTCTTAGTTCATCCATCATATATATTAGAGCCTGATATCACGTTATGGGACGAGTATACACCAAGCAAACAAACGCTATTCATCTTTTATATACCTAGATAGATTGTAAACCCTCTTAATAAGCCTTATGCTTATGAACATAATATCAAAAACAAAGATTTAGAAGCATTTACCTGCGTAGCAACTACTAATGAAAACCAGTAATAACCTAGATTTAATATCAAATACGTACCTTATTGGTTTGAGACTAAATATAATACAAATTGATCCATGTAATATAGTTCAAATTAATCCATGTAACTCTAAAAGACTAAAACCTTATTGGTTTGAGGACGTGACTTTTGGTTAACACAACTACTTTGCTACTCAACTATATTCACTTCAGATAAGATTCAAGAAAAATAACTTGCTATTATAGCCAAATTGGGCTCAGGTTGGGTTGCCAAACTTTTTGGACCAAATTATGAGAATTTTATGAAAGAAATAATCTGTTGAATATGCTTAAGAGAACTATTACCAAATAATGTGAAAATAATTCACAATTACGAAGTTGTGAACATTTAAAAAAAATTAAAAAAAAGGTAAAATTTGACCCATTTGACATGTTCCAATATTTATCAAGTTTCTATTTATCAATTTCACTTGTTTGAGACTAAATATAATACAAATTGATCTATGTATAAAATAAATAAATGTGTAAACTTCAAAATACATCCCTGTGCTTTGCCCAATTTGACACCATACATCCCTCTCGAAAAAGTTAGGACAATTACATCCCTCCGTTAGTAAAAGTCAAACAATATACATCCAAAAGGACCAACGATGCAAATGTTGTGTCGTTAACTTGGACACGTGGCACTTTACTAAGAGTTAGTAAGGGTATTTATGTCATTTTACACTTCCCTCTTCTTTTTTTAACCCTATTTCTTCCCTGCTTCACTCAAATGTTACGCATAATCAAAATCAAAAACCACAAACACAAATCAGAAACACAAGGTTACAGAAATTCAAAACACAAACACAAATTATTTGAAACCCTAATTGATTGAAACCCCTAATTTTTGGTACATTGTTTGCAATGGTGGTTGCTAAATGGCGTATTCGTGAGTATGAGGATCCAGTGAACGAACAAGAAGCTTATAGTAAGTGTTAATCATTGTAATCATATTATTTGAAACCCTAATTGATTGAAACCCCTAATTTTTGGATACTAATTTTGGCATTGCAGGTAAATATCCAAACATGTTCTCACTGAAGATACATCATGGTGGGTTCTTTACTGAAAGTCCAGGTAGAAAGTACATAGAAGGGAGCTACAATTTTATAGACTTTATAGATATAGACCTGTTTTCAGTAATAGAAATCCATGATATGATTGAAAAGTTAGGTTACAAGAGGAAAGATTGTGTAATGTACTATCATTTCAAAATACCTAACAATGATTTGGATTATGGGTTACAAGCACTAGGAAATGATGGTGATGTGTTGAACCTAGTTAGGTATGTTGATAAGTACAAACTTATTGAACTTTACATTGAGCATGAGCATACAGTATTGGAAACTTATTGGAAATCACCACAGAGAGTGATGATTGAGGAAATAGTTGATGAAGGTCCTAGTTCAACATTAGTTAGAAAGCCCTTTAAGAAGCCTGCTAAGAAGATAAATAGGATGCCTCTATTGCTTGATATGGGAGAGGGTTCTGATAATGCTGATGATGTATATGGTAAAGGTGCTTTAGTTGTTACTACAACAGTTGAGGAAGGTCCTACTAAGAGGCCTGTTAAGCTACCTGTTAAGAGGCCTTTTAAGATACCTGCTAAGAAGACAAAGCCAATGCCAGTCCCTATGGATGAGGTAGACAGTTCTGTGGAAGCAAGTTTATCTGAGTATGAGAGTAGTAGTGAGTCTGATGATAGTGAAGATAGTGACTATATACTGGATGAAGAACATGTTATGAATGATGTAGATGTGGATATGAAAGACTATTATCAAAACATAGACAAAGATGCAGAATGGATGGGATCTCATTCTGATAATGAGGAAGTTCCAGATGACAGTCATGTTGAAGAAGCATTTGGTTCGGATGATTTTCATAGTGCAAGTGATTCTGAAAATGATAGTCAAAGAAAGAAAACTTTGAGAAAGTTAAGGAAACAAAGAGCAAAAGAGGGTAAGGGAATTGATGCAAGTAATTGCAGTGATACATTCTTTGTAGGGAGAGAGTTTGGAGATAAGAAAACTATCACAGACCTTGTGGCTGCTCATGCTATTGCTACTAGAAGGCAGTTATATATATGGAAAAATGACAAAATGAGGGTGAGGGTAGTATGTAGAGGAAAATGCCCTACTTTTAGATACCCTAATGAGGGCCCAAAGGCTAGTGGGCTAAAATGTGGTCCAAGTCCTAGTAATGTGCATCTGCAACAACTGTGCCAAAGTTTGAAAGGGCAATGGAGCAGTTAAAGAAGTTGAGTCAGGAAGCTTATGATTGGCTGAAAAAAATACCACCACAGCATTGGACAAGATCCCATTTCAGTGGTATGTTTTATCCATTTACTTAAGCATATAAGTTGTATTGCTGTGAATTATATTCTAGTTCATTGACATAGATTATTATCCCTGTTTACAATTGTAGGTAGGCCACACTGTGATGTTTTACTTAACAATATGTGTGAGGTATTTAATAGACAATTATTGGATGGAAGAGATGTTCCTATTATCACATGTCTAGAGTATGTTAAGGATTACTTGACTAAAAAGATTGTGAATGTTAAAAAAGTAATTGCAAAGAGTCAAGGTCCTTTAACACCAGCTGCTACTGTGCTGTTTAATGCAATCAAGATTGATGCTAGCTCATATCAGGTAAAATGTTATGTTCACTCACTGCTCAGTTTGGTATTTTTGATGTGCTATGCCTAATACATGTTAAGTATATGAAGGTAATGTGGAATGGGGGAACCAAGTATCAAGCAAGTGGTCCATGGGATGATATTTGTGTAGTGGATACCCAAGAAAAGAGTTGCAGTTGTAGAAAATGGGAATTAACTGGAATGCCCTGCAAGCATGCAGTAGCAGTGTTAAATGATATGGCACTAAATAGGGTTGAGGTTGGTTTGCCAGAAACTTGGGTCCATGCTTGTTATTGGCTTGTAACTTGGGAGAAGCAATACAGCTACACCATTAACCCATGCAATGGACCTAACATGTGGACCAAACACCCTAGCCCTTACACTATCATTCCACCAAAGATTAAGCCACAAATTGGAAGGCCACCAAAGAAAAGAAGGAGGTCTGCAGAAGAGATATCAACTAAAAAGATGACTGCAAATGGTAAACTTTCAAGGGCTGGCAAAACTGTTACATGTCTTAAGTGCAAGCAAACAGGTCACAACAAAAGGACATGTAAACAACCTTCTGCATCTGTTGGTGGATCACAGTCTTCAACATTTGGTGGTTCAAGAAAGGCCAGTCAAAGTGCATCAGTTGGTGGATCACATTCTTCAAAAGTTGGTGGATCAAAAGGTGCCAGTCAAAGTGCATCTGCCAAGGGGAAGAAAGTGCATAAGTAATTTCAGTATTCCACTTGTTTATGCTTTTGGAACCATGTATGCTTTTGGAACAATGTAGTAGTTTATTAGTTGACTTTTAAGTTATGTATTGGTTGTGAATGTAAGGGATGCTTTTCAGTTGACTTCTGTTAAAATGCTTTTCACTTGACTTCTATCATGCTTATTTAAGTCTTTTTCTTAACTTGTGTATTCTGTGTATTGGAACCATTTAATGCAAATGATCACTTTTGGAATGCAAATGCTGACTTTTGGAACCATTTACTGCAAATGGTCACTTTTGGAATGCAAATGCTCACTTTTGGAACCATTTACTGCAAATGGAACCATTTACTGCAAATGGTATCTTTTGGAAATCAACCTTGTGACTGCAACTGGTATTTTGTCCATTTCAACCCATTTGACCCATTTTAACAGAATTTACCCCATACCACAACACAATTCACCCCATACTACAACATTTCAACCCAACCCAATTGACCCATTGCAATATTTCTTTTCAGGCTTATGAGCTTACCATTGACTGCAAATGGAACCATTTTTGTGGCTTATGAGCTTACCATTGACTGCAAATGGAATTTTGTCCATTTCAACCCATTCCAACACAATTCACCCCATACCACAACATTTCAACCCATTCAAACACAATGATAACAAAAACACACTAATATAAGATGAAAAGCAAACACACTTCATTGATATTCAAAAGATTACAATACTACACTTAAACAAAAGAGTGCTTAATTTTACATAACCATCATCATCATCAGTACTTGCTGCAAACAGAGACAAAATATTACAATCGCTGTTTTCACAACATTAGATACACAACAAAGAAGACCCAACTAATCACTAACATCCACTTCAATCTTCTTGCTTTTAACAGATTTTCCCTTGATGAATCTTGTAGCCTGTTCATGTTGTTCAGCAATCCAGGAATAATCGCTATTGATCTTTCACACATGGGTGGATCGTACCAATCCAAAAACCCACAGTTTGGTTCCTTCAAAAATTTATAAATCAAACCCACAGTTTACTCTAAATTAATAAACAATCACATATTATTCGAGACTTACAGGTTTGGGACAACAATAAAAGCGTCTTCCTGGATTTCTTGGTTTCCATGATGTTTTAACAATTGTGGGATACCCACATTTACAAGTTTTTTGGTGGTACATTGTTGTTTTTGTGTTAGGGTTTTCAATTTATGGTTTTCAATTAGGGTTTTTAAATTTGGGGGTAATTTTGGGGAGGATTTGTAATCACTGTGTGTGTGTGCGATTTTAAATTAGGGTTACACACTTTATAACAGGTATATAAGCTGGGGTAAAGAAGAGGGAAGTGTAAAATGACATAAATACCCTTACTAACTCTTAGTAAAGTGCCACGTGTCCAAGTTAACGACACAACATTTGCATCGTTGGTCCTTTTGGATGTATATTGTTTGACTTTTACTAACGGAGGGATGTAATTGTCCTAACTTTTTCGAGAGGGATGTATGGTGTCAAATTGGGCAAAGCACAGGGATGTATTTTGAAGTTTACTCTAAATAAATCAAAGTTGCTTGGCTTAGCATGACATGTCACATATCAAAGTGAAAAAACAATAATTTTTACTGCAAAAGTCGAAGTTGTGCATCAACAGACCTAATCTTAATAATGAAGCTGAAGAATCATACATGTTCTGGAGTGAGGCTATATCGTTTGTCCCCAATGGTGAATGAAACATTTGGCAACTTATGGAGGTCATTGCAATCTATTACTGATTCTCCAGCTGGGCTCGGAATGCTCTCACAAAGCTATCAGATAATCAATTATGTGTTAAGGTATCTGTGTGTGTGTGTGTGTGTATATATATATATATATATATATATATATATATATATATATATATATATATATATATATATATATATATATACACACACACATATATACATATAAAAAATTATATAGTGAGAATAAAAATCATGAGTCACCTTGTCCACATATTGTAATACCACTTCCTTGGTCTCAACTTGTCGCAGTTGGTTTTGCATCCAAATGACAGCCATTTGACATACTTCACATAACAATGTATCCTGAACTCCCCCATTCTCTTTTCCAACCACTGTTTCAATATTTGAACTGCAAGAGCAGTAAAAAGTAAATAAACTCTTAGTGTGTAGAAGACTACTAATAATTGAATTAAGCATTTCAAAGAATCAAGCAGGAACTAACAGATTTTTCTAAACTTGTTCATAATACAAACCTCTCTTAAGATGGAAGACATAATTTCAATAAAATTGTATCAACTCATGTACATATCAGGGAGGTTTAAACTTGAAAAAAAAAATATTTTTTATAAAATTAAAGTTTGAAGATTGTTGTTGTATAGTTGCATGACCTGCCCAAAATGTGGCATCCATAAGAATCATTATGTAAGTGAATTCAATGCTACTACAAGCAACGTCTGTGCAGGTCCAAACATTATAGGCGGAAGATGTCTTAGTTTCGTAGTTAATAGTGACTACCCTAAACAATGTTAGTTATCACAAATCACGAACAACTAAAAGTATGCTATAGCCAAAAATTATAATTATTAATGTCTGGAAAGGAGTCGGTAGAATATCTGTGAATTCTAAACTTTTCTTGGTGCCACATACACACCTAAAATATCAATAAAAAAGATTCAATAAACTTATATTATCTAGCAGCATACTGTCTTCTTCCTTGAGAGGCATGAACTTAATGCCACATAACTACAAAATTATACTTACGAAAAATAGTCTTCTTCCTTGAGAGGCCATGAGTCAGTCTCAGCATATTTAGCATCCGTGTATATAGACGGCATTGAATAGAGAGCATTGACACGACCATCCTGTATTATGCGTACAAAGATAAATCTTAACATATTTAGCATCAATTTATATAGATGGCGTTGAATAAAGAGCATAGACACGACCATCCTGTATTATGAGCACGTAGTCAAATCTCAAACCACATAATTATGTAAAACGATGCTGATGAATAATGCTAAAGAAAGTATATGGCAAACATACTAACCTGCATGTTGTAGCCTAAACTTGGTGGTCTAAAATCCATATGGCCCTGCACAGATATAAAAATGAGTTACCTATATGGGTTGATTTGGGCCACATTTCATTAACAGCAGGCCAACCATGTAAAAATAAATAATCGACTCTAATACTAATGTAAAACTTGTCCTACAGTTATACAAAGTTGGCTTGCAGCCACACCTAAGTTGTTCTAACATTACATCTTGTATTTTTTTTTTAACACAATAGTTTTGGAATTATAATGAATATATCAGTTATTTACAAAGTTTAAAACAATTGTACAAATAAAGTATTTGCAGGTCAATCAAGCCCAACCTAACTTCTTTTGATCCGCCTTAAAAATTAAACTGACCTGACCAGTTGACTAATCTGTTACTTTAAGCATGGGTTTTACAGATGTCATTAGAGTTCAAAGTCAACTTAAGTGACAGCTACTACAACTCACCACTGCTCCTTCATTCATACCTAAAACAACAATAACCATCAGCATAGCCGTAGCACATATATTGTTTGATAAAAAAAAGATGTTTAATATTCACAAAGCTACAACCTAATTGTATATGTGTCTATTCATAAGGTACCCATAGCCGATAATTGTAGGCGACTATTGGTTTAACGGGGGTATAAGGAAAATGAAGTACTTACTATTTGTTTAGACGACTGCAATGGTGTGGCATGTTTAGGAAAGCAGGCACTTAAAAGGTTTTGTCTCTCATCACATTTGATCTTCATGCAATCTATCATTTTCCTCTTGACAATCTCAGCCTATGCACTCAGACCTTAGTCATAGCTAATAAAGAAGGAGGAGGTAGTTCGACCTCTATATCTATGGCATTGCATATTAGAAGCGGACACAGTAGTAGGTCGTTGATTCTACACAATCTGCATAATCTTTTCGGGAATCAAATATCAATCAATTTACAAATTAGAACTGCAAAAATAAAATAAAAACGTGAAGCACCAATCGTCTTACTTGTTGTATGCATGTCTTCCGCTCCGAATTTAACCACACAAATACTCTGTAACATTAATAAAGCAAATTAATAAAATCATATGACTTGATCGAGTATGAAAATTAATAAAAACATTACCTCATCATCCATAATTGGTATCATATTTGTTCTATTCCATATATGTTGTCAAACAAAGATTGTCAGCCATATGACGTATATTCAAATTTAAAGTTATCAACTTACTCACAACCATAGGATGACTGCGGAGATCATTCAAATGATTAATAGCTAAATGCATTCTAATTTCTAAGCCTACATGCCATCAGACCAATTATTACCTCTATTTGATAAAACTGAACGCCTGCATGAAAAATTAAGAATATACTTCTGAATCTAAGTAGCTTATATAGCATCATATCAAGACAATATCAAAACCTATTTATTCATTGTTTGCAGTTATAATCAAAACATCATATATATTTTCAACAGAAAACAATGAACGATTAGGGGTAACATTCAAATAACATCTAAAAAACATTATCAGTCCAAAAGTAAGTTCATAAACAAAAAGCAAAGAAGGTTTATCGTCTAACTGGAATATCAGGATTGCAAATTCAGCTGCAACCTTTAAATAAACATCTACTGTATTTTTTTCTTATCAAATGTAGTCACATAGTGCGATATAAACACCAGTCTATACGAAAGAAACAACACTTATATGAAACTAATTTTCTAAAAAGCACAAACAAATAGCTTCCTCCTAAAGAAGCCAATAAGCAATCCAATAGTTTTAAATGTCACCATATATTTATTTACTTGCCTTCACTTGTAGAATGTGGGTGGCCAGTATTCCCTTTTGTGCCGCTTAACTGCAACTGTGTTCTTTCATAGGAGCTGTAATAACAAAACATGGCAATAAGTGAATAAAATGTAGATGATTGCGTCTACATAATGTATATATGTTCTGTTTTAAAACCTTTTTGCTAGTAATACTTCGATATGAAGCCATGATATTAGCTCCTTCATCTATTTCTTGGATGTGTGATTTGACTTCTATTATGATAGAGATGCAGAGATTATTTTTAGGGTTGTAGAAGGATATACGTAAGAATAATATAGGATGAGTTGGGCTAGGTTACGAAGTAAATAATTTTTTTTTCTTTTCTTTTCTTTTTCCAATTTATAGATTTAACTTTGCAAAGTGTAATCAAAAAATAGTATAACTCTAGTGGTTGGCATGTTTCTTAACATTTAAAATGTCCCAAGTTCGAACATATTTGTCTTCAATTTTTTAAAAAAAAATAATCCGGATTTGAATACATTAATTCGTTGCTTAGGTGGACTATATAATATATAACTTTACGAAATTAATTTAAAAATTAAAAAATAAATAAATTTAAAATAAATTGTTTACATGTGATGACATGCCTGAAATTGAATTACTGAGCAATGAAGTGGCGTTTACGTGACATTATCTACGTGAAACGCCTCCTGTTATATATAATATAGAGATATATATATATTGCCCCCTCTATGTTATAATAGTTTAGTTTGCCTAAAAATATATATATAACACTATGGGGAGAGGGAAAAAAAACACGATACGAAATTCTATTTCAAAATTCAATACAACACAAGATTTGCAAGTCTTGAGAGAGTATGAAAAAGCCGAAGAACATGAGGCAGCTGATCGTAAGGCTCATGAAGATAGTCGTACGGAGCGGGCAAACATAGAAGCACAATACCGATGAGCCATGGGGTTAGACCATATTCGAT
Source organism: Artemisia argyi (assembly GCA_030686995.1). Taxonomy (NCBI): domain Eukaryota; kingdom Viridiplantae; phylum Streptophyta; class Magnoliopsida; order Asterales; family Asteraceae; genus Artemisia; species Artemisia argyi. The sequence continues at coordinate 44,205,981 of CM060690.1, read as the reverse complement.
TGGAGTCTTCAGCTTCGAGTGACGAGGACTATGTCTCAGATGATTCAATTTATTAATTCATAGTTTTATTATCATTACCGTATCGTAGTTTAATGTATTTTTGTACGTTGTTTAATGTAATTCGTGTATTAAGTTAAATGTTTAATTTAATTCATGTTTTAAGTTTAATTGTCAATGTAATTTGTGTTTTAAATGTTATGTTAGTTATTAAATGAAATATTAGTTTTAGTTGAGATATTGAATTTGTAAATAGTTTGGTTATTTAAAGTTTGATTAAAGTTTTGTGGTTGATGTTGTGCTGATATTCCATTTGGTTAAACTTTAACCAAGGTGATCTTATCCTTTGCTCTTACCGAGTCAAAGGTCGACGTGCTTTTGTGCCATCCATACAGATGTGGAGCCACAAAGTCAGTGATCTTTTTAGGCCACTACAAAGACAGACTTTAGTATTGCCGCTTTAACACGTCGATCATAATACTACTATTCATTATTTAAAGGTAAAAATCATTTATGAATTTGTAAACCATTTGAACATATTTTTAGAACGTATACAATACCCATGCATATAATTAATCTAATACGGAGTATACAGCTAGCTGATGTTACAGAAACTCAGATCAAATAAAATGCAAGACCAATTCAAACCTTGTAAGAAACTCAGATCAAAAGAAAATGCAAGACAAATTCAAACCTTGTAATTATAAGTCTTGATCACAATGACCATAGAAAGACAACTTTGAATAATCGACATCTTCTTTTGAAATTAAGTTCCACACATGTAATCATGCATGAAAGTTGTGTAACATCTGACGATATACGAGTGATATACCGCGAAGGTAGAGATATAAATTAACCTTGACTTTTTCCTTTTCTTTTTCCGGTTGAATGACATAGTTATTTGGTGGTACATAAAAGTCAATTTTTTTTAAACATCAACTTAATTACTAGTATCTCACAAAATTTACACTACAAACTATCTCACACGTTTCAAGCAGGGCTTGAACACCCGCATAATTATTACTCCCTCCGTCCCAAATTTATTGTCCACTATTGACTTTTTTAGTCTTTCTTTTCTAACTTTGACCTTAAATATTTTTGTGGATGTTATATAATATTTGATGCAAAATATATAAATGAATTGGGTTTTAAGTGTACTTTTCAATGGTATAATTTTTTATCAAGTATTATATAATAAAAAAATATATATTTATGGTCAAAGTTGAACCAGTTTGACTTTGAAAATTCAAACCGGACAATAATTTTAGAACGGAGGGAGTACTGTAGATTGTAAAGTTTTCTCACATAACAAAATTAAGATGGATATCATTAAGACACAAACTATTCGATGTAAAAGTTAATATTTTGATACAATCAATTCATCTAACTGTCAATGTTCTATAGCAATACGCAACTAGTATCTACGATATTGTATGACCACATATTTTTCATGGGACCTCTCATTCTATTTCCCAAAGACTATTGTAGATCTCTGTATTCCTTACTAAATCAATGTATCTAATATTTTGATATAGTCAATTCATCTAACTGTCAATGCCGTAATTTCTCATTCGCATACATTCCCATTATTCTCTCTTTAAATATCTAATTTCTTAACATTGTAAATCTCTGTATTCCTTACTAAATCAGTGTATCTAATACACATATTCCTTTTCATACTTTACAAATATTATGTCTACATTTCATAAACTTTTGGGATACACGGTTAGACTATAGAATCAGTTTTAACCATAAGTCTTAATCACTTCACGTCAAATGATGCAAACTAAAGATGGGTCAAAAAATTTTGTTCGATTTCGGCTGCTTTACATAAAACCGAAGCATAATAACTAAACATAAACCGAATCAATTTATTTTATTTAATATAATATAATCGATAATTAGGGGGGGGGGGGGGGGGGGGGATAAATAAATAAATAAATAAAAAATAAGTTTAATATAATTAATCCATGAAGGAGGAGTCAAAAATATTTTTATCTTGACATTTGTGTGTGTGTGCTCGATGTACATGTGTGTCTACTTCAATATATATCAATATGTATTCGCCTATTCGGCAATGATCTTACTATGTGTGTGGAACATGCATATGCATGTGTTTGTTTCACGTCTATGTGTAAAATTTGAGATAAAATTTGTTAAGCTTAGATTAACAAAAAAATAATAATAAATAAATAAATAAATAAAAGAATAATGAACAATTTTCCTAAGTAAAACAAATTTGTTGTTCCAAATTATAAACAGTTAAATAAATTGAAATTACCAAAAACCAAACTGTAACCGATAAAATACCGAAACAATTGAAAAGACAAAAACTTATCGGCTTTCAGGAAAACACTGACTTGAACTAAACCATGCTGCTTAATTACCTCTAACAAAAAGTCTATTGGTGTGAAAAAGAATTTATAGACCACGTAATTACTTGCGTACATAAGTCGCAAACTCGCAATTGAGACCAAGTCCGAATGAGTTAATGGGCATGGAAAATGATGCAAACTAAAGATAAGTTCAATATAATTAATCCATGAAGGAGGAGTCAAAAATATTTTTATCTTGACATTTGTGTGTGTGCTCGATGTACATGTGTGTCTACTTCAATATATATCAATATGTATTCGCCTATTCGGCAATGATCTTACTATGTGTGTGGAACATGCATATGCATGTGTTTGTTTCACGTCTATGTGTAAAATTTGAGATAAAATTTGTTAAGCTTAGATTAACAAAAAAATAATAATAATAAATAAATAAATAAAAGAATAATGAACAATTTTCCTAAGTAAAACAAATTTGTTGTTCCAAATTATAAACAGTTAAATAAATTGAAATTACCAAAAACCAAACTGTAACCGATAAAATACCGAAACAATTGAAAAGACAAAAACTTATCGGCTTTCAGGAAAACACTGACTTGAACTAAACCATGCTGCTTAATTACCTCTAACAAAAAGTCTATTGGTGTGAAAAAGAATTTATAGACCACGTAATTACTTGCGTACATAAGTCGCAAACTCGCAATTGAGACCAAGTCCGAATGAGTTAATGGGCATGGAAAATGACATTACTAGAGACGTACTTTACATCAACTTGCCTTGTCTATAAATAGCTACACTCACACTGATTTCAAACCACGAAAAAAAAAGCATCATGGCTTCACTCAACCACCTTTCCATACACCGTATTCTCATCATCTTTGTTTTCTGTTCTTGTTTCATATCAAACACGTATGTAGCTTCTATCACCTTAAGTATTGACACGGATAAACAAGCTCTGATCTCCATAAAATCTCAAACAATCACCCAACCTCCTGATGCTTTAGCGACGTGGGATCGAAACTCGTCCCCATGCAACTGGACCAGTGGCGAAGCTTGGATTTTTCGAGTGAGGGGTCGGGATCTAAAATTTTTTTTTCCTAACACTATGGGGGGTCGAAACCGAATTAAATTGGGGGGGCGAAACCGAAAATACCGAAATTTTTCTACACGAAAACTATATACCCCTACATCGCAAAAAAAATTCCGGGGGGTCGGCCGCGCCCCCCCCCCCCCCCCCTATGAAGCTGCGCCACTGAACTGGACCCGAGTGTTGTGTGGTGATCGTGGACGGAGAGTGGTCGGTCTTGACCTCTCCGGACTTCAAATAAGTGGTCAAATTAGCCCGCATATCGGGAATCTATCCTTTCTTAGATCACTTGAACTCCAAGATAACCAATATGAAGGAAACATTCCCCAAACAATCACAAAACTATTTCGCTTGCAAGTCCTTAACGTAAGTTCAAACAACATCCAAGGCCCCATACCATCAAACATAAGCCAATGTGTTGATCTTCGGGTTATGGATCTTATGCAAAATAAGATTTCTGGCTTAATTCCGGAAGGCCTCACGTTACTCACCAATCTTCAAACTCTTAACCTAGCGAAAAACCATATTTCTGGTTCTATTCCACCATCCATTGCTAATCTTTCTTCGTTGTCCACTTTAAACTTGGGTACGAACACACTTAGTGGCCCGATTCCTAGTGACTTGGCTCGTCTTAGGAACCTAAAAAATCTTGATCTCACCATCAATAATCTCACTGGCACAATTCCTCCATCAATTTACAATATGTCTTCCCTTGAGACTCTCGCTGTTGCTTCTAACGATTTGTGGGGTGATATACCTTATAACGTTGGGGATACACTCCCGAATCTCATGGTTTTCAATTTTGCATCAATAGATTCACAGGAACAATTCCAGGTTCGCTTCACAACCTCACAAACATAAGAATCATACGAATGGCACATAACCGATTGCATGGGACTGTACCACCAGGATTAGGGAACCTCCCTAAGCTAGAAATGTATAATATTGGGTACAATAATATTGTTAGCGATCGGGGTGAGGGTCTTAGTTTCTTAAATTCTCTGGTAAATAGTACAAAGCTTGGTTTCCTTGCTATTGATGGTAACCAGTTTGATGGGGTCATTCCCGAGTTTATCGGAAATCTTTCCAAACAACTCAGAAGCTTGTACATGGGCTCAAACCGGATATCCGGAAGTATCCCATCCTCTATTGGTCAATTAAAGGGACTAGGTTTATTAAATATAAGTTACAACTCCATTTCTGGTGAAATCCCGCGAGAGATAGGCCAATTAGAGAACTTGCAAGAGCTTATTCTAGGAAAAAATAGATTATCTTCGTATATCCCAAATTCTTTGGGAAATCTTAGAAATTTATCTCAAATTGACTTGTCAAACAATGAATTAGGAGGAAGCATACCCATCAGTTTCAGGAATTTCGGAAAGATACTTTCAGTTGATTTGTCCATGAATAATCTCAATGGAAGTATTCCCTTAGAAGTTCTTGATCTCCCTAGTTTAACCACTATCCTCAATCTTTCGAGCAACTGACTTAGCGGTCCATTGCCTAGAGAAATTGAACTTTTGGAAAGAGTGGTGACAATTGATCTCTCCAATAACCATTTGTCAGGCAATATTCCAAACTCGATCAAGAACTGTAAGAGCTTAGAGAAGCTGATCATCTCTAGGAATTATCTTTCAGGAAACATTCCCGGCAGTTTGGGTGAAATCAAAGGTTTGGAAACACTCGACCTTTCTTCCAATCAACTTTCCGGTCTAATCCCTCTCGAACTTCAAAACTTGATGGCCCTCCAATCGCTGAACCTTTCTTTCAACAACCTTGAAGGGAAAGTTCCTAGTAATGGGGTTTTCTCTAATCTTACTAGTGTTCATCTTGAAGGCAACCCAAAGCTATGCTATGATTCCAAATGCAAGAGAGGTGATAACCATAGAGGAATTGTGATCTCAGTCGCAGTAATAGCTCCTATACTAGCAATTCTTTTATTTATTGCTTTGTTTTTCTATTTCCGTAGAAACAATGTGATGATCATGGACAGTTCAGACTCATTCAAGGGCCAACATCAAATAGTAAAATATGAACAACTACGATCGTCAACGAGTAACTTCAGCGAGGAATGCCTGATCGGCCGTGGAAGTTTTGGGTCTGTCTACAAAGGGTGCCTCAACCTTGAAGGACATGTCCAGGAAATGGCTGTGAAAGTTCTTGACATGGAAACCACCAACTCATTGCCTAGTTTTTTGGCTGAATGTGCTGCCCTACGACATCTTAGGCATAGAAATTTGGTCAAGTTGATTACTTCGTGCTCAAGTTTGGATCACAAGAACATGGATTTTCTTGCGCTGATCTACGAATTCATGAATAATGGGAGTTTGGAGAAGTGGATCCGGAACAAAATGGGTTTTATGGACAGATTAAAAGTGGCAATTGATGTAGCTAGTGGATTGAGCTATTTGCATCATGAATGTGTGGTGGCTCCGGTGGTGCATTGTGATTTAAAGCCAAGCAATGTTTTGTTGGATGATGATTTGACTGCGAAAATTGGAGACTTTGGGCTTGCTAGCATGATAGTTGATCAAGATCAATCTATTAGTTCTGCCCATGATCAAGATCAATCTATTACCTCCAGGTTCGTTCACATATTCTATTATTGGGTCGCATGAGTGAATAATTGTTCGTTCTTACTTTATGCTGCGTAGTTTTATCAATCTTCACATATAGTAACATGTTAAATTGATTATGTTGCAGAGTATGGTATTGGAGCAAAACCCTTTATTAAAGGAGATGTGTACAGTTACGGCATTATGTTATTGGAGATTTTCACTGGAAAAAGCCCCACAGACGATATGTTCATTGGTGGTCTAAATCTGAAGACTTGGGTTCAATCTGTTTTCCCCACCAACTTGGATCAAGTGTTGGATCCTGGCATGCTTCATGACCTGGAAGAGTTATGCTCGGATGGTCAACGTCAACCTATGAGCATGAAGATACAACTTGATTGTCTAACAAATGTCATCGGAGTTGCACTTTCTTGCACCAATAGTTTTCCTGAAGAACGAATCACAATACTTGAGGCTCTTCGCAAACTTAAAAGTGTTCAATATATGCTTCACAAGTCCAATCCATCAATGAAACAACAGCGTGGAGGATCATAAACTGAGTTACGTATACCAATTTTAATTACATTGGGCAACGTTTCCCACTAACGTTACCAATTTTAAATTGAGTGAATTGAATAAAGTGAGGAACCTAGAAATCAACTCATGGATCAGTTAATTAGCTATTATCTCGTGTACCATACATTTTTGGCTCTTTAGAATATTACTGTAACTTATGTTTGGCAAATAAAATATATTTTCAATACAGGAGTTAATATACATATGCTTGATGAGAAAAATTAATGGATTGACTTGATCAACCTTTATTTTCAAGCCTTTACTAGTGGATCGACATTTTTATTTCTAAGATATATATATATATATATATATATATATATATATATATATATATATATATACCCGGTGAATTTTATTAAAGGATGACTAGCAGGTACTCGCGCGATGCGACGACGGGTACCCTGTGACTATATTTTGCGGTGAGTAAATATTGTTCGATTATACGTTTTTTTTTTTTTTTTTTTTTTTTTTTTAACAATTACCATAAAAATGAATGATAGTTTAAATTAGAATAACTTTGAGCAATAACAATGATATATCATTTCTTAGCATTTTCTAGTAAAATAAGCTATAGATATGCTATACAATAAATTTATTTCTTTAATATTATAAATATATTAAGTTTACTCCATATTTGACAAAAGTGTTCATGTTTCAAAAAATCTCAAAAAAAACTTATAAAAACAATACCAACACAAGAAAATAATGATCCAAATAAACTAACGACATATTAAAAAAGATTTGTGCAATAAAAATATATCAACTTATTACATTTTCAAATAATTCTAAAAAACAAACATTATAAATATATTATCAATAATTCAAGCGCAACAAACCATTCATTTTTGCCTAAAAATAATATAACTCAAGTCATTAACGCATCATCCTCTATTGATCAATATCACCCTTTGTAACCAGCTTTCGTAACCCATTATCAACCCAAAAATTCGGTTATTGCATATCAATCATATTTCACAGCCCATATTAGTCCAAATTTTTGGATTATAGTCCAACTAATCCAACAAGTTATAAAGCCCATCACCATAATTTTTTTATAGTTAAATACTTCCACAACCTTAATCCATTACCTTATATCATTGGCAGTAAAAATACCTCCCTTATATATCCAAAAACACATAATCGTCTATGTTGTATCCCATTTCACTTCAAAAAACGAAACACATGTCACACTTCTCCACATACATACAATCACACAAATTCATCTTTATTAACGTATGTATGTGTATATGTAACGTATGTATGTGTATATGTTAAAAGGGTACTATTATTCCACTGAGCCTTATTTATATTTTTTTGAATTGGTAAGCTTTGATAATTAAAATCACACAAATTCATCTTTATTAACGTATGTATGTGTATATGTAACGTATGTATGTGTATATGTTAAAAGGGTACTATTATTCCACTGAGCCTTATTTATATTTTTTTGAATTGGTAAGCTTTGATAATTAATTAGTGTTAGAAAGTCAAAATGTTTTGGAATGTTCCCATCCAATTTTCTTTGTTTAACACTTCAAAGAACATTATTTTTGCGAGTAGTTTAGTGGGAGATGGTTATCTTGTAACCCACAAGATTGTTTTTGTTTAATACTATTTCCTTGTGTTTTGTTTTCATTTTTCCGAAAAAGATCTATGATGCTGTGGAGATATTCAAAGATCTATTCTTGTAACAAAACCTGAGGTCTTTTGTATTTTCTTCTTTGCTTCGAGTCTTGTAGTTCGTGGATCTCAGTTTTTTGTTTTGGGCTGCCGGATATTTAACTTGGTTAACTTGACTTAAAAAATTTGCATTATCTATTTTAATCCTACAAGTTTGATATGTTTGTACATTGTGTTTAATTAATTATACCTTTTATCAAATGAGTGATATAAATATGACATTAATTACAAATGTTGACCGATAAACATGTGTAGGTGTTTATGTATAAATTAATTGTACATATAGTTTAAGTGGTTGTATTTACTTAAAATCTATATATGGAAGTCTTAAAAAATTAGAAGAAAAAGAGTGCTAAATGCTTTATAAGTAGTATAGATAAAGAATAACAATGAACTTTTAAGAGCCTTAAGAGACGCCTTATGACTATAAGAAACAACCAACTGAAAGTTCAAAACTAAGAGGAAGTAGTATCGTCACAAGCCGTTTATGCCAAAACAGCATCATCTTAGATTTTCACATTTAACATTCACACACAAAAAATACCTTATCAAACATATCACATGTCGTTTGTGTCCCGTTTTACAGTTTTTGGGCCTCACCATTTGTTATTATTTTTTTTTAAACAAACTAAATTTTCATTTATAAAAATATAAATTACAATACGAAAAATTAAATAAATAAAAATTAGTATGACAATTTTTTAACTCAAAAGTTATATAAGCCCACTTAAATAAACTTTCAAAATGTTAAGGGTGTTAATTGAGACTTTTATATATATACTATCTATAAAGAGAAAATGGTCAAAGTTAAAAAGTGAAAAACTTAATCTTTGTCAAACTTAAAAATTCAGTCATTTATCTAAAGGGTACTTACATTATTTTTAGAAAAACTTAAAAATTGAGTCATCTATTTAAGAAAACTTACATTATTTTCGAAAAGCATATGAAAAGCTAGAAACTATTAACACACTATTAATACACATCGCCGGGTTAACTCGGGTCGCTTCAAACCGGGTGGGTTGACCGGTTTAATTTGACCCTTTTTTTACCCAACCTGACGAGTTGACCGGTTTAATTTGACCCGTTTTTCTACCGGAACGGTTTTAACCGGTTTAACCGTCCGGATCAAAACGGGTTTTAAATATTATGTTTAATCTTCAAATCCTCAAACTTTTATTATTTTGAGTTTTTAACCCACAAACATTTTCTATCAATGAAACTATCTGCCGTTATAAAATCTCGTTGCTATGAACGGGGTACTCATCTAAGTATATAAAAAGGTTAAAAAAATGTATTTGTGTCATAGATTCGTGGACTTTCTTCTACCTCAAAATCACAAACACACACATGACCAAACTGTAGACTCAGTCGCAAACTCGCAATGTAATTTCTAAACTTCCTTCAATGCCTACCTTGAAGTGATGCTTTGAACTTAGTCATTGAGTAAACCAGATCAAAGAGTTTATCTGCATGTCTCGAACTCCTCTTAAAAATCCATTACTCCTCTCTTTCCAAATGAAATAAACCGACACTCTAATTAAGAAGATGTTTTGTAATCACCACTCGCGTCAACCTACGATGGGCCAACAGTTTTAATGTTGAGGGATGTTACATCCACATAAGAAATCCACAAAAAAATTTCACACGCTGACATGTCAGGCAGTGATTGGTTTAATTATAGAGAAGAGAGAGAAACTATACTAAAATCCACCAATCACTAACTGACACGTCAACGTGTGGATTTTTTTTGTGGATTTCTTATGTGGATCTAGCATTTCTCTTTAATGTTTCCACCATACCATGCCATTTTGTGTCAACAACGGGGTTATTAATATAGTGCGGATTTGCCCAAACCTGAGAAGAAAATGAGTAATCGAAAAATAAATGTGAGTGAGAATCTTGTTCCATCTTGCTCAACAGGCACCGAAGATTAGCAACATTATTATCGCTTGGCACATCTCAAGCTCGCAATTTATCCTCCATCTTTAGATGTTCCCCATAAGAAGCTAAAGAATAATGCATGTATAGGAATGTATTGCGGAAACCATACAACGTCAAGCCAATCCACCTTAGGCGCTCTAGGAAGTCGAGTATGCCAAACATTAATAACCGATAAAGATTTCATATGATCATCAAGATGCCTCCAAAGTAGTTTATCTTGAGAGTTATTTAACCTTTCGGGGATTAAGTCATTTAAAAAAAACGTTGGAACCACCCACTTGGCCAACACCTGTTGGACAATCCCGCAACAAACCTGAAGATCGAAACACGGAAACACTAGAACCTCGAAGTCGACTATAACCCGCAACACTGAACACTTGGGCGATCGAATAAGAAGAACAAGAATAATACTCACAAAGTTTAAACCAAATGGTTATAGACTACATGCTCACGTTAAAATACCCTCACACACCTCTTTATTAATATATGTTAGAACCAAATATTTCTATATTGATTGATGCTTATGGTGTTTGAGAGGTCGAGCCTTATACAAGCCAAACACATACATATTTGTGCACTGTGGCGAAGCTAGAAAATTTTCAGTGAGGGTCGGGATCTAAAATTTTTTATTGCTTAATGTATAAAAAAAAATCACAATTAAAATGGGGGGTCGAAACCGAATATACCGAAAATTTTCTACACGAAAACTATATACCCTGTACATCGCAAAAAAAAATTCGAAGGGTCGGGCGCCCCCCCCCCCCCCCCCCCCCCCCCTTATGTAGCTGCGCCATTGTTTGTGCCGATACTGATGAGGGAGCAGAGAGAGTGTAGTGGTGCTTGAAATGAAATTTTTATTATGCAACACACAACCCTCAAGTGAAAACTTGAGGGGTATATATACTTATTAGTTATTACAATAAAAATAGATAAAATACAACTCTAGTCCCTAAACTATTACTGTAGTTATACAAATACAAATCTAGCATATATCAATACTTTTGAAGCTAACAATCTCCCCTTAAGTAATATAGACTGTGTTAGTGTACATTGTTGTCTACAATTAAAGTTGAGAATGACTATGAAGCTCCTTTTCTGATGAAACCTATGCTATCGACTTTATTCTTGAACTCTTGTACAAGATCCTTGAAGACGAACAATAAGCTTGAATTGAGTTTGCTCTCCCTCAATTAGGCCATCACTTATAGAAGCTTCTTCTATAACTTGAAAAGTTTCTGTGAATCAGCTCCCCTTCAAACAAACCATCTCTTCTAGATTTGAAACTTCAAAGGGTCGTTATTAATCTTTGGGTCATAAGTTTATTTAAGCTTCTTCTATTTGTATACTAAACACATCAAATGTTCTAATCAAAAGCTTAAATTGTTTGAATAAACATATTTTGCTTATCAGTATCCAATCTTCTATTGATTTACTAAACACATCAAATGTTATAATCAAAAGCTAAAATTATTTGAATAAAACATATTTTGCTTATGAGTATCTAATAGTTTGGCTAAATATGAAACTCTTGTCAGTTGTTGTAATGAGATGACGTACTAGGGACTATTAAGAAATACTCCGTTAGCTTATTTGCATTATTAAGAGATATTTATAGCACCTTAAAGAAATATTTGGCGAGATATTTATAGCCCTTGAAGACGAAAACATATCATTGTCGGAAAAAAGAATTTGAACCGAAGAAACGGAATGTTATATTAATGCCAAACGAAAGTAAATACTCCTTTGAAGAAATATTAATCCTACATGAAATATGCTTAACTAGCTTATAGACCCGTGGAATCCACGGGATTTTAGAGGGTTTTGCATCAAAAAATTAAGTATGTGAATAAAGTAAGAAAGAACAACGAACGTAAAAGGTATGAAATTTTCTTTTAACGGAATAATAAGTTATAAGTGGATGATAGTATAAAATACAATGCTTGTAAATATCTATGTAATAAACGTTCATTGCCTCGTGATCTCTAATATGTTTGTCTTCCGAAGCAAATGTATGTAGTGATCATTCTAACACTTTAACAAAAGGTCCATTACGTGAACACCTAATAAGTTAAAAAATATGTAAGTAAAAGAAGTTTGGGATTTATAATAAACATAAATAAGAAAAATGCCATAAACCATGTAATATGTATACTATACATACCTATTGACCGTTTGATCATAGACCTTGAAGAACTACTTTATATACCACATATATAGTAGTTTTTGATAGGTTACCATCCGCATCTGAAACAACAACCTTTTTTGCTTTTGGCTCGTGAAAGAGCCACATTTAGCTGTCCATGTGTGAAAATAGGACGTGGAAGATACAATCTGACTTTTGAAAGCGATTGCCCTTGGCTCATGTTTATTGTCATGGCAAATGACACTGAAATAGGATATTGTTTCCTCACGATCTTTAGAGGTAAACGTTTATGAGATGGAGTAATTCTCAATCATGGTATAATAACCTTATTTTCAAAATGTGTCCCATTAATGATTTGTGCTTGAATAGAAGTCCGTGATAATCGTAAAACTTGAAGTCGTGTCCTGTTACACAATTCATTAGATTGATCAATATTCTTTAGCAACGACATTATCAGGACACCAACTTTTAACACCAGCCTATGGTCTGGAACACCAAACAATTGAGCTTATAAACAATATTACTTTGTCACATATGCATTTCTTTGGATGACACGACGAATCACGGGGTTTTCAAAGAGATTATGCACCAAACAATTAAGTGTGTAAACAAATTAAAGAAGAACAACGAATGTAAATAGGTTGAATAATTTGTTTGAAAGAAATAGTAAGTAATAAGTTAATGATGGTATAAAATACAATGCTTGTAACTAATAATGTGATAAATGTCATTCATCGTGTCATTTGATATTAATGATCTTCCAAAGGAAATGTTTGTAGTGAGCGTTAATTAAGTGATAAGCCAATGCCTATTCCGTGAGCACCTAATAAGGGGTTTTTATTTATTTATTTATTTTTTTTAATGTAAACAAAAGAAGTTTGAGATAAATAATATACGTAATTTTTAAAAATGGCCTAAAACATTCATATGTATTCTTTAGTTACCTTTTGAACATTGTTCATAGGTCTCGGAGAACTTCTTTGTAAACCACATTAGTAGTAGTTTTTGATAGATTACCATCCGCATCATAAACAATAACCTTCAACCATTTTTTGCTTTTGACGTGTGAAAAAGCCACGCACAAAACAACTTTTAAAAGTGATTGCTCTTGGCTCTTGTTTATAGACCCGTGAAATCACACAAATTTTTAAAGAATTATTCATTAGGAGTTAAGAGCACAAATAAAGTTACAAACAACAATTATCGCGAATAGGTTTCATTATTTCATGAAGAGAATAATAAGTTTAATATCTGAATGAACCGATAAACAAATTGGTTTATAACTAATGAACATGCACGTATCATATTGTTGAAAGGAAGATAGTCTTGAAGCAAGGTATGCAACCAACGTCAAACATTCAAGTAGCCCATGTTCCGTAAACACCTAATAGTTTAAGAAAAAAAACAAAAGTAAGCAATAAAAGGAAGTTGGCGATAAGATTATATGTAATATCAAGAAGTGGTACAAAACACGTCATTTATATATAGTTGTACATACGTTTTGAGTATTGATCAAAGACATTGGAGTACTTTGTAGACATGCTTTCACAAGTTATAAGTAGAAGAAATAAATTTTGCTTTGTAATCTAACTCCAAACAACCCTACCATCATCTTAACAAACCTATAGCTATACAAATGTTGTAACTGATACAATAGGGACTTTTTAGTGATTATCTCTGTCGTCAATTTAAGACTCAAATAAAATGCATTTTAACTAATAATTCAACCTTTTTAATAGAACAATTTAGTAGGTTGTACAATACTTGAGTTTGATACTGGTAACTTATAAAATTGTTTTACCCGTTTCGTTATCAGCTATATTTTTTAATTTTACATGTTTGATCCATTAGCAACAAATGCAGTATAGTTTGAGCGACTCACACATATAAGTTCAAATTGGCCCCCTCTTGTGAATTCGCTAAGAAAAAAACTGACATCACAAGTACAACAATCACTCTTCAAATTTCAATATAATATGAGTATTGCTAGAACCACAAAGAGTTTACAAAACAAAATCCACAAAAAGGACTTGTCCTTGTGTGATTGGTTATAGCAAAGAGAAGAGAGAGAAAACATTTCAAAATTCACCAATCAAAATATGACAAGTCCTTTTTGTGGATTTTGTTTTGTAAACTCTTTGTGGTTCTAGCAATACTCATATAATATATCTATACAAATGAGACTATTTGTGACTTCATTTGCTCACTCTTCAATTACAGAGTTACGTGCATGAATCAAATAAAAAACAATTATGATACTAAATAATTAGAGAATAAGATAATCCATGAAATTAAATGGTCTCAAGACTTTGTACTTGCAATATGTGCTTCAATAAAGGTCTTTAGCTGCATCTGCCCCACGGATGCAACCACTCTCTGATCTTCACAATCTCTTTATCTATCTTTCATTATATACAACAAATCATTTTGATTTATACAAAGTTAGTCCAACAAAAAACGTTGAATGGGTATTGTCAAAGTATGAGCGAGAGAATCATGAATTAGCATGTGTTTAACACAAAACTTGGGAATGAGAGTATCGTCGTCATCAACAACATGTGCCAAACCTCCTGCTAACTCAGCTGCGACATTTCGACCAATCCTAACAAAAGTAGATTAATACAATCAGAATCTACTTTTCCTAGATAACAATAGTTATCAGATAATTATGGTTCAACGTTAACACCTAAAGAGGAGACACAATATTTAAAATTTTCGTTTGCAAAACTTTAAACCACAAAAATCTTTTTCGTGCCAGAAATTAGAAAGTTGGCCAAAAAAATAAAATAAATGAGGGGATGCACTACAATCATATATCGTCTATCTTCTTACATGAAAAACAGTACAATGTTTTTCCTGGGTATGCACAAAGTATTATGTCTGGTACACAAAAGCTCCTTCTAGTTTGGATTGTCTGGCTCAGGAGGGAAGCCTTTGTAGGCATCGTTTTGCTAGCATGTTTATATGTTTATCTAACATTAGCGTGAGCTTTAAAAATATTATAGGGGGTGTTTGGATGCGCATTTTAAAAGCGATTATGTGATTTTCAATCATTAGAATTTAAAAAGCCAATTGTAATAAGATATTACTAATAACGCCCACAGAGTAACCAATTATAAAATATTTTTTGAAGATGTATTTGTTTAGTTGAGAACTTGAGATGCTTACTTTCCAAGAACAACACAACCTCCTGTCATGTACTCGGAACAATGATCACCAATGCCTTCAGCCACCATGTGCAACTGAATTTCTAACAGCAAAACACCGGTTGGTTTTGCCTCTAACAAATAGTTGACATCTGGTTGCTCCGTATAAGCACACAATTCCTTCAATTGCAGCTTCCTCGGGAATAAACCCGATATTTTCAACAGGTTTTACAATCAATTCACCACCGGCCATACCCTGACATGAGAATTGACAACATGAAAATCTATTGATCTTTCCAGAATACTAAATTTGGCAAATATGAATTGATGACTTTGGAATTACTTTGATCTTTAATGGATCATGCATAATTCATCACAATGACAACTTCCATACAGCTCTCAGATTTATCGGTTTACTAAAACTTATTTTTGGATTTTCCTAACTTTCGTAGACGGTTCCTATAAAAACAAAAAGTGCCACTATGATTAATTACGCATGTTTTATGGTTCAACAATTAACCTACGTCGTTTCAAGTAAAGACAATATACAAGAAGATTCAAGTTTAAACTTCTTACTTGAGAGTTGGCCGTTGATGAAAACATGCAAAGCATGACCAACTGATTGAACAAAAAGTGCAGGCCATTTCCCACCTTTCAAGCAGAGACAGGACAGTGGGGGAGCCAGGGGGTGCTCGGCCCCCTCCAACACGCTCAATCGCTTTGCTATTTACTTTATAAAATTTAAACATATGATGCAACTATAGGTCAAAACGGGTAATTTTTGTTGTGTGCTACCCTGGAATACTTTTGTAGTTTTGTACAAAAATGAAAATTTGGTTTACGGAGTTAAAAATGATAATGTTGGAGGTTTTGTGCATTAAAACTATTATTTTTATTTTTATTTTTTTGCGGTTTTGGCATGTTTAACCTATCTGACCAGTTTCGTTTAAGCTATATTTACTTTTTACTCAGTTGACCTACTGTAGAAAAGGCATAATTGCATGGAGCCTTTTAAAAAAATATGGGTCAAAATGCTACTTTTTTATCCGGGACTAATCTATATGTTATAATAAACGGTATATAAGAAGAGCAAAATATGTTGCACTTACTATATCATGTACCATAGATAATCCAAGCCCATATTTATTGGAATCATGATTGGGTTTTCAAGTAGTATTTTTGGCGGTGGTTGGGCACCTCGATGCGGTGGTGGTAGTATTGTCAAACGGAGCACCTTGAGCACTTTCATAAGCATGTGCTTTAATGTAGTATCTTGTTGGTCAGCCTTGATGAGTACATCAGTGGTTTATACTTGTCCAATCGTGAGAACATTGTATGTGATTGTTTTTACGTATGAAACATTATCTCATACCAGAGTGAGTTTATGGTGGTGATGATGATAAAGAGCTGTTGACGTAAGGCTTGTCTATCCTGGTTCAACAGGTATAATGACCTTGTATCTATATTGTAAAAAGTAGCATTTGTAATTTGTTGATCAAAGTACCAAATTAATTAAAGTTCCAATTAAAAGAAGTATTACCTTTGCTGTAGGAGTTTTATAGATCACCGGCTTGACTATTGAAGGTATATGCATCCAAAATATTTGAGGTTGCTCCTATTCTTGTGCCTTATCTCATAATGTTTACCGGGCTTTGCATCTAAGTATCTGACCATTCACCTGATCCTTATCATCACATAACATCAGATGTCATAAATTATAAATTTAGCAACATGTACATTTTGTACATGAATAAACTGTATACCAATAGCAATGACTACTTCACGCTTTGGCTTAGGAAATGGTGTTAATTAGTTTGGTTGTCCAAAAACACGAATGCAAGCACCCTCTAAACATAAAAGATTAAATAAACCAGGTACAAAGAGACAAAGGTTATACCTTTTAGTGATCATACCTGATTGGCCAATCATCGCACTCAACAATCTACATGAGGTTTGTAATGTTCTGAAAACTTCATAAACCTTATAAACCTGAACCGATTGGTAGACAGTACGACCAAAGAAACTGTTTTTTAGAAGACTACAAACCTGTTGTACTTTGTTGAATGTGGTAAGTATGCCAATCCCAGGTGTTCCCGGCTGTTGTAAAGCTAAAATAGACAAACCAATGGGTAAAGAACAGTTACTGCATATACCAAGTTTCTTTGTATAATTATAACTGTAATAGTGCATTAGAATGCACCTGTATCCATGGGTTGAGTCACTGTTACATATGCACTCATATTATTTGAAGCTGCGGCCGAAGCTGTCACATGCGGCCTTACAACAGCAGCACGTCTAACTAAGGATCGACTTCGTGGCACAGCAGCAAGCGCTATCACATAAACATTCACATAGTAACGTGTGTAAGAATATATATAAATGATCAAAAAGGCACACACATCTAAAAATGAGAACATTTATATGTTTCTCACCCAGAACTTGAGGAACAAACGGTCTTATATTCATAGCATTGTCTGGCAAAGATAAAGAAGCAGTTGAGCATGTTAGACACCGTATAGCAAGAAGGCCTAAGACAGAAATATGTAAAACTAATCACGAATCAAAATATGTTGCAAGAATAATGGTGACACACACATACACTATTGAAAAGGGTAGCGTCTTTTTTAAAAAAAATAATAGTGGCTTATCAAAATAGCTGCTTATTTCAATATCTCTATTTAATTTGATATTGAATTTCTGTTTTTACCATCACTTTAATTCTAAAACCTTTATAAATGGGTTAATAGATTTTTTTTGGTACAAATTATTATTTTATCTGCCTATATCGCAGATTTAACAAAATAAGCATATCCAAACACTATTTCCGAAAGCGCTTGTTTCTAAGCAGCTTATAGCTTATATGTACTTAACTATAAGCATAAAAAGAAAATACGCAGTCCCGAACACAGCCCTAAGTAATTCTGCAATAATTATTGTCAGCGTCTAACCTTATCTACAAATGTAGATGTCGTGGCGTTTTGTTCAGCTTCATCTCTTACAACATATGCATTAAGAAGGGGATTGGCCTCATAATCATCATTCTGGTTATCCTACATAAATTATCCGTAAAAAAACTGCAATCTTTTTCATGCTATAGACCCATTATGCAGAAAAGAGCATACCTCTAGGATGTCTGTAGTGCCTAGCTGCTGAGGTTACTCCGAATTTGCCATAGTTTCTTTGATTACAACTGCAACTTCAATCACAATCGAGGTAATATGAAATGCCTAATTTGGTTCTGTAGTTGGCATAAAATACTCAAATGAAACAGGTAGACTATGAATAAAAATTAACTAACAACCAAATGATCAAATGATAAATTTTACAAAATTTGTACGTAATAGATTTTTTATGAACAAAACTCGTAATGAAATTTTATTTGTAAAAAATGCAGCACCTTTTTACCCAAAGTTTTGTTTTTTACTAAACATGAAGGATTGGTATAAGAGACCCACAACAAAGTTGTACCAATACACCCTACATAAGAAACCTGCACACGTGTAACAATATACACTTCAATCATAACAAAATCACACATTGAATTAGGCATATTAAACGTCTATATATATGGCTAAATTTAAGATCAATATAAATATCACAAATTTAAGATTATGAAAAAGTAATGCCTACAGAAAGAGCAAACACAAGAAGATATACTAATAATTCATTTGCTTCTTTGTATGTGTAGCTTGAAGCAATGGCCAGAATTTGCCCTTCGCGGTCGTATGATAAAGAAACAATGAAAAATTCTACAGTCCCATAAAGATTATGCGAAACATTCAATAGAAATACTCCGTTAACTTATTTGCATTATTAAGAGATATTTATAGCACCTTAAAGAAATATTTGGCGAGATATTTATAGCCCTTGAAGACGAAAACATATCATTGTCGGAAAAATGAATTTGAACCGAAGAAACGGAATGTTATATTAATGCCAAACGAAAGTAAATACTCCTTTGAAGAAATATTAATCCTACATGAAATATGCTTAATGTGAATCCTGTTGTTAGGAACCAAAATCCTTTTCATAAACATTTTCATCTGAAAAATGAATTTGAACAGAAGAAACTGAATGTTATATTAATGCCAAACGAAAGTAAATACTCCTTTGAAGAAATATTAATCCTACATGAAATATGCTTTAATGTGAATCCTGTTGTTAGGAACCAAAATCCTTTTCATAAACGTTTTCATCTATTGGGAATTAAGGGAAAATATTAGGGTGCGTTTGGTATCCCACTATGGGAATAAATCTCTGACTTTGAAAGTCATAGATGTTGTTTGGTTGGTTATGGGCCTCACCACAATGGAATGAGGATACCCATGACATGTGGGTTTCCTCATAGGAGTATGATGTTGTGGTTATGTGGATACCTATGAAAAATGATATCTACATACCCATTTCCAATCCACTCTATTCTCAAACCTATACCTATAGTGATTCAATCAAGCATAACAAACGCACCCTTAGAATTTATTATTGTAGTAGTTACTTTATTCAACATGTTTTGGCATTCCCGTAACTAATATAGGTTCATCAACATCACTAACTACAATATGTACTTATGTATATTTATATTCTCTTTTGATTATTTGACTATTTATTTGATTACACAAACGTTTCATTTGTATTAAGTTTTTTTTCCAACTGCTTATACACTTGTTTTGTTTGACGGTTTATTTCATAAGAGCATTCAGTACCTTAACATTGTGCCCACGTTAAGGCTTCACATTCTTGCGTTAAGGGCGAGTTACCACACTGTGGTTGTGCGTTAAGGGGGGGGGGGGGGGGGGGGGGGGTTAACTTCCCACGTTAGCCCCTTAACACTGCGTCAAGTGTGGATTTTAAAAAAAAAAACTTTGTTCTTAAACGGTACAGTTCGAGCAGGATAACCATTCAAATTAAAAATTCAATACAACACAATAAAAAAATAGAAGCGTAAAATAATGATACGATAAAAAAACACGATACAAAATTTAAAACACAAATAATAATACGACACGAAAACACAAAGCATCCAACGATTCTCATGAAGCTTTTATATAAATTTGTAATTGTCGATGAGATCTGACTTCTCCTCCCACACTTGCAACACTTGTTCTCTAACCATCTTAAAGGCGACATGAAGTTGCATATCTGTTTCATCATTTCTTAATAGAGTTTGTATACCGACCCTGATAGCTGGATGGTCTTGAGGCAACTCACGCAACCTTTCAACCTCTGGAGCATGATCATTCATCTGTAGCATAATACGAGTTATCTTACCTAGCAAATTGTTAATCAGCTTGAGTTCAATTCTTTTTCTTGTTCATTGCGTAATCGGGTAAGCATAGCCTTTTGCACCTCAGCTAGTTCGTTAGCCATAGTGTGTTTGTGTTAAAATTAGTGATACTTGCGAGAGAGTTTGATAAGAATTTGTGTGAGAAAATGTATTCAAGTTAGTGGGGTATTTATAGGGGAGAATAGCTGTTGGCGGATATTTTAAAATTCAATTCCAACTTAAACGAAACAGTACTAACTACAATTCAAATTCAAACTTAAATTAACAGTACAACATATTAAAAATGATACGGAAAAATATAAACACGATACGGAAAAAGAGAAACACGATAGGGAAAACAAATCATACAGCACCATTAAGCATTTCATTCATCCCATAGCATGTGGTTTCTCAAAACCTCCCACACGTGAACATATTGGAAGCTTCTCTCACCAAAGTGTTGTTAAAAAATGGTCTTTGCATTCTTGAGACTATCACTATCATTTTCCCCGCTTGTACGCTGCAACTGATTGTAAATAGTGTTTAATTTATTACATTCGCAGATGAGTCTTGTCCATTTACCCGTGACCATATTTTTGTTACGAACCACACCGATAGTTTGATTGTTGAACATGGCTATAACATGATTCCAAAATGAGTATTCATTGTAGATCTCTACGTCTTGGGAAACTACAACCCAAACTTCAGCTAGCAAGTTTTCTTCTTCTTTTGACCAACGAGTACTCATTTCAAATGTTTGAACTTTGAAACAATTTTGTAAAATGGTTAGATATAGTGTAGAACCGTAAAGGGGGTGAATACGGTTTCTTCGGCCTTTTAGATGTTTAAAAACTTTAAGCCAAGAAGAAGAACCAAATGGTTTAAGCAAGAACAACCACTAATATAAACACAAGTATATAAAGCGAGTAAAGAGACACCACGATATATACTGGTTCGGGATTGGGGGTTTATACCATCCGTACGTCCAGTTGCGAATCCACGACATGATACTAAACCACTAGTATAATCCTTTCGGTGGATTACAAACCGTTACAACTTAACTCCACCGATATGCACAAAGATTGGTGCTCACAAATAAGAGCTACTCCTAATGGTATTTCGCCCTCGGAAACCACCCTAAAGAATCTCGTGATTCGACTTACACTTGGTCACCAAGACCAGAACCAAAACTTCCACCCGGAAGTATCAAACCCCAACTAGATTCCCAATGATCTAGGCTTGGTCACAAAGACACAAGACTTCCCTTACAAACAAATATAATTATAGAATGTTGTTTCTTTGAATCAAGCCCTAGCTAACCTAACCTAGTGACCCGATTCTAATAGAAAGAGTATAGAGAAGAAGACCCTCGACACAATCACAAGAGTGGATTAGGTTCTTGTGATTCTTCCCATGTGAAGAATGTGTTCTTTCAAAGATGATAAGATGAAGAACACAAACTGTGTAGACATAGAGGGTAGAGAGAAAAGAAATTAGAGATAAAGAATGTTTTTCAATGGGTGAGAAATACAAGAGCCAAGGATGGATATTTGTAGGCCAAAATCCCAAAGTGGGAAAAATAATTCCGAGACTGGCGCGTCGACACGCGGGTGACGTGCCAGAATTCCTGAACTATTTTTCTTGGGATTTTGGTCTTTTAAATATCCAACCTTGCTAAACCCCTAATTGTACTTCATACACTGACCTTAACATTTTTTCATCCTCAAGGTCAACCAACTCAAATAGCCATTTATAAAAATCATTTGTGAAGTAAAAGAATGTTTAAGGTGTAAACCAATTATCAAAGAGAGAAAGATAGAAGGGATAATTCGGTAGGGGTAGTTTAGGTATCCTCACGTGGCATAGAAAGGATAGAAAGAATATGCCATGGGATATTCCATTGCTTGGAAAGGAAGTGTATGAAAGAAGTTGGGTTAGAACAAAGTAACAAACCATGATTGGGTTAGAAGAGAAAGCATGGTTGAGTTGAGAAGCGAATATAGCAAAGGAATATGCTTTCCTTGGTGAGAAAGGGTGGATGTTGGAGAGGGTTAAAAGTTAATCATGGTTGAATAAGAAAGGTAACCATGGTTGCGTGAATAGAGAATATCCAATGGAATATTCCATTCTTGGGAAAAAGGGTGAGATGAATGGTTGAGATGAGTTGGTTTGAATTGAATGGCTAGGATCAAAGGGAGCCTATGTTGAGATTAATTTCCATGTGATGAAATTGAGAGGAGATGATGAGTTGTGTGTGAGTTGTCAATAGGTTAGATTGTAAGAGGATATGTAAGAGTGGGATGTGATGGAGAGGAGCCTTGTGTGTGTCTTGTGTGAGTACTATGTGTGTGTATTGTGAGGATAGAGTTGTTGGGGATGTGATGTGTATGAGAGTGTAAAGATGGGATGTGTATAGGGGGTGAGTTGTATGTGTAAGGTTGAGGTGATGGGGAGCCTTGTGTGTGTGAAAAGAAGTATGTGAGTGAAGTGTGTGTGTATGTGAGTAGTATGTGTAAGGATGTGTGTGTAGAAAAGAGTATATGTGTGTATAGGGAATGTGTATAGTAAAGTGTATGTATGGGTGTATGAGAAAGGTGTATTGGAAATGTATAAAGGGAAAGGAATATTGTAAGGAGGGAATATTGTGTGGGAGTTTGTGAGGGGAAAAGAGTACACTTTTGTGTAAGGTGTGTAAGGGAATAATAAGAGGATGTTGGGGATAAGATTTTGGGAAGGATTGTGGAAGGTTTGGTAATTTTGTCTTTTGTGAAAATAGGATTAAGAAAAGATTAAGAAATAATCTAATTGTCATTAGGAAGAAAATGTTTAGACAATTAAGATTATGAGTTGAGAAAATCATAGGTTACCTATAATTCCAAGTAACACAACGTCGACAATCCATAGTTTCATAACTCGTGACTTTCCACGATTCGACGTACTCAACTAACACCTTGATACAAACAAGTCAAGTGCTTTGCCTTGATGTAAAGCATAACCCAATCGGGAAAGGATGCGTTTACGCAAAGTGACCTTTGGCTTAGTTTGATCAATAAGGGAGTAAACCTGTTACGTGATTAGAGAAGAAGTAAACACGGGTTATGAGCATATGGATGCTTTCACATGAGGTTACGTGAAGTATATAAGCTCCATAGGTTTAGAAAAGCCTTGGCTAGAGGCTTTTGATAAAACGTTTTAGTTGGTGTTTTGTCAAAAACGAGAGGTCATGATTTTAAATCCCTCTAAGTCTAAAACCTGTTTCGAGTGTTCCTAATGAAGCACTTATCATATTCATACCTGCAATGAAAGATCCGCATTTGTCGGGTAAGGGGAAAGCCGACTTTCAAAATTCGTCCCGAGCCATACAATAGCCTGGCGCGTCAGCTACGCGTCAACGCGTGGACAACGTGCCAGGAGCAGACATGAAGAGATCTTGATAATGTTGCCTCAACATATAGAAGTGTGTGAAAATTAGTGTGTTATGGTATGTTATTTATAGTTGTTTATAATTCAAATTCAAATTGTGGGCAGGATTTATTTAAAATTCAAATTCAAATTACTGGTGGGATTTATTTATAATTCAAATTCAAATTTCAATGGACGAGATTTATTCAAAATTCAATTTCAAAACTGAAAATGTGCCTATATATATACATTGTCCATTCACAGACTTCTCTCTCTCACACACACACAACACACACATTCAGAATCAAAATTCAAGATCAAATTCATACTCAATGTCTCACAGAGACTTTTCCCAACAATTCCCAAGTCACCGTGACTTCTCCCAACAATTCCCAAGTCACCGTAACTTCTCTCAACAATTTCCAAATGAACACAACTTCTCCCAGCAATTCCTAAGCTCCAACCTGATTCCAAATGAACCGGTGAACACTCCACCGGAAGACATCTTTTTGATATTCACACCGGAAAATGAACAGGTAAACAATCCACCAATTAACACTCCACTGGTGGACCTCCAAAACAATCCATTTAACTTTTCTAAGGAGTATCTCCGAGAACTTGAGCAGGACGATACTTTAACTAAAAGAGATACGAGAAAATGAGGCACGAGAGGAAGCTGCTCATTTGGAGAAGGAAGCCAGGGATGCACAACATCTTAACGACAACTGGTTTGACATCATGGAAGGAAAGTATTATGATGGCGAGTTTAGGTCCTCTTCGAGTGAGGAGGGTTGGGTCTCAGATGATTCATTTTCGTAGTTTATATTTTCATTACCGTCTCGTAGTTTCTATTAATCGTACTTTGTATTTCATATTTTAACTTTAATGTTTAATGTAATTCGTGTTTTAACTTTAATGTTTAATGTAATTCATATTTTAAATGTTATATTAGTTATTAAATGAAGCATTAGTTTTAGTTTATGGGTTGAATTTGAAAATAGTTGAGTTAAGGTTGAGTGATGATAAGAGGTGTTTTATTTTTAGTTAAAGTAAAAAGGTTAAAGCTGAAATGAAGCTGATGTAGCGCTGACGTGACACTGAGTTAAAGTTTAACTCAGATTATTATACCGAATGCTTTAAGGGTCACGATCTTATGAAAAGTGAGTGAAAACCCCATTTTCTAAAAAGCCTAAAAAGTACCTCTGGCCTAATAATGTCTATCTTTTTTCATCTTTTAGTTTCACGTCATCTATTAATTTACTACTTGCCCAAATCTTCACCCCAAAAGTTAGCTAAAAAGCTTTCAAAATAATTAATTTCATCATCTACATGTTGAATCACTATAAATTGCAACCGTTTTCAAGAATTCAAAGTTCATCAAAATTATTTTGTTCAATTTTGAAGTAAAACTAAATTACTGTGACCAATCTCGTCAATAAACCATAAATTAACATAATTTTTTTTCCTAAAGATTTTTACATTTTTTTTAATAAAGTGGCAGATGAAATATTTCAATAAAGCAATTTTTTTATTTGAGAGTATGAAAATGTTCATTTAAATATAAATATTTTGGTAATTAATAAAAGCATAAATATTTGACGAAAAAATCCAAATTGTGATGAACAAAACTTTGAATATGCAATTATTCATCAAATAAAATTTGCTAAAAAGTTGTTCACCAAATAATATGGATGATAAACTGTTCATCATTTATTCAATATGGAAATAGTTTATCAAAGAATGTTGAGGAAATAAAATTGTTTATTAAAAAATAAATTCCTTGTGTTCATCAAACAATACAAAATTGTGTGTTATGTTCATCAATATAAAATGTTCATCATTTTTTTTAATATTTATCAATACATGTTATCGATATAAAATGTTCATCAATATTTTGTAAGGATATTCATCAATAAAAATGTTTATCAATAATTCAGTTGTTCATCAATACTCCGCCCAAAACAAATAAGAAGAGACACATGTCAATACCTGATGACTCATTAGAAGGGAACCAACTTTTATTTGATCATCTTCCTATTTCGTAGTGTATATTATAAAATTTATTTTTTATTTAATTTTATTTTCTTTAAAATACTTGTAAATTTCATGATTTTTTTTAAAACTAGTATCAATAATAAAAATGGATTAGAGACTTACGAAAAATGATATTAAACTTATGAAGATTTTTTATTGGTTATATATCATATAAATACAAAAAAAATGCATATATGTATATGACTTTGTTTTTCATTTTGGCTCGGTTTATGCATTGGCAATTTGCAACAAAATAACCGATTACTTAGTTCGATTCGATTTTAAACCAAAAGCTGTTTTATCAAACAATTCAATTAGGTTGGTTTTTGGTTTTATGGTTTAAAACTGAGTATCGAACACCCTTTTATCAAGACCTCCGGAAACTCGGAAACAACCTTACTTTACAAATTTAGTATCTTATTATTCAAGCTCGATAAACATTAAACAATTCGACGTGAGTATCTTTCGTGTCAGCTTAGTAGGCAGTGAGCTGGTTTTAGTCAATTATGTTTCTATAAATGGATTCTAATTGTAACTTAAGTGAAGTTTCAATTATATTTCAAGTTGATGCTCGAAATATTGCTATAGACATTTTTCAATGATAGTTATATATGCTCAATAATCTTGACCAGTACTTTTTTTTTCTTTTAATTTTGTGACAAATATGAAAAATATTAAACATAACACAACCCTAAAACCTGCTCATACTTATGATATGGGAAATGCTATAACACGTACAATTTACAAAATAAAACCCACACAATGAGGTGGCTGCTGACTTAGACTGCTGAGTTGGATAAAAGAATTATATTAAGAGTTAATTTCCATTACTCCGTATATTTTTTCTTAAAAACCTATTTTCATCATTCTCTCTCTAACCCCTTTAACTTCTCCATCAAAACATGCAACAGTCATTTTCTCCATCTTAGATGAAGCAATCTTCATCTTCTTCATATGAATCAGGTGAATCATTATATATTTATTCTCCTTTACATGATGATGATGATGATTTTTCAGAAACACCAAAATCACCCTAAACTTATAGCGTGAAATCTGATGATGAATGAACTAAGTAAGTCCTTTTACTGCTGATGCGTGGTTTTGCAACTTTGCAAAAGGTTTTACCCACCAGGCAGTGTACCTGACCGATGTAGTATAGTGTAGTGGCAAGTACCGGGGGATTGATCGTTCAACTCAAAGAATAGTGTTCGCTTGGATTAAAACTCAATTAAACTAGGTCTAGAGATGAGGGATGATTATTTTTGTATTTTTATATTTTATGAAAAGCAAGTAAAAAATCTCAGGTTTGGAAGAATGAGCGGAATTAGTTGCTAGTCAACTAACCCAAATAACTACAAATGCAATAACAATAAAATAAAATGACACGAAAGTAAATATGGAAAAAAACAATAATAAGAGAAAACGTGTTTACTTAG
Organism: Artemisia argyi; assembly: GCA_030686995.1. NCBI lineage: Eukaryota > Viridiplantae > Streptophyta > Magnoliopsida > Asterales > Asteraceae > Artemisia > Artemisia argyi. The sequence continues at coordinate 44,178,388 of CM060690.1, read as the reverse complement.
ATTTCACTACTCCCTAGCTATCTTTTACTAGTTGATTAGTTTGTTACAATTGCATGGATGACGGCTTATATTCCTTAATATCATTCGCAGGGCCGTGTACGATCTTCCCTAACTCTATAAGCTTCTACCTCTTCCTATGTCGAGCCGACTACTAGCTCCTAACATGGCCTCCTTAGTAGTTACTTATGCATTGAATATAACCAATTAATCGTAGTACACATCCGATCATGTTTCTTAAGACGTTTAAGCATGTTACCAATTGGAAGTCTGCCAGTTTTCTTAAGCCTAACAACGAAATCAATCATCCACAACAATTATAAACAAACAACCAACCAATAATCAATAACTAAGTTTCATTACATCTAAGAAAACATAAAGAAAACCTAGCCTAGCATGTTAAAGTAAAGACAAGCATTAGATAGAATCAAACAATACATAGACATATTGAATGATTATTGGAAAACTTATCTTCAATCAAACATGGATGAAACAAGGGTTTGAATCCCTTAAAAGTTAAGTAAAAATCGTACTAGGGTTTCTCCAAAACTATCCCAAAGTTCTCCTCCTCTTAACAAATGAAAACTAGAAAACTATATATACATTTTTGAGTGTGACGGCGTCACGTGTAAATCCTGACGCCGTCAACTCGCCGCCATAAAAACTCTCGTATTACCTAGATCCAGATATGACGCCGTCATGTGTAACTTGTCTCTTGGCCGTCTCTTGTATTTTGTACGTGACGGACTAGGTGACGCCGTCACGTGTAAGTCCTCCAAAACCTTCTGGCGCATCTCGTGTATTTAATTTATCCACCTCTTTGTCCATGAGTGACAGCGTCACATGCAATTCCTGATGCCGTCAGGTACCAAATTCAGCATGATTTGGAGAGACTTTGTCGTTTTCTTCACTTTTTCGCTCAAAAAACGTCTAAAATGCTTGTTGATATAAATAAACGACTAAAAATGTTATTCATATCTTTCGATATCTCTATGTTTTGATGATCACAAAATGAAAACACATTAAATCAAAGATAATGACGTAAACAAGTATTTAGTAGTTAATAATCACTTTCACCATCTAATCACTTAAGGTGTGAATAAACATAGTGATTAAAGCATTATAAGATCAAAGGAAAGTTTAATTAAGTATTACAAAGTTTACTTAATTATATAAATATATTATATATTTTTGAAAAACACTTTTGGTAATAAAGAAAAATGTTTTATTCATACAAAATATATGAATTCAAATTTTTAACCAAAATCAGTTAGTTTTTCACCAAATAAACTTTCCCCACTAAAAGACAAAGAATCTGGCCGTTTCAGCTGGGCGGCCCCCTTAATTATAAAGGGCGGTCCCCTTAATTTTAAGGGGGCCGGCCATGATTTAAGGGGACCGGCCACGCTCCTCTGTCAGATTCTGTTGCCTATAAATACCACCTTAAACCTGGATTTTTTCCTCACCTTTTTGCACTAAAACTTTCTGATCTAAACTTCCCTCTCCATCTTCTAAAAATCCTTTGATCTTATATACTTTGATCTTTGTTTCAAAGTGATTCAAGCCTCAACACTCAAGTGCAAAGAGAAAAATACTTCTACTAGAAGTATTACAACTTAGTATCATCTTGCTATCTAAGTTGTTTGTTTAGTTCATCTTGTATATCATTTATTTCTTTGTGAACATATTGTATACATTGGTTAGATAGATTTAGATATAGGATTTAGATCTATTGAAGGCGTGAAGTAGTAATAGAAGTGAAGAAGTAGAGGTGGATAGGATTAGTGACAGAAGAAATAAGTTGTGATAGTTCATTGAAGTGGAGATAGTTGTGAAGACAAAGAAGTTGAAGCTTTGAAGTTGAAAAGACCTTGAAGCCTAGAAGTTGTGAAGTAGTATATATATCTTGGGGTAGTGGATAGGACTTAGTAGTGAAGGTGTGAAGAAACTAGTGGCGTGAAGAAAAAGATTTAGGAAGTATTAAGTTGTGAAGAAGCTAGGAGCAAAGTAGAAAGTTGTGAAGAAATTTGAAGTGTAGAAGATAGGTGTGAAGAAGATTGGTGTGAAGGAGTTGTGTTGAAGTTGTGATTGTGGTGTGATATTGTTGTGGTGTGCTAATTGGTGTGTAAGGTTTTCTCCGCCATAAAGGAGGTTTTTGATCTAGTGAAGAAAATTCTCGAGTAGGTGACTCGGGGAGTGGAGTAGGGCAAGGAAGGTGTCCTTGTAGCCGAACTACTATAAATCCTTTGTCTCTCGGTTTGATCTTTCCATCTCTAACTCTTTGATTAATTACTTACTTGCATATCATTCATAGTTACAATTGCTTGTGTGTTGTGCATATATTGATTTAACATAAAGATCAAACTAGGTTCCATTCAAAACATAAATTATACATTAGTAAATTAAAGTATATACAATCATTAAAACACATATACATATATAAATACAAACTTATATTTAAGTGAGATATATGAAATTATAATTTCTATTTAACACTTTAAATAAGAAGTATTTATATGGCATATGTGAATCATCTTGTATCTATACTTTAGCTTCAAAGGGTTTTTTACAAACTACCATTATTTACTTGAAAGCAAAATTTTATTAAAACGAAAAAGACGCAAAACTATTCAACCCCCCCCCCCCCTTCTAGTTTTCTACAATTGGTATCAAGAGCCACGTCTAGCAAGATTTTTTAAAATAGATTGTATTTAAAACTTGCAACGATCAATGGAATTTGAAAAATATGTAGAAGGGAAATTTGCACAACAACCACCTTTATTTGAAAATGATCATTTTCTTGAATGGAAAAACAAATTTGAAAACTATGTGAAATCAATAGATCTTGATCTTTGGCATATCATTTCAATTGGTGATCTTAAACCAACCAAAATAGAATTTGAAAATCAATATAATAATCTTCAAACTAATATTGATAAAAACACTAAAGCCAAATTACTTATTTTCAAAACTCTACCAAAAGTTAAATATGAAAGATTATTTCAATGTAAAACGGCAAATGATATTTGGAAATATCTTTTAATGATTCACCAAGAGAAATGTAATACCAAAGATAATAAACTTGATATTGCACAAGAAATAGTTAATCTATAAAATTTAGTAAATAAATATTTAGTTGATGTAAATACATGTACTACTAGTTCAAATGTGATCATTGAAGGTATATACAACGAAGAATACATGAGTCAAATCCAAAGAAAGAGCGTGAATAAATCATGGTGCAACAAGTGCAAAGAATACGATGATAATACGGCTCATGAGAATATTCAAACAAATGAGAACACAAGTATTGATGGCAAGAACTACATGTTCCTAGATTTAAGTGAAACTACAAACAAAACATGAAGCGACATGAAAAATGAAATTGATCACCGTATAGCATGTGAGGAATGTACAACTACAAAGAAGGTACAATTCAAAACTGAACATTTTTGTTATGATCAATTTATATTAGAATTTTTAAAAATGAAAAACAACTTCAAACATTTTTGCAACATTGACTCAAAAATTATTTTTAAGAACGAATTTTCAACATCCACTGAAAACAACTTTGAAAAAGAAATCATTTTAGAAGACAAAATGTCTAGACTTAAAAGTAATATTGAAATCGATCTTGTATGTAAAAAATGTCGAGACTACAAACATAAAATTAAAATGGAAAATGAAAAAGCAAAAACATTGGCAAAATTCGAAAATACCTCTAAATCTTTAAAATATCTTCTCGACATTCAAAAGCCATTCTATGATAAAACCGGGTTAGGATTTATCGTAAATGATCCTTCAACAAATGCATTAAAACAAATAAAATTTGTTAAATCTAGTGAGTAAATCTAGAACTAATACTATTAACATTCATCACTTTTTATTCTAGTCAAGAAAGTCATTGTTTGTTTATTAAAACAAACTATTCATGAATTCTTGTACTTATCGATGACATCCACATCATGTGCATTCAAATGCAATGGATGTTGTTATCTCACCAACTAGGACCCATGAGAATCTGGGTACCAAGCTGTTTATCTTGTTTAGGTAATTTACGACTGAAGAGCCTATTACGTGTTAATCTACTCATCTCGCTCTATTACCTTTGACGGATATTGGTCTCTATCATATTGTTTCACTTTCTACAAATGTTTCACCTATGACGATGTTGCGGATTTATTCATGTATCGGCATTTTGTTCTTCACTCTTGGAGTATTGGTATCATGGTGTATCAGTTACTTTTTCATGATGAAGCCTCCTAAATTTCTTCTTTCACCGTCATGCCCATCCTTTTTTTGAAAAGCTAGACCTGAGATAAGTTTTTCCTTTCCAAAACTTGTCAATGTTATATTATACTTTAGAATGTTTTAATTAGTGTGTGAATAAAATTTAACTGATATGCTGCCATGCTCTTAGATTATTAACACTAATATATGCATACATGATATTAGCATTATTAACCTTCTTGTTGTTTAGTCTAGTATCATTTTTCTTAAATCTTCTATGATCTATAGTAGAACCCTTCCACTTAAGCTATATGTCTTACTAGTTGCCTTAATAGATGCATTATTATTGATACTTGCTTGCAACTTGATATTATGATGTTCTTTGTATATATATATACATATGTCTATCTTGTATCCATGAACTATTTACCTTGCTTCTTCCTGTCCCATTGCATTTAGATCATAAGTATCTATCATTTCACTTTAATATCTTTAGGTGTCATTAAAGATGATTATATGTGACAATGGGCTTAATTGATTCTCTTAAAAATGACAAGCTTCAATTTCAAATCCTTCATTTGCAATTTCTTGATTATTATGGTCAAAACATTATGTTTAAAACTTCTCTCTTTTTGAAAAAGAAGTATTTCGTTACTTAACTAAAACTTCCTTATAACCATTATTTTAATAAAAAACAAGATTAATTTTTTTTTCGTCTTCGTTATTGTAATGCACACTTGAAGTTACTCAAAACATTGTTGAATAAAACTAAAAACGTTTTGCTTAAAACATATTTAACCTTCTCACATGTGTCATATACCTCTATTGGAAATGACATTCACAATTTAATCAAATCATTTCATGAGAATCATGACTCGCCCATATGGATCTTATTTGTAACAAGTCTTGAAGTCCATATAATCATATCCACCTATGTGTTACTTGTTAACAATTATTAACATGTTTGCTCTAGGCTAAGTGTTATCATTTTCATATAAGTTGCTTATTTAGTCTAGTTACTTTATTGCCTCCTTAATTGCATATCTTAAATGTTAAATAAATAGATTGCATGATTGTTAGAAATTTATTGCTTATTTCTATTATTTCTATATCAATCTCTACATTCATGAATAGTATGCCCTATATTGCCTCAAAGAGTCAAACTTACTTGAATCCAAATCCAAAAACACAACCTTTTTGAAAATTTTCTACCAAAAATCCATTTCTGGCATTCTGGGAATCACCAGATGGGCGGCCCCCTTAATTATATAAGGCGGCCCCCTTAATGATTAAGGGGACCGGCCCCTAATTAAGGGGACCGGCCATCTGATGGTCGGGGATACTGTTTTCTTTATCACTTTTTGACCCATCTCAGCCTATACTTCCCAAAATTCACAAACATATTTTGTCCCATGTTATCCCTCAAAATTTACCTTCCTAAACCACATTTCTCATACACTATAAATACCCTCTTCCCATCATTAATGCCATCACCAAAACATGTCATCTCCCAACAACCAAAAACCTAAGATTTCAAGAACCGCAAGGATCTCCGTCAAACCCGTTTGGAGGAGGAAACTTGATTCTTGTCATAACTCAAGTGATGTTGTTCCAAGTCAACCAACTACTAAACCTCAAAACCACAACAATGATTCATCTCACAACCTATCACCTACTCATCCCTCATTCATGCCTCTTCTTATGATGAGCATGCTCCATCCCAAAACATCAATCCCAATCTCTCAATCAACACTTCACATGTTGCTCATTCAACAAAAACATCACCCACTCATGAAGAACCTCTCCCACACATTTCATGTTTTCATGACTATCCAAGCTCAACCATGTCTCCACCACCAAGAGTACCACCACCACATCCTACAACTTCACATGCCACTCCCATGTTGCATGTTCAAACTTTCACCCAAGACAACTATCAAGCTCCACCACCATCACCTTCCTCCGAACACTTGAAGTTCGTTGAGGAGCTAAAAGAGGCACATGAGCTTAGTGCTCTTTTAGCATTACATCTTACTCAACGCAATTTGGATCCACCACAATCAAGCTCACCATCATCACCACACAACAAAAACCAACTTGAGAAGCATGTTAACAATTGCCCTTGTTGCATCTTCCTCCAACAACAAACCATTGCATTGAATGAGCACTTTACTTGGATTGAGTATCTTCTTACTAGATCTCAACAAACACCATCACTTGAACAACATCAAAACCCTCAATCAACAAACCCATCTTCAATTTCACCACCTACAAGCTCCACATCTCCAAACCCAACAACATCCATGCAACCAAATGTTTACCTCCACTAAACCATCAAGCATTTTACATGCTTATGTTTCTCATTTTCAAATAAATCTCCTCAACCATTTTGGGATTCAAGAAAGTTTGGTGACACTTCTTGTTGGCACATTAGGACATTCTACTTAGCTTAGAATTTCATCTTTGTAGCCTATGTAACAATGATTATGGGTTGACGTAATCATTTTCTTTTAATGGACGATCTAATATATGTTTCTAATTCTCTTTTGCCATGCTCATTATTAGTTAGTACTATGCTATATGTGTTTGCTTGTGCCATGCTTGGGTTTCTAATATTTTTCTTGCAAGAACCCCATTCCTCGAACCCTTGGTGCTCTCAAACGAGGGGGAGCATACATCAAGGGGGAGTTTCTTTTATCTTATTGGCTTAAACCTTTTTGATTCTACAAAAAAGGGGAGACGTGAATGTAAACTCACTTAATACTTGTCTAAAAATTAATTTTTATATTTAATGAGTTTAGGTTTTGTAATCATAAAAAAGGGGGAGATTGTTGATATAAATAAACGACTAAAAACGTTATTCATATCTTTCGATATCTCTATGTTTTGATGATCACAAAACGAAAACACATTAAATCAAAGATAATGACGTAAACAAGTATTTAGTAGTTAATAATCACTTTCACCATCTAATCACTTAAGGCATGAATAAACATAGTGATTAAAGCATTATAAGATCAAAGGAAAGTTTAATTAAGTATTACAAAGTTTACTTAATTATATAAACATATTATATATTTTTGAAAAACACTTTTGGTAATAAATAAAAATGTTTTATTCATACTAAATATATGAATTCAAATTTTTAACAAAAATCAGTTAGTTTTTCACAAAATAAACTTTCCCCACTAAAAGACAAAGAATCTGGCCGTTTCAGCTGGGCGGCCCCCTTAATTATAAAGGGCGGTCCCCTTAATTTTAAGGGGGCCGGCCATGATTTAAGGGGACCGGCCACGCTCATCTGTCAGATTCTGTTGCCTATAAATACCACCTTAAACCTGGATTTTTTCCTCACCTTTTTTCACTAAAACTTTCTGATCTAAACTTCCCTCTCCATCTTCTAAAAATCCTTTGATCTTATATACTTTGATCTTTGTTTCAAAGTGATTCAAGCCTCAACACTCAAGTGCAAAGAGAAGAATACTTCTACTAGAAGTATTACAACTTAGTATCATCTTGCTATCTAAGTTGTTTGTTTAGTTCATCTTGTATATCATTTATTTCTTTGTGAACATATTGTATACATTGGTTAGATAGATTTAGATATAGGATTTAGATCTATTGAAGGCGTGAAGTAGTAATAGAAGTGAAGAAGTAGAGGTGGATAGGATTAGTGACAGAAGAAATAAGTTGTGATAGTTCATTGAAGTGGAGATAGTTGTGAAGACAAAGAAGTTGAAGCTTTGAAGTTGAAAAGACCTTGAAGCCTAGAAGTTGTGAAGTAGTATATATATCTTGGGGTAGTGGATAGGACTTAGTAGTGAAGGTGTGAAGAAACTAGTGGCGTGAAGAAAAAGATTTAGGAAGTATTAAGTTGTGAAGAAGCTAGGAGCAAAGTAGAAAGTTGTGAAGAAATTTGAAGTGTAGAAGATTGGTGTGTAGAAGATAGGTGTGAAGAAGATTGGTGTGAAGAAGTTGTGTTGAAGTTGTGATTGTGGTGTGATATTGTTGTGGTGTGCTAATTGGTGTGTAAGGTTTTCTACGCCATAAAGGAGGTTTTTGATCTAGTGAAGAAAACTCTCGAGTAGGTGACTCGGGGAGTGGAGTAGGGCAAGGAAGGTGTCCTTGTAGCCGAACCACTATAAATCCTTTGTCTCTCGGTTTGATCTTTCCATCTCTAACTCTTTGATTAATTACTTACTTGCATATCATTCATAGTTACAATTGCTTGTGTGTTGTGCATATATTGATTTAACATAAAGATCAAACTAGGTTCCATTCAAAACATAAATTATACATTAGTAAATTAAAGTATATACAATAATTAAAACACATATACATATATAAATACATATGAAATTATAATTTTTATTTAACACTTTAAACAAGAAGTATTTATGTGGCATATGTGAATCATCTTGTATCTATACTTTAGCTTCAAAGGGTTTTTTACAAACTACCATTATTTACTTGAAAGCAAAATTTTATTAAAACGAAAAAGACGCAAAACTATTCAACCCCCCTTCTAGTTTTCTACAATGCTTCCTTTTCTAGATTTTTCTCCAAAGTACCTAAAATGACAAAAGGAACGATTTAGGACAATATTTGATCAAATAATCTCGACTTTGGGCTTAAATGACTTCTTAAAAGCGGTACACTTTTCGTCTCATCAACTGCTATACAAATTTTTGATTTTTTATTATGGTTGTGAAAAGTAATTTAGTTTATTGATTATACAAAATTGAACGAGTTTTTTAGGTGTTCTTTGATCATAATGTGATATTTGGTAATGGTAGGGATTGTCGTGTTGACTTGAAAAAGAAACTAATTGCGAAATATTGAATGAAGAAGGGATTGAAGAACCAAAAATTGGCATGACTTTTGACAGTATTAAAGAACTTGATGAATACAACAACTATCCCTCCAACTACGACACTTAATCCTGCATAGATGGTGTTTAGTATTTTTGTTAACACATTTTCAATTTATCTCAGATTATGATTTTGTGTAGTTTCTTAAGAACATGAAGTGTTTGACACTTTTTTGTAGTTCTGAGATGAATGAAATGGTACTTTTATTAGTTACTATCTCAAGATTATGATTTTCATTTGCCTTTACTATCTCAAGTTATGAAGTGGTACTTATACAGCTTTTAAATGCTGATTTTACAGGTTTTAAGTGATGATTTTTTAACAGCATCGAAAGGGGTGTTTGGATGCACATTTTATAGCTTTGTATGTTGCTTTTAACAACTTTTATATGTTGTTTCTATAAGCTTTTATATCTTGTTTTTTACAACTTGTAACTGCTGATTTTTAACAGCAGAGAAAGGGGTGTTCGGATACACATTTTATTGCATTATATGCTGTTTTTAACAACTTTTGTATGCTGTTTTTAACAACTTTTATTTGATGTTTTTAACAGCTTAAAAGTGTTGTTTTTTAACAACAGATAAAGAGGGGTTTGGACGCATATTTTACAGCTTTATATGTTGTTTTTAACATATTTTATATGCTGTTTTTAACAGCAGAGAAAGAGGTTATCTTTTATATGATTTTAAAAAGACAATTATGAGGAAAAACAATAAAGAAAAAAGATAAGTATTTATATGATTAAAAAAAAAAAACAGATAACTAAAAGGAAAGAGAGCGAGTTTAGTGGGATCCTACTCATCATTTGCCATGTCATTGTGTGAGTTATTTTTTGTAAATTTCATGTGAGTGTAGCACTCCTCTTATGATATATAGACATACATGGACACATATGATTTATTTGTATATAAATAATAACGTGCACCATTTAAATATGGGTTATGTTATACGTACCTCTTGCCTACATGAAAGGGGGTTAAAAGTACAATTTTTTTTGTTCCTCACAGTTCACAGTACATCGCAGTTTTTTATTAGTGTTCCGTACTTTTTGTTAGTTTAATATTTGACTAGTTAAGCATTATATTTTTTATTCCGTGCTTTAATGTTTATAGTTTATAATTTAAACCAAATTATATAAAAAAAAACAAAAATGGTAGGGAGTATCATTTGTATTTTGAGGGTATGTATATCTTGTTCATTTAAATATAAATTTTCTCAACCAACTTAATGCACAATTACCACATATGCTTTATGTTTCTTAGAGCAAAGGGTACCGTGGTGCCGTTCTTCAAAAATACTCCCACGTCAGCGAAACACTAAACGGAACCAGAAACTCTTTGGTGCCACATTTTGTGCCGTTACCGTTAGCATCAGAAAATGTGGTGGCCTTCTCCATTTTTTTTTCATTTACATAAAATAAAACATACGTAATATTAACTAAAATGAACTTCATTAAATAAAAGAAAATACACATTACATTAATTTAAAAAAAAGTTACACAAAAATAAAAACCTAGTACGTAAACATAGAAATAAAATAAAAAATAAAAAATGAAAGACATTAAAAAAAGGATATTAAAATTAAAAATACATAAACCTAGTAGTTTTCGGTTGGATACTTTACCCGGATTCCTACTTTTTAGGCTTTGATGAACGCCGCGTCGATGGGATCCATCTTACTTGTATCCATTTGTAGCACTCACATCTCCTCAGCAATCTTTTTAGATTCATATAAAGTAACTTTCGCGAGTGACTCTCGTTCGGTAACATCCATTTTTGTCTTGCAGTCTAACCCGTGTTGTTGCATCATTTCTTAAAACATTGTCAGGTTTGGACAAGAACTAGCAGTCGAGTTTGACGAACGTTGACTCTTAAAAATCCGGTAAATGCCGTCTGGCTGTTGTCTCTTAAATAATAGTATGTTATAAAATATATTGGAAGTGTGTGTGAAGTATGAAATAATAAGGATGCATTTATAGGTTTTCTGTGTGGTAAAAATATTTTTCTTTTGTTCAAATTGGGTGTCAAACGGTATTGTTACCGTTGCCAAACGTCCATATTTGAATTCCAACGGTCGATTTTTTGGACAAAAAAGGAAAAAAAATAAAAAAAAATCAACTGCGTTAACTGGTTCTATTGGCGCAAAAAGAAATCGTGCGAAAATGGTGACCGAGCGCCGTTCTATTTTTTTGGCTGGTAGGTTTAGCGTCACCTACAGCACCACCGTACCTCTCTCTTATAAATAGCCCTCATGAGTCATGACAATGCTTAGCAAAAATTAATGTTCGAAAAAAAACTACTATATGCAAAGACATAAAAGTTACGTTACTACAATTGGACAAAAGTTACAACAACAACAACCGTGAAACTTCAAAATCTCCAAAACTTAAAAAAAACAAGCACTCATCAATCCAAAATTTAAACCAGAAAACGAAATACTTTTAACTTTTTAAGCAAGGCGCCCAAATGGCCAAATCTCAAATCTTTAAATCTGAAAAATATCCGCCACCTCATCAATCCAAAATCCCCTCTTATTTCTCACGTGTCACCTCCTCATTCGCCCCTAAAAAAATTCAACCCAAAAATTGAATTATTTCAAACACACAAAAACTGGCGGCATAAAACCTTTTTATAAATAAAAGTATAAAACACAAACACAATTACCCATTTCACAATACAAAAAAAAAAAAAAAAAAAAAAAACCCTCACTTGATATCTTATTTCATTCTCATCAAATGGCTGATCAAGAAAACAGTACGAGAATGATGACACGCAATGCAAAGAAGAGAGCATTAGAAGCGATTCATTCACAGTCTCAGAAGAAAACAAGAGTGGTGTTGGGTGAGATTTCTAATAACATTAGATCCGACCAGTCTTTGGTTAAGGATGAGAAACCCAAATGTAAGAAATCGAAGAAGGCGAAAAAGGATTCGACAACCGTTTTTTCGGATAGTCGAAACTCGGTGTTTGATGAGAATGTGAAGAGTAGTGATCCTCAGATGTGTGATGATTATGTTACTGATATTTATGATTATCTTCATAATATGGAGGTTAGTATCATTTTCCCTAATTTTATTATAGCATTTTTTTTACATTATATTTTGTTTAGGGTTTCAATTTAGTAGTTTACTGATAATTATAATTTATTTGGAAATTAATCTAGATTTTATTGTTGTTGATTACAAATAAATAAATTGATTTCTGATTACAAATTAATCTAGTTTTTATTGTTGTTGATTACAAATAAATAAATAAATTGATTTCTGTTTACAAATTAATCTAGTTTTTATTGTTGTTGATTACAAACAAATAAGTAGGGACGAAGCCAGAGGGGTTCCTGCGGGTGCCTTGGCACCATATGGATTTTTTCAATGTAGTGTTAATTTTTGAAAAAAACATCGATTTTTCCTAAAGTCATCTTAAATGCACATGGTCAATTGAAATATGTTTCTAGTAGTATTAGTGTTAAAAATTTTAGTGCACCCGGTTATATTTAGTCTTGGCTCCGTCCTTGTGAAATAAGTTGATTTAATTTTGATTGTTGTTTTCTTAGTGATTAAGATTAAATAGTAATTGGGAATGTTATTGAATATTTTTGTGATTTTGATTGGAAATACAGAAGGAGGAAAAGAGAAGACCAATGGCGGATTATATTGAAAAAGTGCAGAAGGATGTTAGTGTAAACATGAGGGCGATATTGGTAGATTGGCTAGTTGAGGTTGCTGAGGAGTATAAGCTTCTCCCGTACAGTTTGTATTTGACGATTTCGTATATTGATAGGTATTTGTCGGTTAATGTACTTAATCGACAGAAGCTTCAGCTTCTTGGTGTTTCTTCGATGCTTATTGCTGCGTAAGTATTGGATTTTTGGTTTTTTTTGTATTGGTTTGTTTTTTGTGTTAACTGAGTGTTGATGATTTGTGTTTTGTTGTGCAGGAAATATGAAGAGATTACCCCACCGCATACTGAGGATTTTTGTTACATTACTGATAATACGTACACGAAGCAAGAGGTTGTGAAAATGGAAGCTGATGTGCTCAAAGCGCTAAGTTTTGAAATGGGAAATCCTACTGTCAAGTCCTTCCTTAGGTATGAATGGAAACTATTGTGGAGTTAAATATCAGCAACTTAAGTTGTTGTATATGTCGCATTGATTGTATAATATTAATGTGTTCATTAACTAACCTCAGTGGCCTTTTTGACTTGTTTAACAGACGATTTACCAAGGTTGCTCAAGACGATTCTGAAGTAAGCTTCATCTCCTTTTTTGTGTTATTGCATTGATAAAAAAGTATTGTGGTGGGTGTGTTTAAATACTAACTTATGTATCTTTTGTAATCCACAGACGCTGAATTTGCAGTTGGAGTTCTTGGGTTACTATTTGGCTGAGTTAAGCTTGTTAGAGTACAGCTGTCTTAAGTTTTTGCCTTCTTTGATAGCGGCGTCTGTTACTTTTCTTTCTAGATTCACTCTTAAACCGAGATCTCATCCATGGGTAAGATTGCATTACCTAAATGACTAAATAGTCTCCTTTTCTTTTAGATGATGGCTTTGATTCTAAGTAATAATGTCATACTGCTTTCAGAATTCAGCCCTGGAGCAACTCTGTGGATATAAGCCATCCGACTTGAAAGAATGTGTTCAAGTTTTACATGATCTGCAGTTAAGTAGAAGAGCAGCGGCGTTGGTGGCAATTAGAGAAAAATACAAGCAACATAAGGTATGTGTAACACTATACACTTTCCTGATTAGCTACATGGTTTTTGCTGTCATCATCCGATTAAAAATTTATGATGTCATTGTAACAGTTCAAATGCGTATCGGAATTGTCATCTCCATTAGAGATACCAGATTCCTTTTTTGAAGATGTCAAAGAATTGTAGTTATTGGACTTAAAAATGCAGCAAAGATAAAAAATGGACTTGATGCCTTGATTACATGATGAATAGTTAGAAGCGTACCATCAGTCAGGAATTGCTCGTGGTTTGGCGCAGTTGGGGTAGCTTATGGTCTGATTATTAGCAAAAGCAGCTTATTATGAATGATGTGCTTGTTAGCTCTCCTAACACTAGTACTAGAAGTATGACTGACATTGTTTGTTAGGTATCCTGTTGCGGATGAAGGTTGGATTTTTAGCTGTTTTGGAACATAATGTATGATAAAGGATCTGTTTTTGTTAGTATGAGATGGTTACGTTTATCAAATTATCTATATGACTATATCTAATTGTTGATTGCAATTCGTACTTTAGAAACCTGATTTAGATTAGTACTCTTATCAAACATTGATTAAGAAAATCCGGGTCTCTCATAATGGTTTGGGTCTAGGGGTTTGCCTGTTTGGATGGTTTAACTCAGGGATGGATTTCAAAGGTGGTGTCGTTATTAAAAAAAAAAAGAAAAAGAGAAAAAAACATTGATTAAGAAAGTCAATTATAAAATCCTTTTTTTGCAAGTCATGTACTACAAGAGATATTCAGATTATTTTACTAGGAACTTTGATACTGTAAATTTATACACTATCTGTTATTTGCGCAGAATGGGTTGGGTTTCATGTTATTCTGGCGGACTTTCAAAGAATAAGTTCATTTGGTAACTGGTTATTACAGCCCAATTTTCTAGCAACATGAGCAGTACCAGCTCTTATGAACCGAACACGAGTCATTAACTTAAGTACCTCATTTTATTATTTATTTATTTTCAATACTTGGGTTTTGACTCGACATTGCGAACCGATTAATCTCAGGACGACTACTCATTTAGATAGTCTGGGGTATTAATTTTCTCCTCAGAGTTCGAACCCAAAACCTTTTGACACTTTCGTCCTAAAAAGCTAAACCCTTACAAACACCTTAATCATATATGCATGTTTTCTACTTTTATACATAGCCATCGGGATTATGTTTAGCAAAACTCTAATGAAATACAGAGTATACTTACATTAACTAAAAGTGGTTTCGATGTGTAACACTAAATTTGTACACTAAACATATTTAACAAGTGTAAAGTATATATCACATGACATATAATTTTTTTTAAATATCAGTATTGGACTAATTTACAATTGTCTTAATAGATACATCTAAACATATAGTTTATATGAACTAGTTTATTTACTATTCAGTTAGATATGAAAAGCTTAACAAATAAATTGAGTTTAAATAAAGTCAATAGTATTAGTGTCCTAAATATTTTTGCATTATATTTAGTAGTTTACTATTCATGCACAAAATTAGCGTTAAGTTTAGTGTTAATATTAGAGAATGTTTTTTCTCCTCTTTTTTTATTGTATTTTTTTTGCAATAAATAATTGCTAACGTTGAAGGTGATCTATTATTATTTACGACCATTTTAATTAAAACAGTAGCAAACAAATTGCACAATAATTAAAAATAATACAAACTAAAAACTTTCAAAAAGTCATTATCTAGTGCCCTATTTTTATCATTCAAGCCACACCTCTATTAGCCATCATTTATTTAGCAAAAACTTTTTTTTTTCAAAGATGGTATGCAAGTTTCACATTATCAAAAATGGCATCTAACATATTAGCATGTCAACTTTAAAATGTAAAAGTTACTGTTATTGCTCAAAATTCGTTACCATTTTACGTAAAAGTTCCTTAGCAAAAATATACTATCAAATCTAAATAATTATTGCGTTCCATATGGTTCTAGGACATAATTATTTCAAAGTAAAAGTCATTAAAAGTAAAACTTATGAGACTAAATACTCGGTATGCAAGTATCTGCGTCTTCTCTGTGATGGTTCGTGTATACATGTAAAAATAATAGGAATTCAAAATTTGACATGGCAGAAATGGACCTCCATTTAACATGGCATGTTAAATTTAATAGGAATTCAAAATTTAACACCTACCTCAATCGAACATGTATAACTATTCCACAATAAGGCTGTTACCTTTAGCACAAATAACATAAGCGTAAGACCCAATAAGCAGAAAAAATATGAATATCAAAGTTAGCCACGTTTTAAACAAACTTCAAAAATTACTAATTAACAGAAATCACATTGTATCAAATTCAACAAAGCATTAACCAAATTCAAGTAAAACAAAAAGTAACCATCTTTTTTACTAACTCTTAAAAACAAACACCTGGTTGCATCTATACTAAACAATATAACTAACACCTTACTTCATCATATAAACTAAATGCATCTATACTAAACAATATAACTAACACCTTACTTCATCATATAAACTAACAAAATCGAAAACCCATATCACCGATCACAATTTACAACAAACCAATCATAATTTACAACAGATTAAGAAACAATTAAAAAAGGGGATTTCAAGTACCTGACTAAAAAGAATTAATTTTTAATGGAAAGTGACAATGATGTAACCCTCACAACTATTCTGTAATCTGAGGAGCTGAAGGCAGATTTATGGTGTTGATGGTACATGAACAGCCGATCAATTTTTAGGTTTAACAGTTATGAAGCGAGGGTTCAGGAATAATCTATGTTTATGTGTTTGTTTGGATCGTTAGGGTAGGTACTGGGTATATGTGAGGATGATTGGGCAAGAATCACCAGGCCAAAGTAAGCCCAAAAAAAATGACGGCAAACCCAGCATCTAAACGGCGTCGCATGTCTTCAGGTTTAATATAAACTATAATAAGGAGCCCAAGAACTCCTATTGTGCACAATATCTTAAATGTTAACGGTAATAGTTTATCATTTTTTTTTGGTATACATGGGTTTCGACTCGACATTGCGAGCCGACTAATCTCAGGGCGACTACTCTTTTGGATATAATTGTCTTAATTAGATACATCTAAACGTATAATAGTTTATATGAACTAGTTTTATACTAGAGTAAATTACTTAAATGAACCTTTTATACAAGTAATTTACAGATATAAACCTCGCACATTTTTTACATATTATCCGTTAGATGTATTACTAAATTAGTTTTTAACCGTTAGATCTAGTAGACGTGTATAAAAGAAATATTAGGCGAAAGATAGGCGAGGCCTATCAATATTCAGAAAGATGGGCAAGGAGTAGGCGAATGCTGGGCGAGGTGAGTGTTTAGGCGAGGCATAGGCGAGGTGAGGGTGTCTTGGGCGAGGAGTTAGGCGAGAGGGTTAATTCGAGTGGCGTTGAGTTTGGGTGAGTACTAAGCGTGAATGTGGGTGAGATTCTGAGAAGAATCTTGGGAGGATCTGGCGAGGTGGAGCTGAGTCTAGGCAAGGATGTAAGCGAGAGTAATCTATCAAATAATAGTCTAGTGACTTTTTACAGATTATCAATTAAAATAATAGTCTAGTGACTAGTACAATCTTTCAAAAGTGAAAAGTTACTAGTAATACAATGGTTTACACGAGTGTTTTATGTGCATAGAAGTTTGTACTTACATAGAATTGACTTTTGGTAAAGTGGAGGTTATTAAGCATTTGGTCAGGGAGTAGGCTATATTTTTTGACATATGGTCAATTCAAAATGGCCCACTAGCAATTTGTTTATGTTTATATTTTAGTGAAGCTGAGGATATTGTTCTGATTTGAAATTCTGGCGAATCTTTTGATTTGCGGAAGTGAAAAAGTTGATTGTGACAACTTTGGTAAAGCATGAAAAAAATGTTTATTCCTGTAAAACGAGTGACTATAACGTTTATTCTCGTAATTGGGTTTTTATACCATTCAGTTAGATATGAAAAGCTTAACAAATAAATCGAGTTTAAATAAAGTCAATAGTATTAGTGTCATAAATATTTTTGCATTATATTTAGTAGTTTACTATTCATGCACAAAATTAGCGTTAAGTTAAGTGTTAATATTAGAGAATGTTTTTTCTCCTCTTTTTTTAATGTATTTTTTTGCAATAAATAATTGCTAATGTTGAAGGTGATCTATTATTTACGACTATTTTAATTAAAAGAGTAGCAAACAAATTGCACAATAAATAAAATAACACAAACTAAAAACTTTCAAAAAGTCATTATCTAGTGCCCTATTTTTATCATTCAAGCCACAACTCTATTAGCCATCATTTATTTAGCAAAAACTTTTTTTTTTCAAAGATGGCATGCAAGTTTCACATTATCAAAAATGGCATCTAACATGTCAACTTTTAAAATGTAAAAGTCTAAAAGTTACTGTTACTGCTCAAAATTTGAAACTTTTTTTTTGGAAGGCGACTTTCAATTATTTGGTATGCACCCACCTAGTCGGCAAGCCCTCATCCACCACATACCCGGACTATGTTGTCTGAACCGGGTCCACGCTGGCGCAGTGGGGATTAAACGGCTTCCGCCCGGAAACCGTACCGCCTCCACACGAGTAAACTCGCTGGAGAAACGGTCGGATGAAAACCGGGGCCGGCTCAGATTCGAACCTCCGCAACTAATGGCTCAAAGGTTCTCCTCTTCATTGCCTAATATAATTAGAGCTTGTGGTCCCCACGTGAGGCTTCCCGATCGGTCACCTAAACCGGTACTACTCTTATCTGGGCTCGCTTAACTGAATAAGCTTTACCCATTGGACCACAAGCACCATGATAGTGTTATACCTAAAATGGGAATTGGCTTAGCATTCGTTACCATTTTACGTAAAAGTTAGCAAAAATATACTATCAAATCCAAATAATAATTGCGTTCCATGTGGTTCTAATGCAATAAATCATAAAATGACTCAAGACTCGTTTGGTCCATGGCAGGTTTACGTATTCCGTTGTTAGTATTGGGACTCATTTCATTCCTTATGTGAGAAATCGGGGGACTGGGTCACTTGCAGCCTACTAAACAAGTACCTGCCTGGTATATTTACTCTACAATTAGGCATCGATAAAAACAACCAAAACAAGAAGCACAAGAGTTGCGTTATACTACAACGCGTACGGGGTACATTTAAAGTTCAACCTATGAAAATTTATAATCCCGCATATTAAAGGAGTGGTTTGATTAAAAAACATATCATTGCACAATATGTTATGTAGGGGAATAGATCAAATAAAAAGATATATTCGTGAGAAGTGTAAAAATGATTGAAAAAAATAAAGGTTTTCAAATATTTTTGTAAATTTTACACAGAATAGGAACGTTAGTGCATGAAAAAAAGTCACGAATGAAGGTTTTTCTATTTATTTTATTTTATTTTTATTTTTAATTTGGATTTCTATACGTCTTTTTAAGCAAAAAAAAAAAAAAAAAAAAATGAAATTTATTGCAATTTTTTTTTGATGCACAAACTTTTTATATGTTATGCAAAATGAAATTTTGATGCAGATGCTAAAACGAAGTTATGTAAAAACGAGTTTTTAATGCACAAAATGCTGATTTACAAAATTTAATGCGCAAACAGTGTTTTCGTAACTTTTTTCATCAAAACTATACACTTTTATAAAAACTCATTAACAACTTTTGTATCCTCAAACGTCCCCTAAGTTGTGAAATATTTAGAACTTTTTGTTTATTTTTAATTTTTTACGCTTATCAAGAACATTTGTCATTTTATTTTACCTATACATTGTTATGGTATTTTCAATTATCTATAACATTATTGTATAGATAGGTAATCACGTTTGGTCTAGTTCCTAATAAGGCTATTTGGGTTTAGCCAACCAGCCATGACCCAATAAATGAGTAAAAAATTGTATACAACCAACAATTCTCATTTTATCTTTATTTTTTTATTAATAAACTGAGATTTGTACTAACTTGGTAAATGTTTCAAATTTGGCAAAATAGAAATGTGTTAAAATTTGGGGATCAAAGCTTAGACACTTAGACATATTTCAAAGTTGTTCAAACCTAATTTCAGACATATCCAAACTAGTTTAATTGCACCATTGTTTTCAATCATGTAATATGTACTAAATTCAAATAAAATAAACAAAAGAAAATTTTAGTTGGTCACCGTAAGTTTAATTAAAGCCAACCCACTTTGACTCGTGTTATCTTTAATATTATAAATGAAAACGATCATTTTGTTGTTTTTAAAAAAAAGGTTTTAAAATCCTAATTGAATCAACAGGATAACTTTATTTTGTCTACGTGGCAAAATTAAGCCATTTTATTGGTCAATATAGTCAAAATCGAATTGAATTTTGGCCAATAGTTGTTAAAATTTGTCAAGGAAAAAAACACTATAAAACCACACTTGTCAGATTTTTTTTATAAAAAGTTCGATAATATAGAGCGTTATCTTTAAAAGTTTGGTGGTTAATCTTCAATTTAATTGTATAATTTTAAACGTTCATAATAGGATTAAGCATAAAATTTTTAATTTACATAATATGTAGCAAGTTTAAGTAACACCCTCTAGATTTTATATTTGTTTTTAAGGTTTTGCTAATGATAGCTCTTAGAGTTGTCGTTAAGAGAATTAATTTTATTACAAAGTCATCTATAAATTACTATAATTGGATGTCAATACTGAAAAATATGAATACAATCCCTAAAAATCTGGATGCACAACAAACATTTGATTCTGATTGGATGATTTCATTTCTTACATTAAATTGTAATAAAAAGATTTCTCTTAAACATAGTATAACACCTCACAAAATCTCATCACTATAATTTCCACTACAAATACCTATGTCAGGTATTTCACAGATACATTTTTGCTTTTTATGTGCATTCATTACCTACATGACTCTCTGGACTTGCTCACGTATCCACACAAGCCAAATATCTCTATTCACACATCCTATAAACCTATAGTATGTCAAACATAAGATCACAACAACACCACAATAAGTAATCTACCAACATAATACACTGAACTCATCACAAAACCATAATCTAACCCTAATTAAGCCCTAATCAGGCCTATGTGTATACAAAACCCTAATTGCTTATCTAAACCAATTTGAAAGTGTTCAAGGCTTATGTATGAGTTATCTTAGGAGCAATAGGATATCTTAGCACCCTTAGACCCTAGTACAACCACTTAGAGCTTAGGTACAAGTCCCTTAAACATAAAACCATAACTAGGTCATAACTTCCCGGAATTAGGTCTAAACTATCCCAAAACTTCACCATAAGCTACCACCACTTAGTATAAGCCTCTTAGGACCTAGGATTAGTCACTAAACACTCATAAGACACTAATCTCCTACTAAACCAAATTAGGATAAAACTAAACCTAAACTAGTTAAAACCTAAACATAAGCACCTCAACCTAGCACCCTAGAACCTTAGTCATGCTTAACACACACCCTAGCACCTCTAAGCTAGCAAGCAAGGAGGTGGATCACCACCTTGTCACCTCCTTCTTGCCGCAGCTTCATCTCCACCACATGAACCCTAAACCGCCTCCTAGACCAACCATGTCACCACCATGCTTGTATTAGTCACCGCCTAGATTAGCTTACTCACCTTCCCCCCCCCCCCCCCCCCCGACACCTCTTACTTCCGTTACTTGGCCACCAAGCCCAACGAGGGTGTAAATACCCCTCGTACACCCTCACTTTCAAAACCACACATTCCCTTCTTTCTCCACCTTAAAATTCTATATTTAGTAGTAGTATAAAGCCTTAGGAACCTTAGGAGTCGAGTACTTAGGCCTTGCATGCTTGTCGAGTTCCATTTTTGGTCAAGAAATCCTAATAAACCCTAGTTACCCTCGTTCCCCTACTTCTGGTCTCGTAAGCTTTCTTTACTTGCTCTATTAGTTTAATTACAGTCCTAGGATAGATATTAGATGCCTTAGATCACATAGGAACCCTTGCCTAAGCCTTGATCACTTAAACATGCCAGTTTTCTTTTTAAAACCCAAATTATGCACTAAATACTAAATATATACTATAATACCTTATAATAAGCTATAAGCTAGTTTAAGTAACTTAAATAAGCTAATATTAGTTAAACATAAGCTAGGAAAACTTTTTGTTTTATAAAAATATAGTTTGCATGGAAATAGGACTAGTTTTGCAAAGCTTTCCATGCATAGGGGTATATATGGTAACTTTCTGAAAATATTAAGTCTAGGGACTATTTTTGACATTTCTTAGAATTTATAAGTATAAGGACCCTTTTTGCAAAGTTATATAACCTTAGGATAAAAAGTAAAATAGTTATAAACTAATAAGGACTAGTTTTGCAAAAGTTATAAAGTTAAGGGTATAAATAATAAACTTTGAAAACTAATAAGTCCAAGGGTCATTTTTGCCATTTTCTTAAAATATATAAGTATAGGGACTAATATTGCTAAGTTTAGATAGTTATTAATACAAGTATATAAGTCTAGGGTAGATTTTATAAATATATAAACTATAAGGGTATAAAGTAAAAATATTATATAAATATAAAACTTAATTAAAGTTAGAAGCAAGCACAATAGTAGGGAGCCTCATGTGAGGAGTACCATGTGGATATTTCGTTTTGACGAGTTTGCTGGGTTACGAATTAAAGTGCCATGGCTCCTCAAACGATTATTGCATGTACTTCTGGATTATGATGGCCCGAACGGTGTTATGTTATAACTAAACTTAATAACAACATATCTCAATAGTAGGGAGCTTCACATGAGGAGTATTAACTTCTGAATTATGATGGCCCGAACGGTATTATGTTGATAACATAATACAATAGTAGGGAGCTTCATGTGAGGAGTCTTATACTTCTGGATTGTGATGGCCCGAACGGTGATATGTTATATCTAAAACATTAACAAACCTAAGAATGATTACTTAAGAAACTTAAACAAGATAACTAAAGCTTGACATACATCCACACCAACAATACCACCAGGATACGTGAATAGGCAGTCTAGTCTCTGAGTCACTTTTTACATCAATTAGATTTCCCTAAGCCCAGGTGAGTTTTCATAGCCTCACTCTTTTAAATGCTTTACAAACCCTGTGAGGGGGATACATGCTAAATGCTTTAAATCGAATACAAGTCTTTTTCTTTGGTTGTTGCACGAGTAAACTATCTGCCACCCTTAAACAACAAAATTCATGAATCTAATCACTTGTGATATTTTACACAAGTGAACGCGAATATAAGAGATAGATCTATTGGAGTTTGACAACTTCTTTTGGTACCATCTCTCACTGGAGGGTACCAATAAGTATTATATTTGAACCCTTACTGAATGATTAACTTTGCCAAGTTATCATTCCCATCCCTCATGGTTGGGTCTGCAGCCCCCATGACCCGGATTGTTAACGTGTGGTTCATGAGCTTAATGCAACAGACCAACAGACCAACTCCTGATAATTGTACATGCATTACAATTATCACACACACACACACACACACACACACACACACACACACTACATTTTCCTTGAAGGGTGTAACAACTGAACCCTGAGAAACTTGTATTCACTAACCTCTAAACCTATGACTCTCACTCAACACCTAGTGTTGACTTTTAAGCATGTATTCTAGGTAATGAAGCTCTGTGGAAATTATGGCATGGAGAGGCACAAGACTTGAAAGACTTGAAATTATGGCATGGAAATTATTGCACTTAGATTCACGGGACCTCATCTTATAAAACTCTGATAATTTTAATGAATGATAACTCATTTTTATAAAATGTCTCTTTTATAGTCATTCCATATTATTGTATCTATGGTCCATGAGGTAATACCCCAAACACTTAATCCACTGCGATTAGTGAAAAATGAGGGTGTTACAGATTGGTATCAGAGCTTCAGTTGTAGAGAATAAGGTCAAAACCTAAACTACAACTACTTTTCCCGATACCCGAGAAAGTCTTTCGTGCCACTGCACTCCCCAATGCCTACTTCCCAGAGCTATATGTGCATTAGATCTGCATAATAGGTATTTCCTTAACTTATATGCTAGCTTACATTATTTATCGGTTATTAGATAGTTATGCCTGCTCCCCACTACTCTACCTTTACCCCACCCGAATCACTTACGGAGAATGCTCTTCCCATTCCTAATGATTCGGATTTTAGTTTTAAAAATCTTTTTCCCAATTTCCCGGAAAGCCCTAGGAATAGTATAGATACACCTTCACCCTTAGGTTTTACACCTTTCGTAGATGACCCACACTTAAAACCTATAAGAGAATTCTATACTAAGGCATCACCTATTACTCCCCCAAACACTATTTTACACTCACCATTTCCCTCCCCTAGATTTGAACCACATGGGTTCTTTCTTCCTAGAGAACCTTATATACCTAGGAAACCTACCCCCACCTATATCCCTAGATATGAACCTAGACAACCCTATACCTTAGCACCCACACCTTACTTAGTAAACCCTCCCACTTCACTTTGGAAATCTGAATTAGGAGAAAAATTCACTAGGACAACTTTAGAAAATCCGGAAAATCAGGTAGAAGATATTTTAAATAACTTCGATGAAATATTTCTTGACCTTATTGAGAAGATAGAAGAAGGTCATGATAATAACCTAGGCACTTGACCTAATTATAGTAGTTTAAGAAATGCCCTACAATAATCCAGTTTTAAGATAGCTAAAATACAGAAAAACCAAATGAGACACCACCATAAGATAGCCTTTGCCCGTTTTAGAATTTGCACCTTAGAAAAGATGATTGATGATGATGAGGAAAGTCATCAATGAAATCTAGGAAATATTACAACCTTAAACCCTTAGATTTAAGAAAACTTCGGAAGAAATCCCTAAATAATATGCCTTTAGGAGTTTAGCCTTTAAATAATGCCTGTAGGATATGTAAGATAGGAAACCAATAATATAAGTTATGCCTTAGACTCTCACCTCATAGTACCCCTCAATTTAGGAAAACCTAGCCAACCTAGGATTAGGTATGCCTCTTCTTGATTACCCCAGGATATCCCAAACCTTATAAGAACCTTTAGGAAATTAGAAATATCCCATAGGACATGACAAGTTGGGTACTTGTTATAACCTACCTTAAACCCTTTACCCCACAAAAACCCTTAGGAACCCGGGATAGATAGTCCCGATGCCTTAGATTCATAGATTCTCAAAAACTTTTAAGTCTTAACTCGTTTGGGTTTTGATTTCAAACCCAAAACCTTACTAAGAATCGTCTCGTAAGGATACTTATTCTTGAACTTTGGGCATTATAGGGAAGCCTAAAGTGTCATTCTATAGAGTCTGTTCCCTATTCTCAATTTCAACTTTCCTCTTTCCCTCTCCTCTTAAATCTAACAACAAGACATTTTGCATAAATAGCGACACTTGTTGAAAAACAAGTTATTTATGACCTTATGTAGTTGTAACTTCCACTCCCGTTATCTCATGATATTATATGTCATGAATAACAACTTCCTTCGAACTTCATCCCTTTTGCCCCTCCTAAAAACCAAATTTCATAAAAACCCTTTCATATCATTTCATATTGTTGACATAAATAATGCTTAAAAACATTATTAACATGTTATCAATATCTCTATGTTTTGATTATTACAAAATATAAACTCATAGAACTAAAACTTGTGACATAAACAAGTATTTAGTGATTAACATTATCTTTACATCCAAATCACTTAAGATATGAATAAACAAAGTGTTTAGTGCAATTTATGATTAAAGGAAAACTTAATTAAGTATTACAAAGTTTATTTAATTATATAAACATATTATATATTTTTGAAAAACACTTTTGGTAATCAAGAAAAATGTTTTATTCATACTAAATATATGAATTCAAATTTTTAACCAAAATCAGTTAGTTTTTCACCAAATAAACTTTCCCCACTAAAAAACAAAAAATCTGGCCGTTACAGCTGGGCGGCCCCCTTAATTATAAAGGGCGGTCCCCTTAATTTTAAGGGGGCCGGCCTTGATTTAAGGGGACCGGCCACGCTCCTCTGTCAGAATCTATTACCTATAAATACCACCTTAAATCTGGAATTTTTCTCACCTTTTGCACCTCTAAACTTTCTGTTCTAGATCTCCATTTCCAATCTCTAAATCCTTTGATCATACATTCTTAAATCTTTTGTTTCAAAGCGATCCAAACATCATCCTATCAAGTGCAAAAGAAGAAGAATACTTCTATCCCTCAAGACAAGAAGTATTGCAACTTGTTGTGATCTCCACATCTAAGTTGTTAGAGCATCATCATTGTATTTATCTCATTGTGTGATTGGTTATGAATATTTGTTAGAAGATAGTTTAGTTATATATATATATATATATATATATATATATATATATATATATATATATATATATATATATATATATATATATATATATATATATATAGTGTGATTGGTTAGTAGTTAGTTGTGAAGAAGAAAAGTTAGGAAGAAGATTGGTGTGTAGAAGATAGTTGTGAAGAAGATTGATGTGTAGAAGATAGGTGTGAAGAAGATTGGTGTGTAGAAGATAGGTGTGAAGAAGTGGTGTGATTAAGTAGTGAATAAGTGTGAAATAGTTGTGTAGAAGGTGTGAATAAGTTGTGACGAAGTTGTGGTGTGTAAGGTTTTCTCCGCCATAAGGGAGCTTGTTGACATAGTGAAGAAAACTCTCGAGTTAGGTGCTCGGGGAGTGGAGTAGGGCAAGGAAGGTGACCTTGTAGCCGAACCACTATAAATCTCTTGTCTCGCGGTTTGATCTTTCCAACTCTCATCTATTTCTTTACTTACGTTATTATTGATTTATCATACATATTTAGTGTTGTTCATATTGTGCATGACTTGATTTCATATAGCATCGAATCTATATTTTTGAAAACAAAGAAAACTTTCAAACAATCTTTTATAACAAATTAAAAAGACGTAAAACTATTCAACCCCCTTCTAGTTTTCCACAATTGGTATCAAGAGCCACGTCTAGCAAGATTTTTAAAAATATATTGTATTTTAAAACTTGTAACGATCTATGGAATCTTTAAAATATTTAGAAGGGCAATCTATGCAAAGACCACCACTATTTGAAAGTGATGGATTTTTATATTAGAAAAATATATTCGAAACTTATGTGAAATCAAAAGATCTTGATATTTGGCATATTATTACCTTTGGTGATTTTCCCCCTATTCAATATAATGTTGAAACTAAAATGGATGAAATTGTATCTTTTGAAAAATAAAATGATGATTTGAAAAAGAAACTAGCAAAAAATAATGTGGCTAAAATGGTCATTTATAATGCGTTACCACGCAAAGAATATGAAAGAATTTTTATGTGTAAAACCGCAAAAGAAATTTGGGATTCTTTACTAATTACTCACCAAGGTAATAGTCAAGTTAAAGATAACAAAATAGATTTTCTTGTACAACAATATGAATAATTTACGATTCCGGAAGAGGAATCAATTGATAATGCTTTTGCAAAATTTAACACTATTATCACAAGTTTAAAAGCACTTGATGAGACATTTTTTAGTAAAAATTGTGTTAGGAAATTTTATTAGAGCATTACATCCGAAATGGCGAGCTAAGGTCACGGCAATTGAAGAATCAATGAACTTGATGACGTTATCACTAGATGAACTTATTGGCAACTTGAAGGTCCATGAAGAAATTATAAGAAGAGATTCGGAAACAGTCAAAGTCAAGAAAGAACAAACCAAATCCATTGCTCTAAAAGCCAAAAAGGAACCTAGTGATGATGATGATTCAAGTGACGAAAGTGAAGACGAAGAATATGCAATGGCCGTAAGAGAATTCAAGAAATTCTTCAAGAGACGAGGAAGATTCACTAGATCATCACGAGACGAAAGAAAATCGTTCCAAAGAAATAGAAGTGACAACTACGGGAAAAAAAAGTGCTTTAGATGTGGAAGTCCAAATCATCTCATTGGCGAATGTCTAAAGCCGCCGGGTTATGAAAATCAAGGCGCATTTGTTAGTGGAACATGGAGTGATAGTGACAAAGAAGAAGTGGAAAAGCCAAGAGACGAAAAGTGTTTTATGGCGAAAGGAACCGACGAAATATGTTTACGAATTGACTTGGAGCCTGACGAATGGATCAAGGATAGCGGATGTTCGAGGCACATGACGGGGAACCGCAAGCTATTCTCTACATACAAGGCATACAATGGAGGTAACGTTATTTTCGGTAGTGACTTACGTGGAAAAATCATTGGCAAAGGTACGATTTCTCAAGACTCACTTACTATTGAAAATGTAGAGCATGTAGATAATTTAACATATAACTTGCTTAGTATAGGACAAATATGTGATAATAAATGTAGAGTCACTTTTATCGAAGAGGATAGCGAAATAGTTAAGAATGGAAAAATTATAGGTAAAGGAATTAGGAAAGGAGGCATATATGTTATGAAACTAGGAAACAAGCCTGAAGATAGGATATGCCTAACGACCCTAGATGAAAACTCCACATTGTGGCATAGGAGATTAGGACATGCTAACATGCAACAAATACAATCTTTGGCCTCTAAAGAACTAGTTAGAAATTTGCCTAATCTGAAATATGACAAACATTTTTGTGATGCATGTAAAATTGGAAAACAAGTTCAGGCTAGTCACAAAGCTAAGAATATAGTATCCACTACTAGGTGCCTAGAATTATTACATATGGATCTTTTTGGTCTATCCGCTGTGCGGAGCTATGGAGGAAACAAATATACCTTAGTAATAGTAGATGACTACTCACGATACACGTGGACTAGGTTTTTAAGTGACAAGACCCAAGCCTTTGAAAAATTCGAAATATTTAGTAAAATGATTCAAAATAAATTAGGATGCACAATAGTAGCCATTAGGATGGACCATGGTAGGGAATTTGACAATGAAGTACAATTCGGAAAATATTGTGATTTAAATGGAATATCTCGCAATTTCTCCGCTTCTCGTACTCCTCAATCAAATGGCGTAGTAGAAAGAAAAAATAGGTCACTACAAGAAATGAGTAGAACAATGTTAAATGAACAATCCATCCCACAAAAATTTTGGTGTCACGACTCACGCCATAGATACTTCAACATATATTATTAATAGGGTATTAATTAGGAGAATTCTAGGAAAAATTCCTTATGAGTTACTAAGAGGTAGAAAACCAAACTTAAGCTAATTTAGGGTATTTGGAAGTAAATGTTACATTCTAAACACTAAGGATTACCTCACTAAGTTTGATCCAAAATCGTATGAAGGAATATTCTTAGGATACTCACAAAATAGTAAAGCATATATAATACTTAACAAACACTCCATGAAAGTAGAAGAATCACTAAATGTAACATTTGATGAAACACCACCACCTCCTAAAACTTTACCTTTAGAAGATGATGACTTAGTCGAAGAAGAAGCTATTGAGGTTAGTAAAACAAAACCTATAAGAAATGATAATGAAGACATTAACTCAGGAAATAACGAAATTGTAAATGTTAAAGAATCTAGATCACATCCACTACATAATATAATAGGACATCTTAACCAAAGAACCCTTAGGTCACAAGCTCAAGATAAAAATAATTTCTTTTGTTTCCTCTCAGCAATAGAACCTAAGAATATTAATGAGGCTTTAAAAGATGAAAGTTGGGTTATAGTTATGCAAGAAGAATTAAATCAATTTAAGGCAAATGATGTTTGAGAATTAGTCCCAAATCCAATGAATATGACCATCATAGGAACTAAATGGGTATATAGGAATAAATTAGATGAAAATGGAGTAGTTACTAGGAATAAAGCTAGGTTAGTTGCCCAAGGTTATAATCAACAAGAAGGAATTGATTATGACGAAACTTATGCCCCCGTAGCTATATTAGAATCTATTAGGATACTACTTGCCTATGCATGCGCCCTAGATTTTAAGTTATTCCAAATGGACGTGAAAAGTGCATTCCTTAACGGTTTTATCAATAAGGAGGTATATGTGGCACAACCTCCAGGATTCATTGACTTCGCAAAACCTGATTATGTTAATAAGTTAAAGAAAGCTTTGTATAGACTCAAACAAGCTCCCAAAGCTTGGTATGATCGATTAAAAGCTTTCCTTATTAAACATGATTATTCCATGGGAATGGTAGATAACACTCTTTTCACTAAAAGGAAAGAACCAAATTTCATCATTGTTCAAATATATGTTGATGACATTATATTTGGATCGACTTGTCAAGACATGTGTGATGAATTCGCCAAAATCATGCATGATGAGTTTGAGATGAGTATGATGGGTGAACTTAACTTCTTCCTAGGATTACAAATAAAACAATTAGAAGATGGAATATTCTTTAACCAATCTAAGTACATTAAGGAAATGCTTAAGAAATTTGGCCTAGAAGACTCAAAACCCATGAAAACTCCCATGTCTACGGAAGTAAAACTCACAAAGGATGATGAAGGTGAGTCCGTAGATAACACCAAGTATAGAGGAATGATAGGTAGTTTACTATACTTGACGGCAAGTAGACCCGATATCATGTTTAGTGTTTGCCTTTGTGCCCGTTTTCAAGAGGATCCCAAAACCTCTCACCTAGAAGCGGTTAAGCGTATCTTCCGATACATTAAAGGCACTATACACTTAGGATTATGGTATCCTAAGGGATCCGGCATAGAAACCATCGTCTATGCGGATTCGGATCATGCGGGAGACTACGTAGATAGAAAAAGCACTAGCGGTATTTGCACGTTTATGGGATGTTGTCTAACATCTTGGTTTTCGAAGAAGCAAACCGCTCTTGCTATTTCTACCACCGAAGCCGAATATGTAAGCGCTGGAAAGGCATGTCAACAAGCACTATGGATGAAACAAGCTCTTATAGACTATGACATTAGGTTAGAAAACGTTCCCATTATGTGCGATAACAAAGGTGCGATAGATTTAAGTAAAAATCCGGTGCAACACTCTAGGACTAAACATATAGAAATACGCCATCACTTTCTTAGGGACAATGTACAAAAAGGGAACATATCTGTAGAAAAAGTTGCATCGAAAGATAACATTGCGGATATATTCACTAAACCCCTTAAGCGTGAATTATTCAATCACTTGCGTTTAGGATTAGGAATGATGGAACAAGTTGACTAAATTCTATTGCATTTTGATTTTTTTTTTTTGAGTTTTGCATAAGATTTACTTTTCTTCCACTTCTCTATTTCTGAGTCTAGGAATCTATTTCGCACAAAATTGAAGAATGGGAAATACTATTTTCTTTGCATATACTCTTTTGTAAAACCCAATCAATTTTTTTTTAAATTATTCTCACATCTAGGAATTACATGAACATCATTTTCCTTGCATTGTTGACAAAATCATGCATAAACTCTCACATAAATCGTCAAGGTATATAATCTAATATATATCTTTGACATTCATGATCGAGCAAAAATCGAATCAAGGAGATTTTGGATTGTTTCTTAAGAATTTTTTTTTAGAAGTCAAAACAATCACGACTCCACATTTGTTGCATATAGGCACACACTAGGACAAAATCACTCATAACATTGTCCTCTTGTTTCATCACTAGATTTTTGACTCACTAGTTGCCTTTGCCTTTGATCTAAGATAGTTGCCTTAGGAAGTTTAAGTGCTCTTGCCTTTATTTGTCTCTTTTAGCTTATTATGTGTTGCTTATTTGCTCTTTTGCTTAAGTGTTTTTGCATGCATGCTATATCTTGATTAGATTAGATGCTATATTGCCTAAAGGAATTGAACTTGCTTGAATCCAAATCCAAAAATACAACCTTTCTGTAAATTTTCTGCCAAAAACCCTTTTCTGGCAATCTGGGAACCATCAGATGGGCGGTCCCCTTAATTATGTAAGGCGGCCCCCTTAATTTTAAGGGGACCGCCACCTAATTAAGGGGACCGGCCATCTGCTGGACGGATTTACAGAATCTTTTCTGCTTTTTAGCCCATTTCAACCTACATTTCTCATTTTTTACCAACATATTTTGTCCTAATCTCCCAAACAAACCTCATCCATCCATAAACACACAAATCTTACACTATAAATATCCTCAATCTTCCACACTCTCCATTCATCCCCTCATTACTTCTCCAAACAAACCAAAACCAAAAGCCTCAAGGCTTGCAAGGATGATGGAAAAACCCGTTTGGCGAAGAAAAAGCCCTCGAAACAAATCCATCATAACCAATGAAGTTGGAAATCACTCAACACCTTCAACCACTTACTTCCCAAACTTTACACCAAATTCACAAGGACATTCATTTGATCCTCTTTACAAACCATACAACATTGGCCAAACATCTTCCTTCATGCCAAACCACTCATCTCATCCTCCAACCATTTATAGTGATCCATACAAGTTTGATCAACCATCCAACTACAATTCCAACTACACAAACCCAATTCATCCATATCAACACAATGACTCTCTCCGCATTGCCACGGAAAAGCAAAAGTTCCGTGATGAAATATCCCAAATCCATGATCTTAGTGATCTCAATGCCATGCATCTTGCACAACGCAACAAAGGGCAACTTCCATCATCACCCTACAACAATTTCCTACCCCTCTCTCTCAACTTGGATCAAGTTAGAAACCACACTCACTATTGCCCTTGTTGCATGTTCCTTCAAAAACAAATTCTATACTTGAGTGAAGATATTTCTTGGATTGAATATCTCCTCACTTGTCCTCATCCCATACCACCCTTAACACGATACAACATCGTAAGATCCACCTCTTCCGCTCCATACCCCACTCCATATCCCTCTCCATCTAACAACTAAGCTTTATGCTTATGTTCCCCTTCAAGCAAAATAAAACAATCAACCATGGGTTGCAAGCAAGTCCAAGTGCTCTCTTAGGCAATATAGGACTATGTCTCTTCTTTTGTTTTATTGTAATCAATATGCTTCAAACATATTGAATGTTGTAATGTTAATCATTTCTATGATGCTTGAATGAATCTATTTGCATAATTGTTGTTCTGTATGTATATGTGTCTTGTTCTCTTCAAATATTTTTGTAGCCAAGATTTCCATAGCTCGTTCCCTTGGTGCTCTCAAATGAGGGGGAGCATACATCAAGGGGGAGCATTCTACCCGTTTAATCTTCTTTTACGAAGCTTACTTGGCTTAACCTTTTTGATTTTAAAAAAAGGGGGAGAAGAGAAATGTAAACTCTACAATACTTGGCTAAAAACAAATTTTAGATCTATTGAGTTCAAGGTTTTGTAATAATCAAAAAGGGGGAGATTGTTGACATAAATAATGCCTAAAAACATTATTAACATGTTATCAATATCTCTATGTTTTGATTATTACAAAATATAAACTCATAGAACTAAAACTTGTGACATAAACAAGTATTTAGTGATTAACATTATCTTTACATCCAAATCACTTAAGGTATAAATAAATAAAGTGTTTAGTGCAATTTATGATCAAAGGAAAACTTAATTAAGTATTACAAAGTTTATTTAATTATATAAACATATTATATATTTTTGAAAAACACTTTTGGTAATAAAGAAAAATGTTTTATTCATACTAAATATACGAATTCAAATTTTTAACCAAAATCAGTTAGTTTTTCACCAAATAAACTTTCCCCACTAAAAAACAAAAAATCTGGCCGTTACAGCTGGGCGGCCCCCTTAATTATAAAGGGCGGTTCCCTTAATTTTAAGGGGGCCGGCCTTGATTTAAAGGGACCGGCCACGCTCCTCTGTTAGAATCTGTTGCCTATAAATACCACCTTAAATCTGGAATTTTTCTCACCCTTTACACCT
The DNA here is from genome assembly GCA_030686995.1 of Artemisia argyi. Lineage (NCBI taxonomy): Eukaryota > Viridiplantae > Streptophyta > Magnoliopsida > Asterales > Asteraceae > Artemisia > Artemisia argyi. The sequence goes on along the minus strand of CM060690.1, from coordinate 44,144,708 downwards.
CTAAACTTTCTGTTCTAGATCTCCATTTCCAATCTCTAAATCCTTTGATCATACATTCTTAAATCTTTGTTTCAAAGTGATCCAAACATCATCCTATCAAGTGCAAAAGAAGAAAACTTCTATCCCTCAAGACAAGTAGTATTGCAACTTGTTGTGATCTCCACATCTAAGTTGTTAGAGCATCATCATTGTATTTATCTCATTGTGTGATTAGTTGTGAATATTTGTTAGAAGATAGTTTGGTTAGATATATATATATATATATATATATATATATATATATATATATATATATATATATATATATATATATATATATATATATATATATATATATATATATATATAGTGTGATTGGTTAGTAGTTAGTTGTGAAGAAGAATAGTTAGGAAGAAGATTGGTGTGTAGAAGATAGTTGTGAAGAAGATTGGTGTGTAGAAGATAGGTGTGAAGAAGATTGGTGTGTAGAAGATAGGTGTGAAGAAGTGGTGTGATTAAGTAGTGAATAGGTGTGAAATAGTTGTGTAGAAGGTGTGAATAAGTTGTGACGAAGTTGTGGTGTGTAAATTGGTGTGTAAGGTTTTCTCCGCCATAAGGGAGCTTGTTGACATAGTGAAGAAAACTCTTGAGTTAGGTGCTCGAGGAGTGGAGTAGGGCAAGGAAGGTGACCTTGTAGCCGAACCACTATAAATCTCTTGTCTCGCGGTTTGATCTTTCCATCTCTCATCTATTTCTTTACTTACATTATTATTGATTTATCATACATATTTAGTGTTCTTCATATTGTGCATGACTTGATTTCATATAACATCGAATCTATATTTTTGAAAACAAAGAAAACTTTCAAACAATCTCTTATAACAAATTAAAAAGACGTAAAACTATTCAACCCCCCTTCTAGTTTTCCACACGTATGATACTAATGATGAGAATTCTTATTCTACATCATAGAGATCTGAATTTTTTCCAAATTCAGTATCCCTAGCCCTCACTACTCCCTTAGCCTTCCTTCTCAATCTTCTCTTTGTTACACCTCTAAGATACTATGATTCCTGAAATAGTTATTTCCCTTTAGAAAAACCGTATTACACTCTAGGATTCCCATACTTAAGGTTATATATAACTCTAGGATTCCCATACTTGAGGTTAGAAATAACTCTAGGATGCCCATACTTGAGATTAGAAATAACTCTAGGATTCCCATGCTTGAGATTAGAAATAACTCTAGGATTCCCGTACTTGAGGTTCGAAATAACTCTAGGATGCCCTTAGGTAAACATAAGAATAGGATACTTTGAATAGACTATCTCTAAGAAATCATTGAGGAAATAGAAAAATAGGATTAGAAATCTTCGAGGTCTTATTAGCTAGAAACCAAACTAGAACCTATGCCGAACAGGTATTACAATAGGATGAAATTAGTCTAGGATAGGAATTTTACTTAAATTCAAGGATATTAGAATTAGATTAGATATAAGAAGCCTTTAGATACAACCTAGGAAGCTTAGGAATAATTGAGGATTAGATTAGTAAACTACCTTAAGCCTTTAGTACCTAGTTTAGATAAAGAATAGAAAGACTAGTTAAGATTTCAATACATAAGTCATTTTGAGGATATAGTTTACCTAGACCTAAGTAGCCTACCACATACTAAGATTTTTCCACATACATTTGAGGATCTAGAAATACCTAAGAATGATATACCATTAGGATAACCCATACTTAGAATTCAAGGTTATTAGTTATAAATAGGAATAAAACATTTGAGGATGTTAGTCTACCTATACTTAGTTTCTTAGGATTTGACATTTTATAGGATACACATTAGGAATTCTACTTAGAGCATACTATGGATACTATCCTAGCCGGATTTAAGTACCTAGGAATAGTAATAGTTATAGTAATAGTGATACTCGTAGTACTAGACAGCATAGGACAAAAGACTAAGCGTGAAACCCTACCTAAGCATAATAACACTCCTAGTAAACCCCTAGATAAGAAATTACCTAACCCTTCTCCCAACATAGGATCTTCCTTACCAGTTAAGATTAGTACTCCACCTTTAGAGCCTTAGGACTAGTTATGAAAACTAGAAGAACCTTAGGGGGAAAACAAACTTTGAAGGAATCTAGTAAATCTTAATTCCATTAGGAATACCATCTTTTCAGGTATCCTATATTCTCACTCTTCCGTTTAAATCCCATTCCCCCATCTTTTTCTCACTCTTCCGTTTAAATCCCATTCCCCCGCCTTTTTCTCACTCTTCCGTTTAAATCCCATTCCCCCGCCTTTTTCTCACTCTTCCGTTTAAATCCCATTCCCCTGCTTTTTCCTCACTCTACCGTTTGATCATATACTCCTATCCTTTTCTCGCTCCACCTATTCCTACTCTTTCATCCTTTCGTTATCACCCACTCTTCCATATTTTCCTATTTCATCCCTTTCCTTCCTTCTTCCTCTTCACTCCTTCCTATAAAAAGATCCATCTTTCCACTTCCATCTTTTCATTCCTCCGTCATTTTACACTCTATTTTCTTCACTCTAAACTCTCTCCCTACCCCACCCTACAATGTTCTAAGAGTTAGAACTTGTATTTCTCATCATATCACAAGATTCTATTAGTTAGAAACTTGTAAGAATATCTACCTCGAACTTTAATCCTCATTATGTTCGACTATGATATTAAATCTCGCTTTGCAAGAGTTGCAAAAATGAGATCTTCAATGCCCATCACTCTAGTCATAACATGGGATGTTACCATGTGACAAGTTGCTAAACAAGGAGACTGTAGAACTTCTCTCTATCATGACTGGAACTTGTCTCTATCATGACTAAAACTTGTCTCTGTCATAACTAGAACTTGTCTCCACCATGACACGAACTAGTCTTCATCATGGTTGGAACTTGTCTCTAAAACATTCCCGTACCACATTTCCTTAAGTGTGGTAAACTCTCCTCATTTTCCGTCGATACTACTTAAGGATGATTTATAATGACTATCCTATTAAAATGAACTAGGGCGCTTCTTCATTTTAATAAGAAAGTTATAAATCAAATGGTTTATGAATTTATAAGCTCTTGTTTGCAAATATTGGGACGCCTTTATTTGTAAGCAATGAGATATAAATGAATAAGCCTAAGTATCTGGCATTTGTGCAAGCATTTCCTACTCCGCTTGTACAAACCTCCCCTTCTTTTCGCACCACTCTTCTTTTATATCAAAAATTCTTCCCCACGACTTCTACGTCTAACTAAATCTCGGGATGAGATTTTCTCCAAGGGGGTAAGACTATAAGAACCCACAAAATCTCATCACTATCATTTCCACTAGAAATACCTATGTCAGGTATTTCACAGGTAAATTTTTACTTTTTATGTGCATTCATTACCTACATGACTCTCTAGACTTGCTCACGTATCCACACAAGCCAAATATATCTACCCACACATCGTATAAACCTCTAGTATGTCAAGCATAAGATCACAACAATACCACAATAAGTAATCTACCAACCTAACACACTAAACTCATCACAAAACCCTAATTTAATCCTAATTAAGCCCTAATCAGGCCTATGTGTCTACAAAACTCTAATTGCTTATCTAAACCAATTTGAAAGTGTTCAAGGCTTATGTATGAGTTACCTTAGGAACAATAGGATATCTTAGCACCCTTAGACCCTAGTACAACCCCTTAGAGCTTAGGTACAAGTCCCTTAAGCATAAAACCGTCATAACTTCCCGGAATTAGGTCTAAACTATCCCAAAACTTCACCATAAGCTACCACCACTTAGTATACCTCTTAGGAACTAGGATTAGTCACTAAACACTCATAGGACACTAATCTAGGCACTAAACCCTAAGCTAAATCCTAATCTCCCACTAAGCTAAATTAGGATAAAACTAAACCTAAACTAGTTAAAACCTAAACATAAGCACTTCAAGCACTTCAACCTAGCACCCTAGCACCTTATTCATGCTTAGAAAATACCCTAGCACCTCTAATCTAGAAAGCAAGGAGGTGGATCACCACCTTGTCACCTCCTTCTTGCCGCGGCTTCATCTCCACCACATGAACCCTAAACTGCCTCCTAGACCAACTATGTCACCACCATAGCTTGTATTAGTCACCACCTAGCTTAGCTTACTCAACTTCCCCCCCTCGACACCTCTTACTTCCATTAATTGGTCACCAAGCCCAACGAGGGTATAAATACCCCTCGTACACCCTCACTTTCAAAACCACACCTTCCCTTCTTTCTCCACCTTAAACTTCTGTAGTTAGTAGTATTATAGAGCCTTAGGAACCTTAGGAGTCTAGTACCTAGGCCTTGCATGCTTTTGGAGTTCCATTTTTGGTCAAGAAACCCTAGAAAACCCTAGTTACCCTCGTTCTCCTACTTCTGGTCTCATAAGATTTCTTTACTTGCTCTATTAGTTTAATTACAGTCATAGGATAGATATTAGATGCCTTAGATCACATAGGAACCCTTGCCTAAGCCTTGATCACTTAAACATGCTAGTTATCATTTTAAAACCCTAATTATGCACTAAATACTAAATATATACTATAATACCTTATAATAAGCTCTAAGATAGTTTAAGTAACTTAAATAAGCTAATATTAGTTAAACATAAGCTAGGAAAACTTTTTGTTTTATTAAAATATAGTTTGCATGGAAATAAGACTAGTTTTGAAAAGCTTTCCATGCATAGGGGTATATATGGTAACTTTCTGAAAATATTAAGTCTCGGGACTATTTTTGACATTTCTTAGATGTTATAAGTATAAGGACCCTTTTTGCAACGTTATATAACCTTAGGATAAAAAGTAAAATAGTTATAAACTAATAAGGACTAGTTTTGCAAAAATTATAAAGTTAAGGGTATAAATAATAAACTTTGAAAACTTATAAGTCCAAGGGTCAATTTTGCCATTTTCTTAAAATATATTAGTGTAGGGACTAATATTACCAAGTTTAGATAGTTATTAATACAAGTATATAAGTCTAGGGGAGATTTTGTAAATATATAAACTATAAGGTTATAAAGTAAAAATATTATATAAATATAAAACTTAATTAACGTTAGAAGCATAACACAATAGTAGGGAGCTTCATTTGAGGAATACCATGTGGATATTTCATTTTGAAGAGTTTGCTGGGTTTAAGAATTAAAGTGCCCTGGCTCCTCAAACGATTATTGCATGTATTACTGGATTATGATGGCACGAACGGTGTTATGTTATAACTAAACTTAATAAAAACATAGCTCTATAGTAGGGAGTTTCACGTGAGGAGTTATAACTTCTGAATTATGATGGCCCGAACGGTATTATGTTGATAACGCAATACAATAGTAGGGAGCTTCATGTGAGGAGTCTTATACTTCTAGATTGTGATGGCCCGAACGGTGATATGTTATATCTAAAACATTAACAAACCTAAGAATGATTACTTAAGAAATTTAAACAAGATAACTAAAGCTTGACATATATCCGCACCAACAATACCACCAGGATACGTGAATAGGCAGTCTAGTCTCTGAGTCACTTTTCACATCAATTAGATTTCCCTAAGCCCATGTGAGTTTTCATAGCCTCACTCTTTTAAATGCTTTACAAACCCTGTGAGGGGGATACATGCTAAATGCTTTAAATCGAATACACGTCTTTTTCTTTGGTTGTTGCACGAGTAAACTATCTGCCACCCCTACACAACAAAATTCATGAATCTAATCGCTTGTGATATTTTACAAAAGTGTACGCGAATATAATAGATAGATCTATTGGAGTTTGACAACTCCCGTTCACTGGAGAGTACCAATAAGTATTATATTTGAAGCCTCACTGAATGATTAACTTTGGCATGTTATCCTTCCCATCCCTCATGGTTGGGTCTGCAGCCCCCATGACCCAGATTGTTAACGTGTGGTTAACAGACCAACTGACCAACTCCTGATAATTGTACATGCATTACAATTATCACACACACACACACACACACACACACACACACACACTACATTTTCCTTGAAGGGTGTAACAACTGAACCCTGAGGAACTTGTATTCACTAACCTCTAAACCTATGACTCTCACTAAACACATAGTGTTGACTTTTAAACATGTACTATAGGTAACGAAGATCTGTGGAAATTATGGCATGGAGAGGCACGAGACTTGAAAGACTTTCTATTTCGTTATCATTCAACATAACAACTCACACTTAGATTCACGGGACCCTATCTTATAAAACTCTGATAATTTTAATGAATGATAACTCATTTTTATAAAATGTATCTTTTTGAGTCATTCCCTATTACTGTATATATGGTACATGAGGTAATACCCAAACACTTAATCCACTGCGATCAGTGAAAAATGGAGGTGTTACACATAGCCCTAAAGGTTGCCATTAGCATTTCCCTTATTTTTATAAACAACATTTTTTCTTATTGTTGTTGTTATACCTTTATTATAATAATTATTATTATTCATATTACTCTTATTATTTATATGACCCAACATCACTTGTAACTTCCCACCTACTTAGACCATAATGTTGTTCGCTTTACCCGCAGGCTTACGGTTTTGCTTTTGTGGCCTCATGTGAAGACTTCCCAGCAGGTCACCCAAGCAAGTACTACTCTCACATGAGCACGCTTAACTGCTAGTTTCTGAGAAATTCACCCGAAGTAAACCGCAAAACGCATTGTGTCATTGTAAGGCTAATGTTATCTAATGAGCCCAACATCTTTCCAAGCCACGGCCGATGTAGGATTTGCCTAGGTCGTTACGAAAAGCTTCGTATACATACGGGGCATAAAATATATCAAGCTGAAACACGTGTTATTAAGATATGCATAACTGTATGAGATAAATGTTTTCAATTTTAAAATGAAACAATTTTTATAATATTGTTATAGAATTACTTTATATTTTTAGTTGCAATACCAAAGTAATAAATGAAAAGTATTACTCTCTCCGTCTCAAAATTATTTTCAGGACATAAGAATTATAAAGTTTAATAAAAGTGAGGCCACTTTTGTTTTCAACTACTTAAAGAGAATATTCTCCTACTATATTCTCTAGTTTTTACTTAAATAGAAAATTGAACAATTAATTTGAGACATCACAAAATGGAAATGTGGATAATAATTTTGAGACGGAAGTAGTAAATAGTATACAAGTATATATATATACAAATTAAAAATAGAGAAGTGATTGAGAGACTTAAAACTTATGACTAATTCTATGCCTAAATCTATGTGGCAATCATTTGTTGTTTGTAACAATCGGATCCACTTTTTCACAACCCATTAAGCTAATGACACATATGTTAGACATAAAATTTATTTTTCAAGGCTCCCAATCTTTTTCCTTAAAAATATTACTAAATTAATAATGTTAAAACGTCTAACAAGTAACAACTAGTATACATATTCTGATTTATTATATTGAAAATATTAATTTCTTCATTAGAGTTATTTTACGTATCCTATTTTAACGCTATGAACCACCAGCGGTAAGGTCTTGGTTTGCTCACAAAAGGCAATGATTTAAACCTCGTTAGGTGCGTATATTTAAGTGTGATTAGTGAAAGGTCTAAAACGATCTTGGGATTAACTCAGTGAGTCCGCATATATCTATGTAAAAAAAATGCTCACCCTATCTGTATACCCTAAACAAGAAAAACCTCTCCGTTTATTTTAAGCAACGTTTTAAAACCCGAGTTGACCCGGCCGGTTCCTTTCAACCGGTTGGATCAGGAACCGGCTCGGAGACCGGGCCGGATGAGACCGGGTTTTTGCTTATTTGAGAACCAGATTGAACCACCGATTTTTCGTTAACCTGGGTTGACACGGTTTGATAAACTTGGCCGGGTCATGACTTTTTATCAAAAAATTTAACAAAATATTTTTTTTCCCATTAACTTTCCTAAGTTTAATTTAAAAGTTGAAGTGGTGACAACTAGTGTTTGTTAAAATTTTGTAAAATAGTAAATTATTGTTATACACTATATTAGAATCACCGATTAATATAGTTTTACTATAAATCATTATAATTTAGAATCACTTGTTGAATTTTTTTTGCCATATTATTATAAATATAGACTTAAAAACTAAAACTTATCAATATTGTCTCAATTTTCTTTATCGGTTTAATCAAATGTATGAATAAAAGTGGATAAATTATGAGATAATGCAATACTAATTATTAAATATAGAAAAAGCTATATATATGTATAGAACCGGTTCGACTCGGTGGTTCAACCGGTTGAACCGGTAAACCGGCGACTAAACCAGGTCGATAAAAAAACCGGTTTTTAAAATATTGATTGCAAGTCTATGGTTTTATAGATTTCCTAGCCTTTTAAAAAAAAATATTTGTCCTTTTGTTCTGTTTTTTACTATAGAATATAGATAGATAATTAGATACGAAAAGATCCATTTGAATATTTAAACGAATACTAATCTCTTTCTCTAATAAAAAATGCGATGACACTTTAGCATATGATAAAATATAATAGCAAGGTGTGATAATAGGTCATGATTAAGGGTTCAAGTCGCTTTAATCCTTTGATTGAGGGTTAAAGTAGTTATCAGACAAATATGTAATACCATGTTGTTATCTGAGATGATTGTTAAAAAATAAGGAAGTGACAATACATTTTTGTTTGCGTATTTCAATAGACAAGTAGGTTGGAAACAATGTAAAGATACCATTACATAACGCATGACATTATGTGTATAAATAAAGAATAAGTAGGTATATACTACGTAATACTTAAAAAATACAACTGTAATTTTTCACTATGTGGAATTTGTATCTTTAATTTTCAACCGGTTTCAACTGATTTCCATGTTAACGCACATGATACAAAATCATTTACTACTATTGAGAAGAGTAATTGGAGAGTGATAGTACCAGGATGGTATAGGCCTCGGGTTATTCATTATTATTTTGCATACGCAAAACTAACTTAATACGAGTAAAATTCAAAAACATCGTATATTCAGAAACAATCAAAACAACTCTATTAATAGCAAAAGAAAAAAATTACTACCTCTAACTTAACTTTTATAGAAAAAAAAAATTAAAAATAATAATAACTAAAGACTAATTCAATGCACATATATAGTTCAAGTTTCTCCAAAACATTAGTAGAATTCATCATCCCTTGATCTACCATTGTTCATTATCTACTTATCTAGCTATGGATCATATCTTCATCACACTGATCTCTCTCCTCTTAGTCTCGTTTCTAATCGCCACCATATACCGCCACAAATTCTCCAAGCTTCCTCCAACTGTCTTCCCAACCATCCCGATAATCGGCCACCTTTACCTCTTGAAGCAACCCCTCCATAGAACGCTTGCTAAACTCACAGCCAAACATGGTCCAATACTACTATTGCGCTTTGGGTCACGCAACGTCCTGGTGCTCTCTTCTCCTTCCCTAGCCGAAGAATGCTTCACTAAGAACGACATCATCTTTGCTAACCGCCCTCGATTACTTGCTGGCAAGATTCTTGGTTACAACTTCACTAGCCTTGGTTTGGCACCATATGGGGACCATTGGCGCAACCTGCGTCGTATATCTGCCATTGAGATATTTTCTCCTCAGCGTATGCAACAGTTTTATAATATACGTATTGATGAAGTAAGACTACTGATAAAAAAACTGGTATCTGAGTGTTCTGAGCCAGTGAACTTGCATTCAGTATTTAATGATTTGATAGTTAATGTGATTATGAGGATTGTCTCGGGCAAGAGGTACTTTAATGGCGATCGCGATTTGGAGAAGGAAGGGAAAGTGTTTCAGCAGATAGCAAGGGACACTTTTGAAGTCAGCAAAGCTTCGAATTTAGGTGATTCGTTACCTTTTTTACGATGGTTTGGAGTTAAAGGGCTAGAGAAGAAGTTAATTTCGTTGCAGAAAACAAGAAATGATTTCTTTCAAAAGTTAATCGATGAACTTAGAAAAGTTGAAAATAAGAAGCAAAACGTGATTCATGTGTTGTTGCACTTACAAGAGACGGATCCAGATTACTACACCGATGAGATGATAAAAAGTTTTGTACTAGTAAGATATATTTTAACTCTAATGTTTCAACAGCTATAGATTTGTTTAATTGACTAAATGTTTTTGTACTAAATTACTAACTCACTCTTGCATGTTGTAAATTAGAATCTGTTAACAGCTGGTGTTGATACTTCTAGTACAACTATGGAATGGGCTTTTTCACTATTGCTCAACCATCCACATGTTATAAAGAAGGCACAAAAAGAAATCGACACTAATGTGGGCAAAGACCGCTTTGTTGATGAATCAGACGTGGCCAACTTACCATACGTTCGTTGCATAATAAACGAGACTTTGAGAATGTACCATCCTGTCCCACTACTAGTACCACACGCGTCATCAGAGGATTGTGTTGTCGGAGGCTATCATGTCCCCGGTGAGACCATGCTATTGGTGAATCAATGGGCCATACAGCGTGACCCCAACGTGTGGAGTGAGCCTGAAAGGTTCTACCCAGAAAGGTTTGAAAAGCTTGAAGGAACAAGAGATGGGTATAAGTTAATGCCATTTGGGTCCGGAAGGAGGAGTTGTCCGGGGGAAGGATTAGCGACACGTGTGATTGGGTTGGCCGTAGGGTTGCTTATACAGTGCTTTGATTGGGAACGGGTTAGTGAAGAGATGGTTGATATGACCGAAGGTTATGGGATGACCATGCCAAAGGCTCAACCTTTGGTAGCTAAGTGTATACCACGCCAAATAACTCAAAAGTTAAAGATATGATGTCTGAGTACACGAGCTTATTGCATATCCAGTGGTAGTGAACCAGCTTCATGTTACTATCTATAAAAAGTAAACCTAATGGAAATCGCACTTGTAACATAGTACAGTACTCCATATGGTTACATTTGTACTATACTATTAAGCTTTACTAGCACTACTCTAAATAATTCATGATAAAAAAAATCTATCTCATGTGAACCTTCCGTCTTTTAAAAAATTAGTTCACGATAAAATATTTTGTATCTTTGCGCATTTTATGACCAAATATTGAGATGATCCAGTCAACTGAATTCTATTGTGTGCTTGAGATACAAACAAAAGTCCAACATTAATATTGCAAATGTGCATAACGTTGTCATTGATTTAGCCACTTCAGTTAAGATGCTAACATACCCGGCCTGCAGAATAGTTTGTAACTTGGGTTGCACTTTGTGCATGTAAAATGCTAATTAATATTTTGAAGAGGGTTTTGAAGTTGCTATGCACATATATAAGTTGCTAAATAGTAGAGCATTTTATTCGATATTCTCGTGTTATGATTCTAGTTTTGACTCTTAGACATGCTCTTGCCATTTCTACGAGTATAGTTAGTTGAGACTGAAAGTGGGAGTATATACCTACAGTAAACCAAAGCTACGTTTTTCGTAGAACATACTACAGGACCAGATAATTTCCGAAACTCATAAAACACCTTTCATTCATCATATACTTTATAAATGTAAAAAGTTTTGACATTTAAACGCGTGGAAGGCTACCAAATCAAGATACATCAAAATGAGGGTGTTATCCCATTTCTACTCATTTTGCAAACACTTCAACTTTATAGATTCAAACATAAATCACAACTGCTATTCTGGAACATAAAACATTAGAAGACACCATTTACATCATTTTTACAAAATAACTGAGGGTACTAACTTATCTTAGCATGGTATCAAGATTATATTACTAACTACATACAAATAGGGCAAGTAACATTCTATTTCCTTAAGCTTTCTCCTTACCTCTATCCACACCACTTGAACCTACAATACATATTCAACTAACAATATAAGTAGTACGCTTAGTAAGTAAATGTCATAACAACTATAACACATAACCCATTAACATGGATTATCATAAACTTAGTTAGATAAGCAACTAATTAAGCTATAACACGTATAGGGAAGCAACTACAACAATGAATTCTTCTGCTTACTTGATTGAGTCTTCTAATATATGGCATGGCCGTCTTGGACATGTAAATTTTAATTCAATGCGTTGTTTGATTAAATTTAATTGCATATTTAATTTCCATATTCACTCAAAATATAAATGTGAAACTTGTGTTGAAGCCAAACTTACAAGATCATCTTTCAAATCGGTTACCGAACCACTTGATATAATACACACTGACATACGTGATTTGAAATCACTACCACAAAAGGTGGCAATAAGTACTTTATCACGTTTATTGATGATTGTACAAAGTATTGCTATGTTCACTTTTAAAAAAGTAAAGATTAAGCTATAGACAAGTTTGTTCTATACAAAGATGAAGTTGAGAATTAACTTAATAAGAAAATCAAGGTTGTACGAAGTGATAGATGAGGTGAATATATGTCTCCATTTGCTGATTTATGTGCTAAACATGTAATTAGACACGAATTCACTGCTCCTTATCCACCTCAGCAAAATGGTACTGCCGAAAGGAAGAACTGTACCTTGAAGGAAATGGTTAATGCCATGTTGATAAGTTCTGGTTTAACCCAAGACATATGGGGGGAAGCCATTCTAACGACTACTTATCTTTTAAATAAGATACCTCGTAAGGAAAAAGAAGAGATCCCTTATGAACCATGAATGGGAAGAAAACCATAATATCAGTACTTACGATTGTGGGGGTGTCTAGCAAAGCTAGCTATACCGACACCCAAGGCCCAAAAGATTGGACCTAAATATGTGGATTGTATATTCATTGGATATGCTAAGAATTGCAGTGCTTATCATTTCATTGTAGATGATTCGAAAAATCTGAATATAAAAAAGGGTACATTAATGGAATCAAGGAATGCTTCATTCTTTGAAATAAATTTCCTAGTTCAACGAAGGAAACTGGAAGTTCATCTAGAATAGATGACGAAGTTGTCCAAGATAAGAGACAATGAGATGATAATGATCTCTAAGATGAGAGACAAGATCAAGCCGAGGAAGAAGAAGTTGAGCCTAGAAGAAGCAAAAGGGCAAAAACCGAGAAATCGTTTGGACCCGATTTTGTTTATGGTAGAAAATGAACCTACTTCTTATCGAGAAGCGGTAACTTCTTCGGAAGGGCCTCAATAAAAAGAAGCCATCAAAAGTGAAATAGATTCTATTTTACAAAATCATACTTGGGAGCTCGTGGATTTACCTCCTGGATGTATAATACTAGGCTATAAATGGATCTTCAAGAAGAAGATGAAAGCCGACGGAACCATTGACAAGTACAAAGAAAGATTGGTAATCAAAGGATTTGGACAACGAGAAGGTCTAGATTACTTTGATACATATTCATCTGTTACGTGAATAACCTCGATTAGTATGATACTTGCTATAAATGGATCTTCAAGAAGAAGATGAAAGCCGACGGAACCATTGACAAGTACAAAGAAAGATTGGTAATCAAAGGATTTGGACAACGAGAATGTCTAGATTACTTTGATACATATTCATCTGTTACATGAATAACCTCGATTAGTATGATACTTGCTATTGCCGCTTTAAGAAATTTGGAAGTTCACCAAATGGATGTGAAAACGGCATTTCTAAATGGAGATTTAGAAGAAGAAATCTACATAAACCAACCTGAGGGTATCATGGCTCCTGGACAAGAGAACAAATTTTGTAGGCTTGTTAAGTCATTATATGGCTTAAACAAGCTCCCAAACAATGGCATCAAAAATTTGACCACGCCATGTTAGTGAGTGGATTCAAAATTAATGAATGAAACAAGTGTGTTTATGTAAAAGACACAAATAGTGTATATGTAATCTTGTGTTTATATTTTGATGATATGCTTATCATTGATAGTAACGGAAAGATGATCAAATCTACTAAGGACATGTTGAAAGCAACGTTTGACATGAAAGATATGGGTTCGGCGGATGTGATCCTTGGAATAAAGATAATACGAACTCAGAATGGACTTGTGTTAAGTCAAGCACATTACTTGGACAAAATTCTTGGTACTCACAATGCGGGGGATTTCGGCCTAGCTAGAACTCCAATTAACACCAGTAAGCATCTATCTAAAAATAGAGGCATAGGTGTTGCCCAATTGGAGTATTCAAGAGTTATTGGCATGTTAATGTACTTGATGACAGGTACCCGACCTGATTTGGCATATGCTATAATTAGCAGGCTAAGTAGGTATACTAGTAATCCAAGTTATGCACATTGGGAAGCTATGACTAGGGCACTACATTATTTGAGATACAATCGTGATTATGGTCTGCATTATAATAGATATCCAGCCGTTATCGAAGGATATAGTGATGCAAACTGGATATCTGACATAAAGGATTCCGGATTGACTAGTGGATATGTGTTTACACTAGGAGGGGAAGCTATATCTTGGAAGTCTTCCAAGTAAGCAGTTATAGCTAGGTCCAGGATGGAATCAGAATTTATCGCGTTAGATAAATGCAGAGAAGAGGCGGAATGGCTACGTCAATTCGTAGAGGACATACCAAAGTGGCCTAAACCGGTAACGACCATTAGTATACATTGTGATAGTCAATTCGTAGAGGACAGAATGTATAATGGAAAGTCCAGACATATCCTTCGTCGACATAATTCAGTGCGACAACTACTCTCAATAAGAGTTATCTCAATTGACTATGTGAAGTGAAAGGATAACATTGCAGATCCGTTTATGAAAGGCTTAAGCGGAGAGTTAGTTAGTAAGTCGTCTAAAGGAATGAGACTAAAGCCTTTGAGGGAATGAGTTTCTATGAAGGAATTTCGGTCTTTCTGGTCTCATTTACAGAAAACAACATCAAACAATACTCTAACGTTTCTGATTGATTTCTAGTGTCATAGATTTCAATTGCCAATCTGTCTTATCCGATTAAGGATTTCGTAAACACGAGGCATATAGGGTTGAAATACTTTAATTTTAAAATAATTACATGATTCACATCTAAGATTGATATCCAAATTATAAACTATTCACACGTCATTGACTTTTCTCCCATCCTTATTTGTAACTTATAAGTTTATTACAATATTAGTTAATTAAGACTTCAAAAAATGTAGCTAAAACTAAAGTAAAGTATTTGGGGCAAAAAATTGAAAAAAAATAAAAAATGGTCGCATTAAAACCATAGAAACCTCACATAAGTATGTTTCAAACACGCAGAATGTAGAAAAAAATGTGGCAAATGTTTGAGGAAAGAAGTTAATTTAGTAAAATTTGATTTATTTTATTTCTTTTCATTGATCGAGAGGTTATTTAAAATAACTAGAAATACAAAAGCACCGAAAATCAAGGTTGCAAAAATAGTAAGTCGGACGTTAGACTATAGGGTAAAGAATAACAAATAAACCCTCACACCCTTGGTAATTTTGGCAACCAAATGATACCTTGATGCAGATTGTTGTAACACTAAAGTTTTACAATCCTTCTATGGAGAGTGCCTAACCTTTGTGGTGTACTATAGGAAAGACTCGAGAGGATTGATCGTTCTCTAAGGGAATAGTGATGTAGGTTTGAAATGTATAATGGATTAACTACAGACCAATAGTCCCTCAATTTTCATTTTTGATAGTTTGAAAAAGTCTTGTAGCAGTAGGTTGTTGGTCCATTTAACACTTGAGTAAATCTATAAACAATGAATAAATGAAGAACAAATTCTTATTTCATTGTGAACAAAAGTTACAAGATTACATCAAGAACCATTTTGATGGCTAATAACATTCGTTATAGGGATAGTTGCGGAATAAGTAGTTTGCTTTGTTATGTTAGTCTTTTGCCTATGTTACGAGCTGAGATATGGGATTCACCCACATACGTTGTACTTAAATATTATTTTGGCATAATACATTTACCGGGAAAACCCTTTACCCAAAAAAATGGCGAGTCGGTGGTCAGTCGATCTCCTTATAGCTTGTAATCGGTTTAGTTAGCATTAATCGGATTGGCATTTCCGACAAGTTTTGGGTATTTCCGGCGAATTTTAGTTATTTTCGGCAAGATTTGCGGTAAAAAAAAAATAACTTGTAATAAATATTAAAAAAACGACTCTAAATCATTAAAACAAGTTTATGGTGTTTCTGTCGAGATTTGCAGGTTTCCGACCAGTTTGACCAACAAGGATCAACTTTATTGACCGACTTGCACAGATCTAATAGGTGGATGGTTGATTAGCGCTTAAAACGATGATTATTAGACCTTGTAGGCTTCTTTTTCAGCAACGCCTAAAAGACAACTAAAACACCAGAACTAAAACATGGATATAAGTAAAATAAAAAATGGTTATTTGTCATTTTTTGTTGATACGGAGTCTAACGGATATATTCTTGGCCCGTTTGGTTTGTAGACAGTTTTGGGATTAAGATTTGAATTTGATTATGATTTGGATTTGAATTTAATGTAACTTTGTAATATTATAAAAAGAATTTAACTTTATCAATAAAGCATTAATCAATAATAATGGACCAATTTATGAAGAAGTAAAAAAAATAAGAAGTCAATAATGCTCCACGTATTATAAGCACACAAATACACAATATATATTTCAAATCCCACCCTCCGAGCCACCTTTTATAGAAGCCAATATATTTGGCTTTTGGTGGGCCAATGCTAACCCATCCCCTTAATATATACAAACATGGTTAATGAAGTCAAACCCAAATCCTAAAGTCAAAGCCTTCGAAACAAACGGACCTTAATTTTTTCCAACATCACTTCATTCCTAAAATGCAAAACCTGCTTAACAACCCTTAGTTGTTGTTTGTTAATAGACTCTAAGTCTGAATCTGGTTCGCACATCTGAATATGAATCTGTGGCGGAAAACTTTAAATCTGAATCAAATGTCATTTTTTTTAAACATCTAAATGATGAGAACATAAAAAAATAGTTTATATATCATTAAGAGGTAATAAGATCCCTGATATTCGATAAAACATCTTTTTAATATGAAAATCCTCATGTTTATGGCATAACAAATAAATAAAAATGTGTATTTTAAATGCATATATTGTGTAAATGTGTTATTTATTATTGTAGGCACTAAACGAGGATTTTGGAGTAATGATGCGGTATTTTTCAAACCACTAAGTTTTACAATCCTCCTAAACAGAGTACCTAACCATTATAGGCAAGACACAAGGGATTGATTGTTCTCTAGGGGAATAGTGAGGTAGGCTCAAAGTGTATGTAGAATTATGTCTAAGGGTTGAGGTAAGATAATTTTTGGTCTTTTATATTTATTGGAAAGTAAGTAAAATCTCAGGTTTCAAAGAGTTTGGTTTTTAACTACTAATTGAACTAAGTCTAAAATAATTTCAAGGAAAAGTAAATTGGTGAACTTCTAGTCTGAGGAAAGTGTATTAACTCATAATTTCATTACTCACTAGTTATCTTTTATTAATTAATCAAATTGTCACGTCCTTGTCTAATTAATGTAATTGTATTCCTAATTATTTCCTACTGAGTGATGGTCAAGCCCTAACTCCTATGAACTCTGTCTAATTGGGCGGCGCCTAAGAATGCGTAGAACCCAATTTTCACAATACGAGCAAAGTTAACGCATTAAATAAAAAGCTATCAAGTTAATTAATTATTAACTACACCTTTAAGTAGATGTTCAAGCTAGTATAGTTCTACCTAGCCAGTTTTCCAACTTCTAATGCAAAACACTAATAAAAAAGAGACGACACACAATAATCAACAAATAAATTTCATTTAATCGTAAGCAAATACTATTAAATTTAGCCTAGCATAGTAATGAAAAGAAAAGCAATTGAAGAAATCAAACAATCACAAGTAAACATAATTGAATGATTGATTAAATAACTTATCTTCTCAATATATTGAAGTTCTCGGGGTTAAAAGGCCTGGAAAAACACTAAAAAATTGCTAGGGTTCTGACCTCCAATATTATACCAAAGTTGCACACTTTACAGTTGTGACAGCGTCCCTTGTTAAGTGTGACACCGTCAGCTCGCCGCTAGTTAGGGTTTTGTTATTGCACCAACTTAGTTGTGACGACGTCACTTTGAGGTTGTGACGCCGCCAGCCTTCATAAATTTGGTTTTGACACCGTCAGCTTGAGGTTGTCACATGAGCCTATATGGTCATCCCCCCTAGGTGACGACGTCACAAATTTGGCCGTGACGCCGTCACGAAGCCTTCTCATGACGGTTTTTTTCGATGTTGTCGTTTTCTTTGTTTTCCCGTCCAATCGAGCTCAAAACGCTTCCTTTTATAGCATTTGCTTCCCAAGTACCTAAAACTTAAATAAAAATAATTTAGGCCAATAAATGATCAGATATATACAAATTTAGGGCTAAATGACCCTTTAAAAACGTATAAAATTACACCTCATCAAGTAATAGTACGGGATTTTGAGCATTTATCGAAGATTATTGAAGCCCGGTAAAAGCCTGAAGATTAAAGCCCATTTCAAGCCCAAGACTAGGCCCAAACCAGGTCATTTTCTAGCCATATATATTTGGTGTGTGCAGAATTCGGGGTTTCACCAACAAAACTGAAAACCAAATCGAAAAAGACCGAACCATACCAAAATAAATATTCAATTCTCGGTTCGGATATAGTTTTAACACAATGAACCAAAACACGAATTCATATTATACACACACACACACACACACACGTTAAAACTCTTTCATAGTATAAATACAACATTTTTTAAGCTTGAAATTTTTTTGCGTTAAAAATTTATATAATTAAATAAATAACAAAAATTAAGTAATTCGGGTTTAATCAAATATGAATTCAGCTCGTTTTCAGTTTAATTCAAATTTTTTAACCGAACTAATCAAACCGAATAAATCAAACAGCCCAATAATCGAACAAATGAACACCCCTAATATAGTACTACGTCCGTCCCATTTTAATTGTCCGCGGGCCCGAATTTGACCGTAAATATTTTTGTTTGTATTATATAACACTTGATGAAATTTATATCATTGAAAAGTTCGTTAAACGAACTTTTCAATGATATAAATTTCATCAAGTGTTATATAATACAAACAAAAATATTTACGGTCAAATTCGGGTCCGCGGACAATTAAAATGGGACGGAGGGAGTAATATATATGCTCTCTTGTCCAATACCATTCGGACTACATGGCCCAAGAAGCAATAAATCCACGCAACCCAAATCTGCTCTATTGTGCATGGAAAGAATTTGTGGTGCCAATTTTGTGCTATATTAATATATGAAAAAGGATTGTTGTGTTTAATAATCATGCCTATTTATATATTTAATGATTTAATTTGTTGATTTGAAAAAATTATTTCATAATTAATATATTTGTACAAATAATTTATGCATTAGACGTTTATTTTAGCATATGTTCCAAGTTTAAATAGAACTACTCTTTAAAATATATTACGTGAAGATACTCACCCCGGGACACACAAAGATATTTGAACCAGCATAGTTTGTTGTGTGTAACGTGGCATAATCTCTAGCATACATATTCAAGCTTGATCTCCAAGCCTAATGTTTCTAACAAGATCTCTACACGTGTCCATGCAGTGACGGACCCAAGAAAAATAGATGTTAGGGAGCATTTTTTTTTGATAA
Source organism: Artemisia argyi (assembly GCA_030686995.1). Lineage (NCBI taxonomy): Eukaryota > Viridiplantae > Streptophyta > Magnoliopsida > Asterales > Asteraceae > Artemisia > Artemisia argyi. The sequence continues at coordinate 44,125,105 of CM060690.1, read as the reverse complement.
TAACAACAAAATGCGAAAAAAAATAAGATCGTAATGGTAAATCGAGTATTTTTAGTTAAAGATTGATGATTTATAAGCATTTAAAGCGTTGAATGTTAAGTTTTTGTATGTAAGTGGAGGGCAATTTAAGTTTTGGGTGGGGTCATTTTTGAAAGAAAAGTCAAAATTTTAAGAAAATTACACTAAAATTTTAACTTTTTCGGCTAGACATGGGGTGCATCGGCCCCTAACACTTACACTATAGATCCGTCCCTGTGTCCATGAAGCTTCGAGAATTCATTTTACATTTTTGATTCTTTTTAGGGTTTTCTAGTAAGAGGGCTATATATAGCATCGTTAAATTATTGTAGTCAATATTCTACCTCTTATTTAAATTTAGGTGCCGTTTTTTTTCAATCACAGTTTTCTATCATTTCAAGTTTCTTTTTACTCATCATAAATGCAGTTTTAGTTTGGGTAAAACCTATAAAATACCATCGTATTTTTAAAAATGTACCAAGTTGAACAATGTACATTTTTATTGCTTACTTGACCAACGAATTTTTAAATTTTTATTCGACCTGAACCATATCTTATTTATTAAAAAAAATAAAAAGAAATTACACGTGGATAATTAGAAAAGATATGGTTCAAGTCGAATAAAAATTTGAAAGTTCGTTGGTCAAGTAAGCAATAAAAAAGTACATGGCTCAACTTAGTACATTTTTGAAAGTACGATGATATTTTATAGCTTTTACCCTTTTAATTTTTAAAATAGTTTTCTTGCCGTCAATTTTCGAATCTTATTATTTTGAGAATCATTTTCGTCATGATTTTATTCGAGCTTATTACGTAGTAGTTTGAATTGTTAAAGAAGCGCTTATTTCTTTATTTATAGCTCATTGAGTGCTTGTTTTATTTTAAAGATAGTTTTAAAATAATTTAAAATATTTTTTTATCTCATAAAAATCTTATCTCTATATGTTGTAAAAGTGTCTAGCTTTATAAGTGCTTAATAACTTATTAGTTTTTTGAGTGCTTATTTATAGCTTATTAGACTAAATATCTATTAGATCTAAAACCTTAATAACCTAATCTTTGTTTACTCATAGGAGTAAACATTTTTTTTTTTTGAAAAATTTGGTGGTTTAAATCTATTTATATTTAGATCTAATCTTTTTAAAAGTACTAAGTTATTTTAAAGTTTTAATTTTTACCTTTAAAATTAGTTTTTAAAATAGATTTAGTAGTTTAAAATTTAGTTTTTAGTTAAAAAGTTATAAAATTTATCTTTTAGATTTTTTTTTTTTTTTTTTTTTATTTATAGAAAGAGTTTAGTTCAGAGGATATCATTTACACCAAATTCCGAGCTTTACGCGGATGACTTATTTCTTTGTTCTCTTTTATTTAATCGTTATTATTATGTGTAGCTTATTTAGTATTGTTGTTGCTATTATTTGTGCTATTGCCTTATTATAGTAGTTTTATTTAATGTAGTTTAGAAATCTATCGTTAGATTGTTGTGGTAAATTTCAAAAGTTGGTAATTTTTAGATCAAAATCCTTAGTTTATTCTCCTAGTTTAATATAAGCCTTGCTTTTTCTTTAGCTCACTATTAGGTTGCGTTAGTTAATTTTATTTAAATATAAAAAAAAATAGACTTTATCTAAGCATCAAACAACAAACAAAAACGTAGGTTTCAAATTCTTTTTCTTGTTGGAACAATTTTGAGGTAGTTAGATACTTACCATAATACTTCATAGTGTTAGTTATTTATCCGGTTATTTTGGGTATTATAATTGGTGTGCTAACGACACACATCAATCCTCTTCCAAGTCTTATTGGGCAAGAAGTTTAAATCTCTTAACGCATATAAGCGAGAGAAAAAAAAAAAAAGATAAAAACACTAAAATATTATTAACGATTTGAATTTTTAAGCAACTAAAAGATATTGAGCTTTTAACCAACTCATAGTTTTTTTAAAAAAATATTCATTAAAATTAGAAGTATTGAAAATATTATCCAAGTCATAGTAATTCTAAAGGAGACCGTAACATTAACATTTTCTTTACCAAATAATTTCATATCTTTATGCGGAAAGTCGAAAAACATTTCATATCTTGCAATATGCTTTTCAGATTGCAATTTTATTTAATCAGGTGATATTATTTTTTTAATATAACATTATAACTAACTTTTTATGGTTCACCAAAACGGTTTATAAATTTTAGTATTTACTCTGTTCGATTTAAGTAGTTTTCAAATCAAGATCCAATCCGATTTTGAGTACAAAACGATGTCAAGGAAATCCATTCGGTTTCACAATTACAAACTTGGACTGGTTTTGATTCGTTCAAAAAAATGTGGAAACCGAGCAGACAACTCAAAATTGAGACACCTTTTCGATAAACACCAAAATTGATAAATAAAGATTATATTGAAAAAAATATTGAGCATCTGATATAATTTGCTTTGTAGAAATTTTATTTAAAAAAAGTAAATCTTTTCCCTATAAAAATATGAAGTCATTTAAAAAAAAAAAAAATACTTAACGAGATATCAATTTGGTTCATTGGTACATATAATAAATGTTAAGGTTTTATTAGAAATTACAAAGATTGTAGAATACTTTCAATTACATCTTGGCAAATGCTTTTTAAAAGGAATTGATGTGTACACATGCGATTTTAGTTTGCACATATAAAATTACATGGGGTATTATTTGTTTTATTCATTAATTGTATATGTGCAAAATAAAATACAATATGTACATATTATTGCTTTTTTAAAATGCTATAACTTGACAAAAACCTCAAAAGATATTAATTGATTTAAAAGAAAAAAAATAGTTTCTCATAACAATACAAGTAATTAATTTTAGTTCGAGATTCTAACTTCTTATAAAAACAAGTAAAACTAGTCAAAATATCACTTTGACATAAATACACGTAGTTTTTCCTTCCTTTTATATAGTAGTGTAGCATATAAAGTTTGTTATACAAGATCAGAAAAACAATACTACTACGTACCCATGGATAATCTCTTCATCACCATCATACTCCTTGCTGTGACATTTGTAATCCTCAACGTGCTCCACCGCAAATTCACAAACCTTCCGCCCACCATCTTTCCATCCATCCCAATTATCGGCCACCTTTACCTCTTGAAAAAACCCCTCCACAGAACCTTTGCCACACTCTCAGCCAAACACGGCCCAATCCTCCTCATCCGATTTGGGTCACGCAATGTCCTCTTGGTCTCGTCTCCTTCAGCAGCCGAAGAATGCCTCACCAAGAATGATATCATCTTTGCTAACCGCCCTCGCTTGCTTACTGGCAAGATTCTCGGGTACAACTACTCCAGCATTGGTACAGCATCATATGGAGACCACTGGCGCAACCTTCGTCGTATCTCAACCATCGAGATCTTTTCCACTAACCGTATCCAACAGTTTCATGATATGCGTGCTGATGAATCAAAGCTTATGATACGAAAACTGATATCAGAATGTTCTGAGCCTGTGAACTTAAATTCAGTATTCCATGAAGTGATAGTTAATGTGATGATGAGAATGATCTCTGGCAAAAGGTATTTTGATGGCAATATCGCTATGGAGGAGGAAGGACAACGGTTTAAGGAGATAGTGAAGGAGACGTTTCTGATCGGTGGTGCTTTCAATATTGGGGATCATTTGCCATTTTTAGGTTGGTTCGGAATGAAAGGATTGGAGAACAAGTTAATTTTGTTGCAGAAAATAAGAAGTAAGTTCTTTCAAGAGTTGATTGATCAACTTAAAAAAGAGGAAGATAAGAATACCATGATTCAAGTGTTGTTGCACCTACAAGAAACGGATCCTGAGTACTACACGGATGAAATGATAAAGAGTTTTGTACTAGTAAGATACTACCCTTATTTATTAAACTATATATAACTATTTATTATGGATATGTTTTTGTACTAATGAACTCTTGTGGATGATAAGAATCTATTAGCAGCTGGTGTTGATACTTCTAGTACAACCATGAAATGGGCTTTTTCACTATTACTCAACCATCCACATGTTCTAAAGAAGGCACAAAACGAAATTGACAATCATGTGGGAAAAGACCGCCTTGTCATTGAATCTGATATAGCCAATTTACCGTACCTCCATTGTATTGTAAATGAGACCATGAGAATGTACCCTGCTGCCCCACTACTAGTACCTCATAACTCATCAGATGATTGTGTGGTCGGAGGCTATCATATCCCACGTGGGACCATGCTATTGGTGAATCAATGGGCCATACAACGTGATCCCACCTTATGGAGTGACCCTCAAAGGTTTTACCCAGAAAGGTTCGAAAGTCTTGAAGGCACAAGAGATGGGTTTAGGTTCATGCCATTTGGGTCTGGAAGGAGTTTTCCAGGGGAAGGATTAGCAATGCGCATGGTAGGGTTGGCGTTGGGGTTGCTTATACAGTGTTTTGATTGGGAGCGGGTTAGTGAAGAGATGGTTGATATGACTAAAGGTTCGGGGCTGACCATGCCAAAGGCTCAACCTTTGGTAGCTAAGTGTATACCACGTCAAATAACTCACAAGTTAAAGATATGATTGTTCACGAGGTTATTGCAAATCCAGTGGTAGTGAACCAGCTTCATGTTACTATCTATAAAAAGTTAACCTAATGGAAATCGCACTTGTAGGCTTATAATATTAAGCTTTACTAGCACTACAAATAATTCTTGATTATAGAATCTATCTCATGTGAACCTTCTTTTAAAAAAAAAATAGACCACGCCAAATGACTCACAAAATTTATATATGAATAAAACCTTGAGTCAATAAGTTTATTGCTATTTAGGTATGGCATATTCAGTTGAAGTGAACACCTTCATGCATGTTCATGTTAGTTTTTGATGAAAGTTACCGTAACTCCCTAAATGGAAATTGCACATGCATGTACAATTAAATAAGTATTCCGTGTGGTTAACTTTATTTTCGGTTGCACCAGCTTCTAACTTTTAGGGTTTAAGTCGTACAATACATGTGTATTTTCTCAAATAAACCGTAAAATTATTACTTGTTTGGTATGTCAATTTTTATTTTCTTACCAATATGATACGTGAGTAACCGGTAAACCGGCCAGTAACCAGGTTAAAAAATTACTTTCAAAGGAAAATGTATTGCAAAATTTGTTTCTTTTGCAAAATATGCACTACAAAATAAAGGACATTTGCTTACTAAAGGAAGAGTAGGAAAAAAGTGTAGATTCGGTAACTAAAAGCCTTTTACTCTACTCCCACTAAAAATAAAAGAGTAAGTAACAAAGGGATCACTATATGTCTATAATCACTAAAAAAACAGTAAGTAAAGGTCCAAAAGATTTGCTGACTAAAACGTTTTAGTTAGCAAAAGGTTCTTAAAGCTCTTCCTATCATGGGGATGTATTAGTTCAATACTGGCAGTTATTTAAGATATTTTAGTCAGTAAAAGTCTTTATATTAATCTAATTTTAATCTATATTTTTTCCTATCTGAGCTTATATTAATTATCAAAACAGCTTATCATTACATACACATAATATTACATTTCATCTCTCAAAAAGGTGCAAATACATTGTGTCAGTTTGGAATCACCCATCAACATACAATTTCACATTTACTGAAGATTAGGTCTAAAGCAATCTTAACATCTGGTCATCTAAGAACATTAAGTTATGTAAAGGGTTCCAATATGTATGCTCCAGAACAAGCATGCTTATGAACCAACTCGGTCAAGCTCAGCAGATGCAACCTTCTCGATCCATGTCTCCCTGTTGGCACCATTTATAAACAGAGTACTAAGTAAATGACATGAATATAATTCAATGCTGATCTCGGCAAAGTAATCTTGAAGTCACAGTTTGAGATATTTTTGTAAGTCTACAGCAATGACCACCTGCAAATTTCAAAAAAATAAAAAATAAAATAAAAAATAAATAAATAAATAAAAAGTTAGTATCAGAATCTTGTAAAGGATAATAATTTAAGCTCGTTGGTCACCACCGAAAATGTATAATTAATACCTCACGAGCAAAACCAGCTTCAAGCAAAGAGTCATCAGCACACAAATCCATTATAACCAATACATCACCTAATATATTGAGAGAATGCTTATTAATTAAGTGTTTCAATAATTATTTGTATTCAGTACCATAAACGTGTAAAGTTCCTCACCATCACTAGATGCGTGATGCGTCCATTTGCTCCTCTGTCAAACCATCAGGGAGTTTAAATCCACGCATAATCTACAATGCCAAAATAGATTATGATATATAGTTTAGGTAGACGATCTTGAAGACATCTGGATAATATGCTGGTAAAATGAAACCATTAATTCACCTTTATATCAGAAGCTTCAAACAGTGGCCAGCAATGGTAATTTCCCCTGCTTTCTCGAAAGACAAAATGTCGTCTTGTGACATTGCATTCACTGACTCCGCAGCTAATTTCATTGATTTTCCCAGTCTTTTACCCAACACACTGATACACATAAATAGAAAAGATACATTATTTCATAGTTCGTAGAATATTCAACATAAAAATACTGAAGAAAATAGAATAGAAGAGCTTAAAAGTACCTGAAATCAGGCTCGGCACGTAAAGTAGCATACTTTAATGGATCATTGCAGGGCACGACAGACTTAACATTAAGCTCCTCTAATACATACTGTCGCGCAAATTCAACCAAATAATTACTATAACGATATTGGAAACATGAGGTTGGAGAAAAATATGCAAATTCAACCAAATAATCCAAGTTACTAATAAAATATTGGCAGGCAATGCTTTGGCACAGTGACTGTGACTTTAGTTGAATTTCAATTCTGGAAAGTATGGAAGAGATATTGGAATGAGCGTACCAGCCATTTTAGGTCCCCTGTGATTTTTCTTTTGCAAAATAAGTCTGCGTGTGAGTTTAGTCCCTGCTACGGAAATCTTTTTACAAAAGTAGTCCTTGTTTAAAAATTTACAAAATAGATCCCTATGCGATTATATATATATATATATATATATATATATATATATATATATATATATATATATATATATATATATATATATTACAAATTTAGTCCTTAAAACATTTTTTTAACATTTAGGCCTTCATTTTAAAAGCGAAAAAATATTAGATTTAACTAAGGATAAAAAATCTACAAGCCATTATTTGAAAAAAATCGCACAAGGACCATTTTCGCAAAGATTCTAACTTCTTATAAAAACAAGGACCATTTTCTCATAACAATAAAATTTTAGTTCGAGATTCTAACTTCTTATAAAAACAAGTAAAACTAGTCATAATATCACTTTGACATAAATACACATAGTTTTTCCTTCCTTTTATATAGTACTGTAGCATATAAAGTTTGTTATACAAGATCAGAAAAACATTACTACCTCCGTCTCAAAATTATAGTCCCCTTTTGAATTTTTCGGTCTTTTCTTCTTAAGTTTGACTTTAAATATTTTTGTTTGTGTTATACAATACTTAATGAAAATTATACCAATGAAAAATACATTTAAAACTCAATCCATTCATATATTTTGCATCAAGTATTATGTAATATACATAAAAATATTTAAGGTCAAAGTTGAAAAATAAAGACCGAAAAAGTCAAACGGGGACTATAATTTTGGGACGGAGGGAGTACTACGTACCCATGGATAATCTCTTCATCACCATCATACTCCTTGATGTGACATTCGTGATCCTGAACGTGATCCGCCGCAAATTCACAAACCTTCCGCCCCCACCATCTGTTATGACCGCTTGGGTCGTGTCTAGTGTCGTATGACATAAGGATTATGTCGTGGGCTAAGTTATCTTTATTTGTCTTATTTATTAGGTCGTGTTTGTCGTGGGCTAAGCCCATTATCATTGTCATTGTTAGGTTAAATATTATCATTGTAAGGTTATTAATACCGAGCCATTATAATGAATGAAATCATAGTTTTGCCAAGCAAATAATTCTCTTCTCTTCTTTAATATTCTCAAGGAGCTCGCGCCAGCTTGAAGTGGTGCCCTATCTCGATATAACCCCAACGGGTCGTATCAATTGGTGCTTTCATTGAGAGCCGAACGATTCTATGGTTTCATTAAAAAAAAAAAAAAAAAAAAAAAAAAAAAAAAAAAAAAAACGTGCATCGAGCACTGTTCATCGAATAAAGTTATTGTTCATCGAATTTACTATTCATTTAGGAGTACCGTTCATTATTCATCGGGTATTGTTTCATTGTTAATGGACGAACCAACTATTCGTAGGCTTTTGAAGGAACATTCTGACGCCTTATATGATGAACTACACACTCAGTTTGCTGCGTTACACGTGGAGTTACAGTCTATTAAAGAATTCGGGCACAACCGATATGGAGCAGGAGGCAATCCAGGAATACCGCGATCCATACATTTGGAGGTTCCCAAGTTTAATGGCACCGATCCTGAGAGTTGGATGCTTGCTACTCACGAGTATTTTGATCTTCTGGGAATAGCGGCTGAACAACGACTCAATGTCGTCGGTTTTAATTTGGAAGGAGACGCAGCCAAATGGTTTCGTTGGATGTCTCGCAATAAGCTGATCAACAAATGGGAGGGATTTTTGGAGAGTGTTCGTAATCGCTTTGGAACTTGTAAGTATGGGGATCCGCAAGGCGCACTTTCTAAGCTGTTGCAAATGGGAACAGTGGCACAATATCAAAGCGAGTTTGAGAAGCTTATGAATCGGGTGACGGGAATATCTGACACCCTATTGATCTCGTTTTATATCTCGGGTCTTAAACCAACACTATAACGTGAACTATTGGTATCTAAACCAACATCTTTGGGCGAAGCTTTTTCTTTGGCTCGTGTTACAAAAGCACGTTTGGAGGATCAATGTTTGCTTTCTTTCAGCAACAAATCAGGTAGTAGCGCTATGGTACCCACAAAAACAACTCAATATATCCCAATGAATGATGATACAAATCATTTGTTGTTGCCTAATCATGTTGAGTCACGCACGACTATGGAGAAAAAGACAAATATTGAATATCTTAACGTGGGAGAGGCAAGAATAAAAGTTGAGTGTTATGATGGTAATTAAAGGAAAGAGAAAGGCGCAGTGATTGATTCTGAATTTAACGATAACAGTGTGGATAAACACCTACTTGATGAATCATTGGGGCTGCTTGGAGGAACCCGTCAGTGTAGTAGTATCAAAATCAAGGTAGATCCTCATGTTTGTGGGAGACTTGTGACCAGGAATGTTAGCAACACATGCAATCATAAGAGGGGTACAAGAGCAAGCATCAAGACTACAAAAAGGGTTATGTGGGGATGGTTTGTTAAAGAAAAGTATGAGCCTAAGATTGTGCGAGGAAGAAACTTCATAATTGTACTTGATTTTAGTTTGAAAGGAGATAATCCTTTAGTAGCAATCTAGTCTAGACATGAAACACAAGGAACTAAACTACAAGTCCATGTTTGGGATCCTGGAATTACGTGAGGCGAGATTTTGAAGCAATACCTTGAGGACAAGGTGACTTTGAAGGAGAGGGGAATATTACAACCGCTTGGGTCGTGTCTAGTGTCGTATGACATAAGGATTATGTCGTGGGCTAAGTTATCTTTATTTGTCTTATTTGTTAGGTCGTGGGCTAAGCCCATTATCATTGTCATTGTTAGGTTAAAGGTTATCATTGTAAGGTTATTAATACCGAGCCATTATAATGAATGAAATCATAGTTATGTCAAGAAAATAATTCTCTTCTCTTCTTTAATATTCACAAGGAGCTCGCGCCCGCTTGAAGTGGTTCCCTATCTCGATATAAGCCCAATGGGTCGTATCACCATCTTTCCATCCATCCCAATCATCGGCCACCTCTACCTCTTGAAAAAACCCCTCCACAAAACCTTTGCCACACTCTCAACAAAACACGGCCCAATCCTCCTCATCCGATTTGGGTCACGCAACATCCTCTTGGTCTCGTCTCCTTCAGTAGCCGAAGAATGCCTCACCAAGAATGACATCATCTTTGCTAACCGCCCTCGCTTGCTTACTAGCAAGATTCTCGGGTAAAACTACTCCAGCATTGGTATAGCATCATATGGGGACCACTAGCGCAACCTTCGTCGTATCTCAACCATTGAGATCTTTTCCACTAATGGTATCCAACAGTTTCATGATATGCGTGCTGATGAAGCAAAGATTATGATAAGAAAACTAATCTCTGAATGTTCTGAGCCTGTGAACTTAAATTCAGTATTCGATGAAGTGATAGTTAATGTGATGATGAGAATGATCTCTAGCAAGTAAGTATTTTGATAGCGATATCGCTATGGATGAGGAAAGACAACGGTTTAAGGAGATAGTGAAGGAGACGTTTCTCATTGGTAGTGCTTTCAATATTGGGGATCATTTGCCATTTTTAGGTTGGTTTGGAATGAAAGGGTTTGAGAACAAGTTAATTTCGTTGTAGAAAATAAGAAATAAGTTCTTTCAAGAGTTGATTAATCAACTTAAAAAAGAGGAAGATAAGAATACCATGATTCAAGTGTTGTTGCACCTACAAGAAACGGATCCTGAGTACTACACGGATGAATTGATTAAGTGTCACTACAAGAATCTGATGGAATACCCATGAAGATTACCCACACTCATACTTCTGAGGGTTTTACCCACCTAATACCCACCCATCACCCACGACCAGTGACTTACAAAGTCGATATTATCTTCCCTCGAATTTCCCATGGATTTACCCACAAAAATAGCCACATAAATAGACTTGGTGTGCAATATGTGGGTAAATAAATGGCGCCAAAATATTTCCCATGGATTACCCGCATTGTGAGTCATTGTGGGTATATATGTGGGTAATTTAGTGGGTATGTAAGTTACAACATATAATGTAAAGTGCTTAAGTTACTTGTGATCACAATTCTTCTATGCATTCTTACATCAACAAGCCTCGACATCTCAACGTCTCAAGCATGCTTCAACAATCACTTAAGGTATAGATAAACAAGTGTTTAATACATCTCATGATCAAAGGGGTATTTAATTAACTAATACAAAGTTTATTTAATTATATAAACATACTATATATTTTTGAAAAACACTTTTGGTAATAAAGAAAAATGTTTTAATCATACTAAATATATGATTTCAAACTTTTAACCAAAATTAGTTAGTTTTTCACCAAATAAACTTTCCCCACTAAAAGACAGAAAATCTAGCCGTTTCAGTAGGGCGGCCCCCTTAATTTTAAGAGGACCGGCACACAAGTAAGGGGACCGGCCACGCTCCCCTGTCAGATTTGGTCAGAAATTTTTCCCTATAAATCCCACCTCAAACCTGGAATTTTTCTCACCTTTTGCACAAACATTTTCAAATCCAATTCTCTCTAAACATCCTTCTAAAACCCTTTGATCATAAGATTATTAATCTTTGTTTCAAGTGATCCAATTTCTCATCACTCTAAGTGCAAGAGAAGAATTCTCCCTATCATAAAGCCAAAGATGTATTAGGATCTAGTTAGTGCTTATGTGAAGTTGTGTGTTATGTATATGTAATAAGTAGATCAAGATGATCTTACTTAGTAGTGATTCAATGAGTGAGTAAGAAGTAGTGGGAGGAAGTAGTAGTGTGGAGAAAACATGTAGTTGTGAAAATGTAGGTGTGTGATGAAGTAGTGGAGTTTAGAAGAAGTTGTGATGAAGCTATGAAGTCGTGAAGACGTGAAGAAGTTGTGAAGCCGTGAAGAAGTTTAGAAGAAGTTGTGATGAAGTCGTGAAGTCGTGAAGTTGTGTAGAAGTTATGTAGTGATCGAAGTTGAGTTGTGAGATTGGTTCTTGCTACTATTAGAACTCGACATTTAGCTTAGTGTCGTTAAATGGTGTAAGCAAAAGTTGTGTACGGTTTTCTCCGCCAAAAGGGAGCTTGTTGAGTAGTGAAGAAAACTCTCAAGTAGGTGACTCGGGGAGTGGAGTAGGAACAAGGAAGGTGTCCTTGTAGCCGAACCACTATAAATCACCGTGTCCGGTTTGCATTTCCTTTCTCTTATCTCTTATCATTTGTTCTTGCATTTCTTGCTTTACTTCTATGCTTGCCTACATGTCTTAGTTGTTGCTTATATAGGTGTGATGATTGATTGTGTTGAACATAGTAGTTAATATTGTGATTGTGTGTATAATTGCATGATATAGTCAAATAGATTATTATTCACACTTCTCATATTAAGTTTAACTTGATAGATAATTTGATACAAAACGTTTTAAGATTTTAAAAGGAAAACGTATTCACATAAAGATCGACCGAAGCTCCATTCATAAAACTAAGTTTTTTTCCAAAAGCTTACATATATAATTGATCATATTGATTATATGTTGTTTTCATACTAAACTCTAATTGAAGTTTTCCAAACAAACAATTGAATAAATTTGAATCAATATTTTGAAACAAAGTTTCCATAAAATCAAAAAGAAGGGAAAACTATTCAACCCCCCTTCTAGTTTTCCACAATTGGTACCAGAGCCACGTCGCTCAAATTTTCAAAACAAATGGTTTTAAAAATTGAGTACGATCCATGTATCAAATTACCCATTAAGGATGATTTAATATGAAATGTGTTTTGTTGATTAACTTGTATTAGTTTTGATATTATATACACTAATTATACTAGCTCGAGATAAGAATTATGCTTAAAACAAGTGTTATATGTTCGTTCTTAAAATCAGAAAGTTACACACCTTTCCACAAATTCAGAAAACAATTTTTAACAAAAATTGCATTTTTGAGTATCAGATGGGCGGCCTCTTTAATTGTCTGGGCAGCCCCCTTAAATACTGGGCGGCCCCCTTAAATTTAAGGGGTCCGCCTGTCTGTTCGACAGTTTTTCAAAAACTTTGAAAAATCATATAAAATTAACCGTAACTCCGTAGAAGTCGTGCCACCCGGCGTTTTAAAGGTAATTGAGTCTAATTTCATTTAAAAATACTTACAAGTAACTATTACAAACTTAAATAAGTCAGAAAGTTAAAATACTACACGAAGGTCAAAAATTTAAGTCTTGTTTTAACGTAAAACTTGTATTTTACCTTTTCCTTCAAGTTGGGCATTCCTTGTCGATATATCTTTGAAAAATTAAGTATTTATGTTTTCAAAATATTGATCTTAATTAAATTTTAAAATGGATAGGAAACTATTTTATTTTCAAATAAAATCGAGCTAAGTAAACATTGGTATATATAATACACAAAACGACGACAAGTGTTTTATGTGCTATGTGAACTCATTTGTGATTTTACTTTGTTAATCGTTGCTATTTGTAATTTAGCTATTTGAATATCTTAGCATATGTGCCTTGTACTCTATTAGTTTACAGCTAGTTTTCTGGCTTATACTTAACTAGATCTTATGCTAGATTTCTTGCGTTAGGATTGCAATATTATGCTTGCATTGCATATAGGTATAGATGGCTTAATGTTACTCAAACATCTTGTAAATAAGTTAAATCTAATCACCTAAATATTTCAAACAATTTAATCTATTCTTAACAACACACTTAAATATTTTCAACAAATTACCTTGTTTTACCTTAAGTTGTTTAATAAGAGAAATTGAATCTTTGTAAAACATTAGTAGTAATACAAAAGAAAAAGTATTTTCAAAATCTAAAGTGTGTTCATTATAAGTAACAATGAAGAGTCTTTCACATAAACAAAACTTATAACAATCATGAAGTAATAAGTCAAATTTCAATCACTCACCAACCTCACTCATTAATAATCTTAGGATTAATGGAACACACTATCAAAATGTCTATTTATTTTTAATGAAGGGTCAAGAAAGATCTTGATATTATATCAATTCATTATTCAAATTATGGTTGATATATTCATCAAATCTAATTGACATGTTTTTGAGTATGGACAAGAAATTGGATTTTTATTTGTTTAGTTTCAAGATTACACCAAATTTTAACAAATGATATAGTCTTGAATCTACATACTCAATCACACTAGATTGATATGAAAATATTTACATCCTTTGTAGATGAAAAGAATATGCATTGGATCATAACTCACACTTGTGTTGACAATGCCATATTGAATCTACTTGTCCAATAGTTGTGTTCCAAATATTAGAATAACATGTTTAACACATGCATAAAATATACAATGAAGTAGGATTGACGACTTGGATGTTTCATCCGAAATATTCAAGCAATTTACATTGCAAAACAATGGATAAATGTGTCATATCCGAAAAACCAAACATGAGCAAACTAACAACATATGTAAACTTTGCTCACACTACTTAAAATCATCACTTCAAGCTAAAATGCATATTTAAGAACAATACACACTATATATTATATGTACTTCATTTTCTTTGTAGCATGAATGGTTGTGTTACAAGATAATGCACTACACTTTTTTTTTTGAAATAATTTAAGTTATTAGAATTGAAAAATAACTTGTCACAATGCATAAACAAGTAAAATTCATTTGTTTTCAAATACTAGTTAAAATTATGATATATATAACATTGGCAAAAATCATAGAAAATAAAATTTGCTTTAGAATTTATAAATGTCTAGTTTTGATATCATTTGTGAATCACAATCTCATTTAAGATAAATAATCATAATGAGATTCATTTTTCAAGATATGCTAAGGAGCATTCTTAAATCAAGCACATTTATTAAATCAAGTAATATGCCATCAAAACCAAATAACCGGTTAATCATGAACAAAAGATTAAAACTTTGCGTTTACTCTTATCTAAACATTTAACACATCTCTATTGGGATAGTGAGTAAAATATATCATGTAGACTTACCTTCATAAAAACATGATGTTTGAGTCACATTAAGCCAAGTATTAGTGAATCAAGCAAACTCCATATTTGGTAATCTTCGATAGGTAAATTTAGGAACTCAATTTTTTCTAAAAAGAGAATGACTACTGGAGAATCTATTGACTAGAAATTCAATTTAACCTAACGGTTGAATTGCTTCTATGTGAGAAGTTGGGTGTGTGTAACCCGTAAAAATGGTCGTGTTTAGCCCGAATTGAGCACCACTAGTAATAGTCTCATACTCATTCTCCAACTTGATTAAATTGCTCTTTCTAAATATACCTAATGCTAGTTTACTTTTATGAACTTTGCTCCTCATTAGATGCTTTCATTCCTAGATTTATGGCATATCGCATATATGTTATTTCTAGATGATTATTTGCTCCTATGTTATTTGATTGTATGCCTTTACATGGTTTACTCTATATGTATTATTCATCTAGGTATATTTTTCTTACCTTTAGATCCTACACCCTCATTTCATGAGAACCTTAGTGTCATAATCCGATAGGTCATATTAGTCTCATAATATATCCGGATGAGCATGAATTTAATGGGAAGGGAAATCGCACTCACTCACATATATCCTTCTACCTCACACCCAAAACCGAGTCATCCTTTATACTACCAATCTTGAGTCATCCACCGTTTCCATGTCCTCAAAGAAACCAAGAATCAATATCATACCTCCTAAATCACTCTTTATTAATACCTCCTAAACCAACACGTTTTGTCTAACCAATCCAACACCTACTGTCCTTCCATAAACACATAATCAAAATCATCATTCAACCCATCATGTCATCTCCCAACAAACCTAACATCATTGTTATCACCCCACATACAACATCCAAACTACCATCCACACATGAAGAATCACTTTCATCCATACCTTCATCATGCTTTCATGATCACCCAAATGAAACCATTCGTTTAGCTCAACAAGACAACCTAACTATCACCCTCACTAATAAACTTTCACATTCATCTCACTCAATTCTACCAAATGACCCTTTTGAGGATCATACTCAATATCAAAACAATAACCATCAATCTCATCCAAACATGAATCATAAGTTTCATGACCAAACCTCAATCCCTAATCACAATCTAACTCCACCACCATCACCTTCCTCCGAACATGAAAAGTTCGTTGAAGAGCTCAAAGAAGCTCATGAGCTTAATGCTTTTCTTGCGTTGCATCTTATTCAACGCAATTTGGATCAACAACCTACCTCCACCAAGAACCACCATCTCCAACAAAAACTTGTCATCATACCATCAAAACAACTCTTCATTGACCTTACTAAAGAAGACGACACCACTCCATCCATCAAAGAATATATCAACTCACAATTGTCTTCACCACCAAAAGTTATCACCATTAACACCTCTTGATGCACACTTATCATAATCTCCTATCAATCCACCAACCTATAACCCCGTCCCATGGAGCTTACTTGAAACTCATGGAGACACTTGCCTTTGTTGCATCCACAACCGAACAATTGTGTTCGGACTAAGAGATGAGATACAATACATGTTTTCTCACATTGAAAACTTGTTGCATCCTCTACCACCAACAACAAACACAACACCTCCACCACCATCAACAAAACACCTAAAAATCCCATGATTCCCTATCATCCACCCTTGTCGAACGATATATTAATCTAAACCATAATTGTCAACCATTTGTCATCACCTTCCCTTTACATTCACAATCATCCCTCCTCATTCTCCTACATTTTCCTAGGTTCTAATCTTTGCATTAGGTTATATATATATATATATATATATATATATATATATATATATATATATATATATATATATATATATATATATATATTATTTAGGTTGTTGTTTTTAAAACAATAATTGCATGTGTCATACTTTTAGTGCATATACCTAATATGTCCATATATTGTTCCCCTATTAGTTTCATGCATATATCTATTATCATCATTATATATATGTGCACTTGTCTACTAACTTTGTTTTGAAGGATTACTTCACCGCTCGATTCTTTGGTAGCCAAAACAAGTTTTGAGCATACACCAAGGGGGAGCATTGAGGTTGCTAGGATCAAGGCTTCACTTACGATGATGCAAGCTCGCCTTTTAGATTCTATCTCAAGAGTTCAAGCGTAGTAGAAGTCTCATCTTAGAGTCCACCTTTTTGCTTCGACAAAAGGGGGAGAAGAAGTGTAAACAAGTAACTTATACATTTTACTATAAGTTATAGTTTACATAGTTTGTCATCATCAAAAAGGGGGAGATTGTTGGCATGAATATTACGATATTTAATCTAAACATCCTCTTCATGTTTTGATGATGACAAAGATGTAAGTTACAACATATAACGTAAAGTGCTTAAGTTACTTGTGATCACAATTCTTCTATGCATTCTTACGTCAACAAGCCTCGACATCTCAACGTCTCAAGTATGCTTCAACAATCACTTAAGGTATGGATAAACAAGTGTTTAATACATCTCATGATCAAAGGGGTATTTAATTAACTAATACAAAGTTTATTTAATTATATAAACATATTATATATTTTTGAAAAACACTTTTGGTAATAAAGAAAAATGTTTTAATCATACTAAATATATGATTTCAAACTTTTAACCAAAATTAGTTAGTTTTTCACAAAATAAACTTTCCCCACTAAAAGACAGAAAATCTGACCGTTTTAGTAGGGCGGCCCCCTTAATTTTAAGGGGACCGGCACACAATTAAGGGGACCGGCCACGCTCCCCTGTCAGATTTGGTCATAAATTTTTCCCTATAAATACCACCTCAAACCTGGAATTTTTCTCACCTTTTGCACAAAAATTTTCAGATCGAATTCGCTCTAAACATCCTTCTAAAACCCTTTGATCATAAGATTATTAATCTTTGTTTCAAGTGATCCAATTTCTCATCACTCTAAGTGCAAGAGAAGAATTCTCCCTATCATAAAACCAAAGATGTATTAGGATCTAGTTAGTGCTTATGTGAAGTTGTGAGTTATGTATATGTAATAAGTAGATCAAGATGATCTTACTTAATAGTGATTCAATGAGTGAGTAAGAAGTAGTGGGAGGAAGTAGTAGTGTGGAGAAAACATGTAGTTGTGAAAATGTAGGTGTGTGATTAAGTAGTGGAGTTTAGAAGAAGTTGTGATGAAGCTGTGAAGTCGTGAAGACGTGAAGAAGTTGTGAAGCCGTGAAGAAGTTTAGAAGAAGTTGTGATGAAGTCGTGAAGTCGTGAAGTTGTGTAGAAGTTATGTAGTGATCGAAGTTGTGTTGTGAGATTGGTTCTAGCTACTATTAGAACTCGACATTTAGCTTAGTGTCGTTAAATGGTGTAAGCAAAAGTTGTGTACGGTTTTCTCCGCCAAAAGGGAGCTTGTTGAGTAGTGAAGAAAACTCTCGAGTAGGTGACTCGGGGAGTGGAGTAGGAACAAGGAAGGTGTCCTTTTAGCCGAACCACTATAAATCATCGTTTCTGGTTTGCATTTCCTTTCTCTTATCTCTTATCATTTGTTCTTGCATTTCTTGCTTTACTTCTATGCTTGCCTACATGTCTTAGTTGTTGCTTATATAGTTGTGATGATTGATTGTGTTGAACATAGTAGTTAATATTGTGATTGTGTGTATAATTGCATGATATGGTCAAATAGATTATTATTCACACTTCTCATATTAAGTTTAACTTGATAGATAATTTGATACAAAACGTTTTAAGATTTTAAAAGGAAAACGTATTCACATAAAGATCGACCAAAGCTCCATTCATAAAACTAAGTTTTTTTCCAAAAGCTTACATATATAATTGATCATATTGATTATATGTTGTTTTCATACTAAACTCTAATTGAAGTTTTCCAAACAAACAATTGAATAAATTTGAATCAACATTTTGAAACAAAGTTTTCATAAAATCAAAAAGAAGGGAAAACTATTCAACCCCCCTTCTAGTTTTCTATAACACCCACGAATTTACCTCGATTTTTTTACATGGGAACTTTGTTGTGGGTATTTTTGTGTGTAATTTATGGGTAACTAACGAAAAAGTAATAAATACCTATGCTTGTTAGAGAACCGATCCCCTAGATGCCGACCAAGATGATGACAAAACACACCCTCTACACTGACCTTTGACCAAACAAAATAATGATGAAATAATTACCCACTGGATAACATAACCAAGACTAAACACCAACACCTTTTAAAATTTGTAGGATCCTAATTGTATCAAGATCAAGCACACATAAGGAAGGTTTATGAAGAACTAGAGAGAGTAAGTGTAACACTCCCAAAATTTGGTATAGCGGAAGACTTAATCAAGTTTTCGGAGTGTCACGGGGATTGGTACCCAACACAAGTATAGGAAAACAGGATAGCATTATTTGTTAAAATAAAACATTAAGAATTTAAATTTCATATTTCCATTTATTAAATCAATGAAAATAAGCCTAAAAAAAAATATAAGATAGGTCCCAAATATGAAATTAGAGTCTTAGTTGATCCTTTCGCCATGCCACTTGCCATGCCTCTGATGAGCAAACTTCAATTCGTGATCAAATCATCTTAATTTCTTGAGAAAACATGCTACAAAGGTCAGCTTACGCTGGTGAGTTCATAGGTTGAGATGCTACGTAAACAGTGGACTATTCAGTAATTTGTTTGCTAACGTAAGGGTAAGTTGAGAAGCATATAGTCATAAAGCAAGTAAAAATCACTATAGGTGCACACTATAGTACTACCCTGCACTATTGCATCATGTAACACTAACCCTGCACTATTGTAGCATGTAATAAAAACCATGCACTATTGCAGCATGTAATAAAAACCATGCACTATTGCAGCATGTATTAATAACCCTGCACTATTGCAGCATGTACAACACTAGCCAAATACTAAAGCAAACATATAAAAAACATGAAAGAGTAATGGTTGGTCCGATAAAACAGTTTTGCATGTTTTCTCCCCCAATAGTTAATAAAACAACTTAAGAGTAAAAGTGGGGCCATGAAACTCACTTCAGTCTAGTAATGCAATCACACAACGATATCAGGAGTAACAAGCACAGTACACCAATAGTATAGCAAGGTAGCCCAAAGGTAAGGTAGCACAATAGCAACTAGGACAACACCGCACAACGGACTCGGCATAACTTAATAATATAAAACTTGTCTTAACGTATATTACAAAACACGAAGGTTTCCAAACGTTAGCTATCCCTAATTATTTCCCCTTTTGAATTCCAAAATATCCTTATTAAATCTGTTTATTAGCGTTTGGTATCATTGTGTGTGAAGTGGCGACCCAACATTGACTCAAGTGAACACACTACAAGACAAGTGACGACGAACAATAACCCACAAACATTATCCCTAGCTAATATAACAAGTAGTTGAGAGTTTGGTAGTCGTCAGTATATTCCCATGATCCCATTGAATTTTATAAAACATGCTTATTTCCTATTTTAAATAAAACATGGTCGTGTCTTCTTTATTCGGAAAAACATTCCAAGTCAAACGATATTCCAAGTATGAGTATTCTAGTAATTGAGTCGTGTAGCGGTGAGTTTAAATCTCGTTAATTAGTAAGCTAAAATATCAAAACATTGGTTCTCAAATAAAATGATATAAAAGATGTTTCAGTTAAACAAAAAATCTTAGAAGATTTGGTTTTCTAAATATAATATTGTTAATAATTATAATAGTAACAAATACAATAACAAGTAATAATAAAACTATATGAGTTCAGGCGTCGTGCTATGTCGAAGAGGAATGCAACCAAAGGGCTTGTGTCTTAATAGTATCTCTTGTTGTGTGAGAAACTACCCAATCAAATGGTTGTGACTTGTGAGTGTAAATCATGCTTAAAATATGTGAGATAATTTGTGGTTATATATTGTAACATAGTTAGTTGTCGTTTTAAAAAAATACTTGGTAAATAAATAAAATAAAACTATAGGGAATTCTATATTTCCAAAACACTCCCCGTGTACTTTACCATCACATATAAGAAAGTTATTTTATTGAGTAAATTACTTAAATGAACACTTTCTACTAACACTTTACGAAAATAAACCTCGCCTATAAAATTATCCAAAATGAACCTTTTGATATTATCCATCTATTACTAAATTAGTTTGTAACCGTTAGATGTAGTAGACAGAGGTGTAGGTGAGGTGTAAGCGACATGAGGGTTTACGCGATCTATAAGCAAGGTTTAGAGGCGAGGTGGAGTTGAGTCAATATCCCTAAGCGATGTGAAGTTGATCCTAGGCGAGGTAATATTCGAGGTGAGGTCTCAAGCGAGGTCTAGGCGAGGCCCTGCGCGAGATCGAAGCTAACCCAACAACAAGATCCCATGCGAGGCGAGTCCTAGGTGAGGCCCTGGGCGAGATCGAAGCTAACCCAATAACAAGATCCCTTGCGAGGTTACAGGCGAGGTGAGGGGCCCTGGGCGAGATCGAAGCTAACCCAACAACAAGATCCCATGTGAGGCGAGTCCTAGGCGACGCCCTGGGCGAGATCGAAGCTAGCCCAACAACAAGATCCCATGCTAGGTGAGGGGCACTAGGCGATATTGAAAGCAAGAGATATCACAAGTTCTCTTTTTAATGTAAATTGTAAACACATAAAATATGCAGGAAAACCTCTATTCATCACGGGCGATGACTTATAGAGGACTCATAAAGTTCCCAGTTAAATCTCAACGATGGGCAAATCTTATTCATAACAGGCTTTCACATTAATATCACTACATGTGAGTGTGTGTTCTTTTAGAGGAGACGGGTGCAGTGGGGTGGAGTTGGTTCTTTAGGTGTGTCTATGTGGACAAAGAAGATGGAAGCCCCCATCAAATCATATCTAAACACAAAACAAAAGGCTAACAATACGATAAACAATAAAATATTTTTATAACATGTGTAAAAGCTATATCGTTTAATCAAGTATATTTATGTCAAAGTAGGTGAGGCCTTAGGCGAGTTTCTATTGGTTTTTATCATTTAACAAGTGGTCCTTGATAGTGACATAACCCTCAGAAGGTTGAGAGTGAAATATATTGGTTATTCTTGTAAAATATGTAAAAACGGTTCATTCTGGTAAAACATAGTGTAAAAGAGTTCATTCTGGTAATTGGGTTTATTTTATTTGTTTATTTTTTGACCATAGAAATACAGTTATTGACCATGGGTACCATTGAGTGAAAATTTTTGGCGGCCTTATGTAAAATTATTTGGCGCCCTAGATATGTGGGGATCGTGGAGCAGCAGTGACTCTTTTCAACAGAAGGTTTATGTTGCGGTTTTTGAGATGCAATAGAATTTCAGGAGAATGTATGTTAATACACCATTCACTCTTTTAGTTCATAATTTATAGTAATTAGTTTAAATTAACCTTTTTTTTTAATGTTAGATTGCTTGATTCATTGAGTTTGATTGCATGATTATAGTTAATTAGGGTAAATTTTTAGTTTTAAATTTTATTTTAGTAACCTAGGGTTCTTTGAATTAGCATCGATAATTGTAATTGTGTGGGTACAATGAACCCACAAATCTTGATTGTGTTTGCCACTAATTTCATTTGTGAATCCACTGGTGTTGAGCACTGAACACAATGTTTGATTTCTAAACCCTAACATGAGTGGGAATTAGGGAAAAATCGACCTTCTTGTGTTGTTTCTTAAATATGCATTCAATAAAAACTCTAAATACAATTTCTTGCTCAAGTACTCTTCCTTTAGGAAAGGTACTTGAAGTTTAAAGGTTTACTCTTTACTTTAAAGTAGGGGTGTGAATCGGGTCAGGTTGGTCGGGTTCGGGTCAAACGGGTCGGGTCCAAGTCGGGTCAAGGCTAAAAAATACATACCCGAACCCGACCCTATTTGAATTCGGGTTAGTCGGGTTCGGGTCAAATCGGGCCGGGTCAGTGTCATTTACATAACCAGAGAATTTAATTTCTTAAACTTTTGGAGTTTTTATTATGATATTTCAACCACTAAAATGCATGTCACTTAATCGGAAATGCAAATACTAATATGCACTATTGCATCAGCAGGAGATTGCAATTTACCATAACTTGTTATCAGTCAAATTATCATAATTTTGCTTTGTATTTTCATGTTTTAATTCTGAATGCAATTTCTAGGCTGGTCAATACTCGTGGCTTAACCCTTTTTTTTCTGAATGCAAATGTTTACTAGCTACTCCTAGTTAAAAACCAAAGCGAAGCATGGAAGCATGGATCAATCTTTTTATTGTTTGTGTGAAGTTTTATAATTGCAGGTTAATACTTTTGGTTCAAACTTCTATTGAACTATTAGGAATACTAGGCAAGTTGCCATGATTAAAATTTAAAACAAACATTGCAGCTAATACCATACTACACAAACATAACAACATCGAACATAATAAGCGAATAATACTCTACTAGAAGTAAAACTTGTATTACAAAATATACAATCTGTTGCCAAATTAGATGAGAAATGGGAAAATGTTACTGCATGGACCAATTTAACTTGGCATTTTCAAATGAATCAGGATTGGCAAATTTTCTTTAAAGAAAAAAAAATCTCGGGTTAGTCGGGTTGACCCGAACCCGAATAGCCAAATATTTTGAACCTGATTCCCGACCCTAGTTCATATTCGGGTTAATCGGGTTGACCCGATTGACCCGAGTTAGATTTTGAACCCGAGTAACCCGACTCGATTATCCTTATTCGGGTTCGGGTTCGGGTCGGGATTTTTAACACCACTACTTTAAAGTAATGTCTTGTGTTAAATTTGGTAATGTTAAGTTATAAACGATATAGGTTCATACTCTTAGAGACAAGCAAAGTTTTGTTTGTGCTTCTTATTTTGATTCTTTCTTGACTGTGGATGCATCACTAAAAAGTTGACTATTATCTTTTCACAAGTCTTAAGATTAGAAAATGCCTACTCGATATGGATAGGAAATGTTGTTTGAATGAAGTCAATGAACCATTGCAGTTTGAACCATGGTTATTATTTTATTGTTTCCCTTTGATAGTTTGCTAAATTATCAGGTATTTAAAACTGTGTTGCTTATTTTCTATGTAGATTGGCCAGACGAAGGTAAATGCTTGGAGCAAGCCGAGGGGAGTATGTCTCATGCTTAGTGAAGGACAATCCAATGATATCCAAAATGACTCAACTATCAATGGTGATAGCAATGAAACTTCCCCTGAAAATGTGATTGATAACTTACATCATCCATCACTCCCAGAAGGAAGAAAACCGGTACGTGTTTCGAAAGTATTGTAAATACTACTTATTATAATTTTGAGTATGACAACAGTTTCATAGTGAGACTTCATTTTTTTTCATCATTAAAACAGATTTCACAATTCTAGTGAGTGTTCACGACATATTACCAAGATATTCAAAGAAAGAATTGATGAGGCCCAGGGTACACGTGGACAAAAGTGTCTCAATCTACAAAAAACTTTTACTTTGAAAAATTCAAGGTATTAGATTCTAATTGTTTGATATGCCTTTTTCGTCATTAATAAATACTAATAATTTGCCTTTTAACTAGAAACATTTTGTATGGGATCTTGAAATTGAGACAAACGTGAAGAAATCATGGGATTCAAAAGTGTTCTCATGCTATTCTGATTTCTTGAGAGACATAAGTGATAAAAATGTGAAAACTTTATTCATGAGTAATGACGCGTGGAGGAATTTCACATCTTATCGGGCAACACCGAAAGTACAAGGAGATCCAAGAAAAAAAATATACAAAATCGTCTAACGGGTGAAGGTTCCGCAACTTGTACCGAAGGGTCAATCTCATTTTGCGAGCATGCAAAAAATCTTGTAAGTATGTTAATTAATATTGTTTGAACTTTGAACTCATATACCTTTGATATTTGCTTTACCATATGTCTAGTGTACATGAATTCTGAAATTAATTTCTAGTAATATACATGTGAAGTATTTGTTGTACATTTAGCTAAATCTGCCCCTGTGTTTTACAACTTGTATACTTATAATATTTTGAGAAAACGCAGGTATGTGGGTAACATTCATACGAAAGTGACTGAACTGCTTCTTCAAGAGGTTTTTGCAAGTACCAGTCCGGTTGAAGGATGCAAACTCATAAGAAAAGATAAGGTAACTCTTTCTCCACAGCAAACCTAAACTGTGCGTTAACGTGAAGAACATGAATTATCTAAGATATGATTGAGATATATAGAGCAATGTTTATTTCAACTTGTGATTAGCGAGATTTTATAAGCTTTTTTTTTAATTATTATTATTATTTTCGTAGTCATCTTATGGATTCATTCACTACTTCGATCTCAGATCAGCGGCACTTGCTATATTGTCTCTAAATGGAAGGCATCTGTAAGTGTTTTTTATTAAGGTATGTGCTTCCTTCTATCTTACCAGACAAATTAACTCCCGTTGTTTTTAATTCACAGGTTTGGACAACCTATTAAAGTTAATTGGGCATATCCCAACGGGCAGAGGAAGGATACCTCAGGTTTGTTTATGTGGTGTTCTTTTGTATGTGCAGGCTTCACATTGATTGCTGCTTATTATTATTATTATCCAAGTGTAATATAGTCTTATATGTTTATAGGTCATTACAATATATTTGTTGGTGACCTGAGCCCCGAGGTTACATATGTTATGTTGTTTGCATGCTTCTCTGCCTATGATAGTTGTTCGTAAGTAACCCACGCACCCACCTAATAACTCTGTCACACATAAGTTTTTCTCTATCTTTTTATCGCATATTGATACTTTTCTTTTTGTGTTGCTCATTTCTAGTGATGCGACAGTTATGTGGGGTCAAAAAACAGGTCATTCATGAGGTTTTGGTTTTGTTTCTTTTCGGGACCAACAGGTCTAACTTTTTTATAATGCTTTTTTGAATCTTTATATCACTATGGAAGTAGTAGACTCCCTTCTGATTTCTGACCTTGAAACCTTTTTAGGATGGATGTCAAATTCGTGCTCCTTTGTTATCTAAACATATATGATTTCAATTTTTAGGATATATGAATCTAACGTTCTTACACGTGAAATGGTAGTGTTTGATCTAACATTCTTATTTCATGTTGTGCTTATTGTCATTTATCCACAACTCATTTTTCAGGGAAGTGGCTTGGCAGTAGGCGGATACGCTGCAACTGGGCTACATAGGGTGCTGGTACTAGTTATGAAAAAGAGGGTTCAGATTCCAAAATTGTAGTGGAGCTAAATAATGGATCTTCTGGTATGTAATGCCTGGAAAGATACAATAAGATATGAAAAGTGCGATTTTGAATACAAGAATCGAGAAGTGTTTGGGGACCAACGGTGTAATTTACTCTTTCAGACTATTTTATTTGTTTTGGGACATCATTAGAATGATGGTTTGTTTTAACTAGGAAACTTAATATTATTTATTATCGTGTGCTTTATATTACGAGAATATTTGTGTTTAGTGTGCGGTTTTTATAATAGATGCTACAGATTAGTCACATTTTAAATATAAAAATAAAATTATATAATTAACCCATGCATTATTAATAATATGACATAAACATTTAGCCACAATTTATTCACAAAACAGTAGTGGGTAATTTAGCTACGAATATACCCACATAATACTCATGGCAAACCTGTCATGTTTACCCATGACATTTACACACGGTCATATGTGTGGGTAATTTTTCCCACAGATTATCATGGGCAAATTTTCTCATGCTTTTTACACACGACTATATACGTGGTTAATTCTATTCAATTGTGGGGGCGTTGACTTTTACACACGAATAGTTTTGTGGGCAATGTTACCCACACAATACCCACGAGTATATCTATGGGTGTTTTGTGGCGAGTTAGAAAATCCCACAAACAATTTACCCATGAATGCAAAACAATCACCCACCAAGAATGACGTGGGTAAACTTACCCATAACATGAAAATGTCGTGGGCAAACAATTAGCATCGGAGGTTTTATCCATCTATAGAAAGTCATGGGTAATCCGTGGGTGCTACCCTGTTACCCACGAAAATATGTCTTTTACCCACAAATTATGTCCGTTGCTATTTGCCTGAATTCTTGTAGTGATTTTTGTACTAGTAAGATACTACCCTTATTTATTCTACTATATAACTACTAGTATTTGTTATGGATATGTTTATGTACTAATGAACTCTTGTTGATGATAAGAATCTATTAGCAGCTAGTGTTGATACTTCTAGTACAACCATGGAATGGGCTTTTTCATTATTACTCAACCATCCACATGTTCTAACAAAGGCACAAAACGAAATCAACAATCATGTGGGAAAAGACCGCCTGGTCAAAGAATCAGATATAGCCAACTTACCGTACCTCCATTGTATTGTAAATGAGACCATGAGAATGTACCCTGCTGCCCCACTACTTGTACCTCATAATTCATCGGATGATTGTGTTGTCGGAGACTATCATATCCCACGTGGGACCATGCCATTGTTGAATCAATGGGCCATACAACACGATCTCACCTTATGGAGTGACCCTCAAAGGTTTTACCCAGAAAGGTTTGAAAGTCTTGAAGGCACAAGAGATGGGTTTAGGTTCATTCCATTTGGGTCTGGAATGAGGAGTTGTCTAGGGGATGGATTAGCAATGGTATGGTAGGGTTGGCGTTGGGGTTGCTTGTTCAGTGCTTTGATTGGAAACGAGTTAGTGAAGAGATGGTTGATATGACTGAAGGTTAGGGACTGACCATGCCAAAGGCTCAACCTTTGGTAGCTAAGTGTATACCACGTCAAATAACTACTATCTATAAAAAGTTAACCTAATGTAAATCGTACTCGTAGGCTTAGCTTTACTAGCACTACAAATAAGGGTAAAAGTAATAAATGCTTAACATACTTATAATTTTGACTCATTCTATATAATGTACTTTTTTTTTATTATCATTGTTCATACTATACTTTGTATTTTTTTTTCATTATACATAACCAAAATGATATGATAAGGGTATTTTAGTCATTTCTCACATCTTCATCTTCAACCTCCACTATAAGTTCTATAACCCATTTTCAGTGAGACTCCGGAGAAGCCATGACGGAATGAACAAAACCAACTCCACTAATTGAACATACCAGCGCTATTATCGTACATGCATTACCAGTAGGACAACATCATATGCCAGTTGAGAAACTAGAATCTAAGCATGTAAATCAACACTTCATCTTCTTTCTCTTCGTCTTCTTAGCCATTTTGAAAATGTGGGTTTGCAAACAACGTCATACACGATCAACATGGATATGATGTGAAATGGTGAAGTGAAAATAGGTTTTGAAAACATTGATCCAGTGTGACGTGAAAACCTTTTTGAAAACTTGGTTTGACGCGAACTGCCATACTCGAGTATACCTTTTTGATTTAGTATGACGTACAAAACGTGGGTTTTGAAAATGTCATACTCGATCAACATGGTTGTGACGTGAAACAACGTTGATCGAGTGTTTGTAAGCATTATACATTTATACATGTATGACGTAAATCAGGTTTTCTAACTATTCGAGTGTTTGCAAACACAGAATAATTATCAATGTGAAATAGGTTTTGCAACTAACAGTTTTGTATACAAAAGATAGTGTTCGACTTTGACTGACCATTTTTACATGGAAATCTTAATATATTAGTGTTCGAGTTTAACAAAAAGATAGTGGGTTTGCGTCTTATGAATGGCAGTGGTTACATTACGGACAACAAAAGACGATATAGTAAAGACTTTTGAATGGCAACAATGGCTAGGGTAGAAGACAAGGGCTATTGCGTCTTTTCAACTATAATGTGTGGGCCGGATATGTATACTGAAAAAAAAAATACAAAATTTAGTAAGAACAATGATAATAAAAAAAATAAATTATATAGAATGAGTCAAAATTGTAAGTATGTTAAGCATTTATAACTTTTACCCTTACAAATAATTCTTGATTATAGAATCTTTCTCATGTGAACCTTCGTCTTTTTAAAAAAATTAGACCACGCCAAATGACTCACAAAATTTATAGATGAATAAAACCTTGAGTCAATAAGTTTATTGCTATTTGGGTATTGCATATTCAGTTGAAGTGAACACCTTCATGTTCATGTTAATTTTTGATGAAAGTTACCGTAACTCCCTAAGTGGAAATTGCACATGCATGTACAATTAAATAAGTATTCCGTGTGGTTAACTTTATTTTTGGTTGCACCTGCAGCTTCTAACATTTAGGGTTTAAGTCGTACAATACATATGTATTTTCTCAAATATACCGTTATGGTATGTGTATATAAAATATTACTCGTTTGATACGTCAATTATTATTTTCGTACCAATATGATACATGAGTAACCGATAAATCGGCTAACCATGTTAAAAAGTGACTTTCAAAGAAAAAAAGTCTTGCAAAATTTGTTTCTTTTGCAAAATAGGTCTATTGAGATTTTTTCTATTGCAAATTAGGTCCCTTGTGATTTTTTTTTGCAAAATAAGTTTGTGTGTGAGTTTAGTCCCTGCTACGGAAATCTTTTTACAAAAGTAGTCCTTGTTTAAAAATTTACATAAAGGGCCCTATGTGAA
Source organism: Artemisia argyi (assembly GCA_030686995.1). Taxonomy (NCBI): domain Eukaryota; kingdom Viridiplantae; phylum Streptophyta; class Magnoliopsida; order Asterales; family Asteraceae; genus Artemisia; species Artemisia argyi. The sequence goes on along the minus strand of CM060690.1, from coordinate 44,095,675 downwards.
TTATTTTTATAAATTTAGTCCTTAAAACATTTTTTTTAACATTTAAGTCTTCAATTTAAATGCGAAAAAATATTAGATATGACTAAGGATAAAATAAACTACAAGCTATTTGAAAAAAATCGCACGAGGACCATTTTCGCAAAGATGCCTAAAGTTTTCATGCTATTCAAATACATTATTCGAAAAATAAAATAATAATAATAATAATAAAAATAAAAAAAGACCAAATTTGCAAAAAAAATGTTGCACAAGGACCATTTTAAACAAACTTGTGATAAATCAAATTTCACGTATAGTTATCAATCTTGTAAAACTCATGTTTTTTTTATTTTTTATTTTTTTTATTATTATTTTTTTTTGGAAAGTTGCTTAAAGTAATTCGCTTAAGGACTAATTTTGCAAATGTAAAAACAAGGACACGAGTTTTGCAGCATGGGATAAATCAGCATAAGGGTCTATTTTGAAAAAAAAAAGAATCCCAAAGGACTTATTTTGCAAAAAAAAAATTGCAAGGACCTATTTTGCAATAGAAAAAAGTTTAGCCGGGTTATAAGGGATCAGTTTTGCTAAAATAACACTTTTAAACAAGTTTAGCCAGGTTACAGGTTACCCATGTATCATGATGGTACAAAATGAAGGTACTATAACGATAAATTTGAGAAAGTACACGCCTATTGTATGATTTAAACACTTACTTTTTTGAGTTGAGTTATTTTACACCTTTTCATTTTCATATATTCTAAGGAATTAATTCTCACCGCACACATTCTTTGATTCAATTGTCCAAATTATACATTAAAAACATCCATTTGAATCTCACATCCGACTCCTTTTTAATTAAAACTCATTTTCACCTTTTCCTCTTTTTGAAAATGATATATCTAAAAAAGTGGTTAATCGTTAGGTGAAACAAATTATATGATTACGACAAACATTTAATCCTTCAAGAAAGTGGCACTTTCCTATACTTTCAACAAAGTTTTTTTTTTGGGATTTTTCTCGTTGCAGTATATGTCTTATTTTTTTTTTTATTATTTTTTTTTGATAAAAGGTCAACGACCGGTAAATATATTACTCCAAAAAGCATTTAAGTACAACGGATATGAGTGAATCCCATATCTCAGCCCGTTACATAGGTGAAAAGCTTACAAAACAAGATACTTCCTATTTCTAAACAAGAAAACAAAACCACTAACCACATGATATTAAGAGACTCTGACAAAAATATGAACTACTTCCTACGACCTTGGAGATTAAAGCCATAAATGGCATTAAGAGCTTCCAAATTTCCTGGAAGATCATAAATTTGCTTCGAATAATCATCATAGTCATCAAACTCATCTTCACGCTCATGACCACCACCAAAAAGATTTGCTGATTCGTCGAACGTGTTAAGAACCTCATCATCATCACTATCAGAAACCACAACCTCACCCACCTTTGAAAATGGGTTAGCCCTCTTAGTGACAGAGGTAGACGGAATAGGATGACCATCATCATCCACAAGAGTAGCTTTCCCATCGATAAGTAGCTTTTCAAGCTTACTAATTTTCTCAACTATAGGAGTAGAACCAACTTCCTTTGTTCCCATTGAATCACTCACAAGCGGTTCTTGTGATGTAGTACCAGTCTCAATCGACTCATCCTCGTTGCAGTATATGTCGCATGTGATATAACACTAATATGTAGTTAAAACACTCATCACGTTGTTGTAAAATTAGCATAAGTATTTGTGTAGCATTCCAAATAATTCACCATTCTTTTGCATTTAAAAATTAAAATCCTTAGCTTTCAAACCATATATCACACGTAATATTTGAACTTTTAAACATGTTTGATATATCACATGTGATATAACACTAATTTTTAGATTCGAAGACAGAAAATATTGACATACGTATTATTTTTGGTACAAAAAATGCTTATTCTTTTCGAGTTGTTTACAAATATTTATACCCATTTTACGATAATATATTAGTGTTATATCACATATGATATTTCTGATGCGGGTTATTGTAAACCTATAAAAAGTATTACAATCCTCCTAGGCAATGTACATAACCGTTGTAGTGTAGTAAAGGCAAGACACGAGGAATTGGTCGTTCATTAGGGGAATAGTATATGTGAAGGCCGAAGTGTATATCGAGATAGGTGCAAAGGTGATAGATGATTCTTTTTATGTTTTTTGAAAAGCAAATTAAAATCTCGGGGTTCGAAGAGTGGGCGTTTTAGCTACTAATTAAACTAAGATTAAACTAAAATTAAATTAATAAACAAGAAAAAGTAAAGTGGTAACTCTTATAATGAAAAAAACATGTTTACTTAGATTTCTTTACTCCCTAGTTATCTCTTATTGATTAGTTAAATTGTCACATCCTTGCTTAATTGGCGCGTTGATCGGTGTACTTTACATACACCTTATAGCATGTTAATTACGCATTGTTGCATTGTTATTCGTCGTTATACATGTACTTTGTGGGTGTTTTGTGCTTATGTAAGCTATGCACACAAAGGAGCTAAAGTTGCAATACTACAAGCTTATAAAAGGCTAGACATTTAAAAAAATGTGCAAGCTACTATATTATTAAAGAGAAAAGGGAGAACTCTATATTCAAGTAATAAGATATAAAAGATTTTGAAGTTGGTTCGTAATTATTTTTGCTCAAAAGGCAGCTCGTGGATGTCAAGTATTAAGTATATTAATGGACTATTATTATCTTGGCCCAAGCACTTTATTGGACTACTCTCTTGGAACAAAATGAATGAGAAAGGCTTTGGCCTGTTTGGTTTTTGATAGCTTGGACGTGAGACAACAAGAAAAAAAGGGTTTTATGCCTCTTATACATACACACTAGATTGTCTTCGCCCATCGCGTTGCGACGAGGCGTCGTTTCATGCCATTGATATTTGCACAGTTTTTTTAGCAACAAATTTGTCTACGGATGTAGAGTAGATCGAAAAAATCATAAAAGAAAGCAATCGAAACTCTCAAAGCAAGCAAATCAAATTAAATAAATATAATTAAAAGCCTGTACATATCTTTTTTTGATTCTCCCAGTTATGTATAACCAAACATGAATAAAAAATAACCAAAATTATCTTCCGACACCAGAAATTGTCAAATTGAAACCCTAACTCTTCGATTAATTGCAACCAAATATATATTTTAGCGTGAAACCCAACTGTAAAATGATAACGCATTACACGCCCTTTAATATATACTTATAACTTATATGTGTCTAGTAATTAGTTTATTGTCTCACACATGTGTTTAATATAGACGGATTCGGACGAACAGATGCAAAGCCAAATATAATCCAATCGACTATTGTATTTAATAAGAGTATCATAAATGGTACAATAACATCAATGCAACTAAAAAGTCCCAAAAATACTTCAATAGGCTAAAGTTATGGGTAAAAATACATTACGGTATGAATTTATAAACTTTGATAGAGAGATAACGTAGTTGATTTTCTGTTGTGTTGCATAACTGACATTTGAAATAAAACAACAATAAGACCATGTGTCTCTGACGAATCGGATATTTTCACTCAATCACCAGACATTTTTAGCTATGCAGGTATTATTTTCCTCGAAACCTGATTAAGAAAATCTGCATCTAAGAACCTAAACAACTTCTTGAAACTTTAAGCCTCCACGGGTTAAAAGGACCATTTCATAGTATAGTACATCCGCTATCTCTGATACAGTTCGTCAAGTGTTTTTCAAAACTAATCTGCTTCGTCACTGCAACAAAGCAAGAAATGAAGTTTTGCTGAAGTTGACCTGAAAACTTTGATTGCATGGTGCGAGAAAAATGAAGACATGGTTGCAGGTTTTACTAATCAAAGATGAAAAGAAACGGATAAAATGGTACATAATGAAAAAACTGACATACCAGATCTTTGAGGACAGTAACTTATTGTCAAGTTATAAACGCTTCGTACATTATGGTTTGCCTTCTTGAGGTGCAGACAATCCTTCTTTTCTTTTTGGACAAGTGTAGATTCCAGTGAGTACAATGGCGTCAATGGCAGATTATTTTCTTCAACCTTAACAAAAGAAACTGAAAATAACATATTTTTTTAAAAAAAGATCGTGATTACATAGTGCTTGCAAGTATGTAAAGGGACACCTTTGCTTTATTTAGTGAATGGCAATTTCGACCTACCTAAAGTGTAATTCTGATGCATACAACTTACAAAAGAACCTTACATGTTCATCAATTCATGGGTCAATATATCTGTAGCTCATATCTAAAATTAACAGATGTGCGGGTAAAATGAGTATACTCTAATACATGTCATAGTGGGTTTAAACTACAAACATTTTTATGTTCCTTATTTAAAATACTTGTTATAAAACACTATTGTTACACGAATAATCAAGTATAATAACCGAAGGAGAATTTATTAGGTTTTTAGCCTTTAAAAGAGACTTTGCGGCTATTATCGCTTTCACATGTTCGTAACATTTTCACCATTTGCAGTAGATCGGTTGTCGAAAGATTTCAATCTTGTTTGGTCCAGCAGTAAAAAGAGGTTTGACGCCAGACTTCAACATGACTGCTCTGGGTGTCATCTTAACATTAGCTTTAAGGTGAGTTTCTTTTGCAAAATTATTTGTGTTCACCCTAGCATTTGTGTGCCCAGATACCATTGCATTCCCATAAGCTACCTTTTTCCATGGATTATGGTCACAATATGAAGACAGATGATTAAAACTTCCACATACAAAACATGCTTTTTTCTGCATAACAAAGTCACTACCTAGGTGTTGAGATTTTATTCCAATTCATTTGGTTTCCCCTAGGTGTAGACCTGTACATCTCTGCATATCTAACAGTATTCCTAACTGGTTTTATATTTTCATTTTTAACTACTTTAGGAACATTTTGCACATCTATTTTAACCTCAGACACAACTTTATTAACTAAAGAAGTGTCACTAGCACTTTCAAAAGAATCCTCAACCTCTGTAACATTAGGACTCTCTTTCGTCTTAGGACCGTAACCTGGAAATTCAGGTTCCATAAACTCCTCTAAACTAGTGTGAGATAAGTCAATGCCTGGAGGTACAAACAACCCTCTGTTAGGAGGTGGGACTGACTTATACCATGCATGATTTAGCTTTATTGACAACTTGAGCTTCTATCAGTTTCTGAACTCCTTTTGATGTATATTCAAGTATGTCAACACTAGGCTGTATATTCTCTTTTTGTTTCCTAAGTTTCTCTAAATCATACTTAAGCACACTGATCTGGACATCTTTGTTTGCTAAATCTCTTTTTAAGACAGCTGTATCTTTAGAAAAATTTGATTCTTTCTGTCTATAAAATTTAAGTTGCTTTTCTATTACAGCTAGTCATCTTTTATGGTTTGAATGATTAAAGTTAACTTTATTAAGCTCTATTCTTTGATTATCATATTTTATCTTAAGTGACTCATATTCTTTCAAAGCTGAACAAGATTTAGAACAACTGTTAACATTATGTACCTCAGAATTAGAGAAGGCCATAAGTACAAACTCAGTTGGAACTTCATCTTCTTCCATAAAACTCCAATCAAATGCAGCTCCATCAATAGCTACCATTGTCTTAGAAGAAGGCTCCTCCACATTTACAACCTTCCAGCTATCTTTCTTGTACCTATTACCTCTGCTGACCTGCTTTCTAGGACTTCTACATTCCCTGGCAAAGTATTGTTTCTTTCTGCAATTGTAACACTCCACCTTGGACTTATCATGACTAGCAACATCACCTGAGTTAAGGGTGATCTTCTTCCTTGTCCTTTGAAAATACCTTTTGGCCCTTATGCTCATCAAAGCCAATTGCCACTTCAAATCCATTGCTTCCAGATCATCATCATGAATTTGAAGCAGGTCTTCATTTTAGAGATGTGCATCTTCTGGTTTGCTAGCCAAGAAAGCATACACAGTTTCATCACTCAAGCCAGCAGAGTTAGTTTGTGAACTAGCAGTACTAAGTCTAGGGTTAGCAGTACCAATATTATTATCATATTCAGGACTGCTATTGCTGGTAGATGACAAGAATGTCATGTTTCCTGACCTAGTACTGGTGCTTCCTGACTTTTTCACCTTTTGTTCAACAATCTTAAGATTGTTATACAAATCAATAAGAGACATCTTCTCCAATTCAGGCTTGTTGCTTCAAACAACAACATGGGTGTTCCATTCAGCAGGCAGGCTATTAAGAAACTTCATATTGATCAGGTCTTCTTGTGGAATCACTACCTTCAAAATAGCCAGTTGGTTGACAATCCTCTATAGCCTGTTAAAAAAATGATCAAGAGTAATAGTGCTTGTGGCACTAAAATTCTCATAGCTTTGCTTTAGCAGTGCCCTTTGAGTCTTCTTAGTGGCATCATTACCACCAAACCTCTCTACTATTGCTTCAAATAGAGTCTTTGCAGTATCATGAAGGCTGAAATTCAAAACTTGATCAGTGGGAATTGCCATGAGTAACAGATGCTTGGCCTTGAGATCATTCCGCTTGCAGATCCTTTCATCATTTGTCACTGGAACATTGTTGAGTTTAGCAGTCTTAGAACCATCATCATTAGTAACTAAAGATAATTATGGTTTGTAGGAATCTTCATTTACTATGATATCCCATAGTGCATAGTCTTGCACCATGAAGCACTGCTCAATTCTGATCCTCTAGAGATCATATTCATTCTGTTTGACTACAGGTAGCTTGGCTGTGGTTGATGACTGAGTTGTTTCCAAGTCCATCTTTTGTGTGAGTAGAAAAGAGTTTCTTCTGGATCTTCTAATTCAAAGTATCAGAACATGTCTCTGATACCACTTGAAAGGTTCTAAACACACTCCTTGTGTTGAAGATACTTTGAGTTAATATTAAGTAACATGCATAATTTATTACTTAACACTTAGAAGATTTTATGTATGAGATGTATGAATAGAACAGTATTTGTATATGAACAATAATGATTAACGACAATGCTTCAATATTATTTAGCAATAATACGAGTGATCTGAATATCACTAGGGTTACACCTTGAAGCTTTCACAAAAGATACGTATAGAAAACCTAACCTAGGATCTTCTTTTATAGCACAAGGAGTCCTGAACAAGCAATCTACTTTGATACAATATTTGTATCAATCTAAATGTATAAGATATACATGCAATCTATTCTATACTTTTCACTAAACATATCTTAAATCTTCTATCTTCATCACATAAGCAGTAGAAACTTCATGTACTAGCAGTACTAAGTCAGTTAGTACTGCTAGTGTATTCTTCAGTAGTTGAAACACCATCACTAGCAGTTTGTACTGTTACTTTAATTCCCAACAACTTGAACCTGAAGAAGAACATAAAACATGTATCTTTAAATTTTGTATTTAGTGAAATATAATTTATAATCAATATACAAAAGTCATACACTGGTGTTGCTTGCACTGTCTCATGATTCTCACAGCTGAAGGTTGTCTTGCGGTTTCTAAATGGACAATATAGCTTTGGCATGTATGATGTCAACTCATTTCTTGCACTTCTCACATGTTATGTATGTCCAAACTTCCTCTTCCAGAATTTTATGTATGGTAGCATAAACAACGCATTGTGAATCCTTCAATAAAATAACGAATCAAGTATAACCAAGACATATGTAAGGGGAATTATTGAATTTATACATGTTTCTTTATTGCACTAAAATCAAGTGTGTGGTGTAGAAAGCATAATGACATAATTACTTATGGGATCTTTGTCACAAATTGTTCCAACCATTTGCTTCACACATCCTAACATAAACTCCACTGGGCTAACAACCTGCTTCAGTGGAGTGTACAATTTGATCTTGAATTTTGTTTCGTTGAAATTCTCATGAGCTTGATAACTAAACAACAGATAGACAATGTAGATATTTAACACAATGTAAAGTCATAGTTTTAATAGAATTACTAATAAGCAAAACCATAACCCAAATAATAACATATTTATAACTTCAAATGGTGTCGGAAAGTACCTTTTCCAAAAGTTGACTATTTCTGGCATAGGAGAGTTCATGAAAATTTTTGTGCCAAATATAGCATTATGCATGGAAGGTGATCCTGTATAGTAAAACACAAATGGATAATATAATTTCAACACAAAATATTAAGAGATGTTTATAATATATATATAATGAATTAGAGAATGCACAAAAAGTAGACTTACCATCCCAGTATTTGACTTCTCCAAGTTGGAGTATGATGATAAGACAGCCCATGCTATCACGTTTTTCGTAATAGTCGTTCCACATGGTAGCCCAGTTGTCCCAAAACATCAAGTCAATTCTGATATACCTTAAATAGACAATAAGAAAATATTATGTTTATGGTAATGGTTATATTTTGTAAATCGTTAGCTATGTGTCATGACATATTGTCTTACTCAGCATTTTCCAGCACGATGGTCCTTCGAATCTTTTTACCGTATTTTGAATTAACCGAGACACATTCCCCGATGGCCACAACGACATCAATTACATCTGTTTTGAAGATTACAATATGTGTTATAAAGAATGATATATTGAGGGTTTTTGAAAATTTAAACAAATAAAAAATATACATACCAACAGCATCAAACACATCATATTGGCCCTCAGCTGTGTCCATCATTGAATTGAATGGCTCAAGTTAAAAGCCATGGAGATCATCATCATAGGAGTCAATCTTTGTGACATTTTTTGTCCTGTGGAAGCCGATTTTCCATTTATGGGGCAACAATAGCAATGTGCGTCTATTTTCTGCCATAGCAAAATCTTACAGGATGTAGCATTGGCCCTCAACCAAAAGTGGCTCAAAACGAAACATGCAGTCTTTCTGGATGTACACCTCAATCCTGCTTCCCTATTATGAGTTCAAAATTATGGTTTAGTGTGTCGAATATAACTTCATCAAATGGTTATGAACATTTATGGGATGCTTTCATACCGCTTCATCTTTCAATACGAAATCAAGACTATACGGACTTTTTCCTTCGCCTTTTTTATGGGAATGCCATAGCGAAATACATTGGCCTTTGACCGCAATGTTATCGAGCATTGGGTCAGCATCACATAGATTAGTTATTTATCGTTCACTTACATTCCCTGTTATGATGAAATACTTTACGTCATAACTAAATAATACAAAAAAATAATTTGAAATCATCATTGAGGTAGCAAAATAATACTGAATATGTTTGGATAAGTATAGTCATACCTGGAGATTTCCCAAACTGCTGGTTGAAGCCTTGCCCTTATTTGCAGACCTGGAATGAGAAAATTTATGCATTTTTACTAACTTTGATAATTGTTATGCCAGTGAATTGCGTTATATGAACAAACAATGAAGCGCTTATATAGATAAACATAAGGGTTTCAATTACTAAAATTCAAAATTGTTTAGGATAATTTGAGAGGATATTGAGTTTTAAAAATATTTATTGAGGATAACCAGCTGTAGTTGCTAAAGTGATTGAATATAAATTCAAACCTTCCTTACTTAGCTCATGTGAATCCCACAATTGTAGCTACCATTTGAAATCATTTGTAACATCCAAAATCAATCCATGAATTATGTTTCGTGAGATCCCTAAATTGTAGTTAGTTTAGGGTGTATTGGTATTCTGTTATTGCATTAGGATTTGGTTTTGAAAATCATATCACAAATATTGCTTGCTCAGTTGGTTGAGGACTTCATTTGTGAGTGTGGACACCCGAGTTCAAACCTCACCAAAGCCAAATTTTTAATACAAATTCTGGCCTAATTTTCTGTGTCTTGAAATGCCACGTGGCATTGAGGTCCCAAACGGTTAACTAAGTTGAGCAGGTGATGGTCAACCAAGTCAAACATCTAAAACCAACTAACCAAGGAGTACAGTGTATTCCCGGGTCGTTATGTCCCAGCGAGGTAAGCAATTGTATTTAAAACGTTTAAAGTGATCGGGTGATTTAACAGGAGGATCAGGAATTTGGTTATTATGATTAAACTACGAGATTATGATTGAAAATAGCTTAGAAACACTATTGGAACAATTACTGATAATCAGATAATCTAGAAACGTAAGTTAAACTTAAAACGCGCGTTTAAATTTAAAATAAATGCGAACGCGCAAAATAAAAAAGTGAAACGTGAGCAAATAAAGTTCTACGAATGTGAAAATTATATTTTTACAATCCTAATGACTTAAGAAAATTTTTAGAAAAAGAAAAATAATTTTTACACTATTTAATTAATTACTATTAATTAATTACTAATTAATAATTACTTTTTAATTAACTAAATTACACTAATTATTAATTAATTATGAAAATTAACTAGAAAAATGAAAATTAAATTTAGAAAAATCTAAAATATTATAAAACTAATTTTAAAACAGAAAACCTAATTTTTCTACTTTTTAATTATTAATTATTAATTAAAACTAATTATTTAATTAATTTAAACAAAAATTAATTATAAAAAATACTAAATGACCAAGGAAAAATCTGAAAAAATTCCTAAAATTATTTTATCTAAAAAGGAACCTGAGAAAAATTTAAAAATGAAAAGTGCTTATAAATAAGCAAAAAATAAGCCAAAATGGCTTAAATAGAAGCTATCACTTTATTTAAATTTGGTTTTTTCTAAATTTTCTTTTACAAACTTGTTAATCTGCTTAAAATAAGAGACTTTTATGAAGGTACTTTTGGTGGAACTCAAAAATAAGCACAATGCACCTGATTAAGCTCAACAATTGACTTTTTTTGTCAAATAAGCTTATGAAAGCTTTGCATAAGCTGCTAGGTGAGAACCAAGGGTGAATTAAGATGTAAACAAGTAAAATGCACTGAAAATAAGTTTGATCAACCATAAAAAACACAGAACAAGCTTAAAATTGCAAATAAGCTATTCCAACTCCAAACTAGCCAAACAGGCCTTGCAAGGCAACTGCAGCCCAAGGTGGGGCCCACATTGGTGATCAAGGAGCAAAAGCAAGGCTTAGTCCAAGAAGTAGGGGTGGCAGGCTTTCACATGAACCAAGTTACAGGCCTTGGGGTCCACAGGTTAGCTCAAATTGAGCCTGCGAAACCAGCTTAATCACACTGATGAATCAGTGAACCAAGCTTAATTAAGCTGCAAGCAGGCCTCCAAAACAATGCAAGGGTGGTCAGTTTGAGCCAGGTACTGAGAGTCTAATAAAAGAGCTTCTCAAAAAGATCCAAGAACTCAAGAGAAGCTCAAGACCTAAGCAAGAAAAAGAGCTTATGGGGTGAGCTTGAAGCACACTGAAGGTGTAACCATTTAGTGTGAGCTTAAAAGCTCAGAAGCTCACAAAGGCTCAAATGAACTTAAACTACTAATTGAAAGGTGCAAAAAAAATCCTATAAGACAGTGGTATAAGCTTCAAGTTACAAAACTCAAAAGCTTATACAAGCTTATTGTCACAAACAGTGAAGGAATTGAAACTTTGAAGTGAGATTTGGAATGAGCAATAAGCACAAAGACTCAGGTAATAAACTAACACAATCACTTATTTACTCAAGCAATTCAAAATAACTAAGGACAACAACAAACTCACACTGGATCAAATTTGGAACAAAAGAAATCAACAAACTCATTGTACTGATGCACAGGGGAGATACTTCCCCTGCAAGGTATTTTAAGCACTGATTTAACCACTAGAAAAAATTTTCAAAAATAAGTTAAGAGTGGAAATCAATAGTTTAACTGATAGGCTTTAATTAGGAAAAAGTTTCAGACCCTAACTCTTAGTACAAAATTCATAAAAATTCTTGCAATATTTGGATTTTTCCTGAACCATGCCTTTTGACTTTTGAACATTTGCACCACTTTGACTTTTGTGAGTTTTTGTTGAGTCTAGTGAACTGAAAATGACTTATTACCGCTAATTGGACCTAATCTAAACTAGATTAACAAGTTGCAAACCAAAATGGTGAATATGGCTACCTAAAATTTAAACAGACAAACAGAATTAAGTTAAACTTGAATTTTTGACTTTCTCACTAAAAACACCAAACTAACAGCTTGACTGAGCAATATTGAACCTAGGATTGAAGTGTGAGCAGTTCCTAATTACTAAAAATCACCACAACACTGCCAACTCAATAATGCCAAACACCCCTTTAATGGCAGTGATGGTGAGATTTTGAAGTAAACAGATACTAATGAACAAGGATATGACTCTAATCAACTTATTAGGTGTTACTGTGCTTATGTTAACACAGAAACAAAAGATAAACTTGTCAATACTCAATGCACCTGTGGAAAACTAGATGGGGGGTTGAATAGTTTTACGTCTTTTTAGTTCGTTATAAAATTAGTTTTAGAGTTTTGCTTAGCTTTTAAAAACTTAGATTCGATAATATGTGATCTCAAGTCTTGTACAATATAAACAATTAATACTACATAATATATTATAATGATAAGTAATGAAATAAGTAAGAGATGGAAAGATCGAACCGCGAGACAAGAGATTTATAGTGGTTCGGCTACAAGGACACCTTCCTTGCCCTACTCCACTCCCCGAGCACCTAACTCGAGAGTTTTCTTCACTATATCAACAAGCTCCCTTATGGCGGAGAAAACCGTACACACCAATATACACACCAATATACACGCCAATCTTCACACCACTTTTCACACCACAACTTCGTCACACCTAAGTCACAACTTCTACACAACTTCTTCAAATCAATCTACTTCACAACTAACTACTCCACACCTATCTTCTTCACACCAATCTAGTACTTAGCTTATCTTCTTCACACTAACTAATCACACAATCTATATCTAACACAACTATCTACAATCAAATATTCACAACAATCTTCACAAAGAATAATATAAACGATTTTTGATGATGCACCAACAACTTGGATGTGGAGATCACAACAAGTTGTAATACTTCTTGTCTTGAGGGATAGAAGTATTCTTCTCTTGCACTTGAGAGGATGAAGGTTGGATCACTTTGAAACAAAGAGTTTATATACTTATGATCGAAGGATAAAAGAATGGAGATTTGGATCTAGATCAGAAAGTTTTGTAGTGCAAAAGGTGAGGAAAATTAAGGTGGTATTTATAGGCAACATAATCTGACAGAGGAGCGTGGCCGGTCCCCTTAAATCATGGCCGGCCCCCTTAAAATTAAGGGGACCGCCCTTTGTAATTAAGGGGGCCGCCAAGCTGAAACAGCCAGATTCTTTGTCTTTTAGTGGGGAAAGTTTATTTGGTGAAAAACTAACTGATTTTGGTTAAAAATTTGAATTCATATATTTAGTATGAATAAAACATTTTTCTTTATTACCAAAAGTGTTTTTCAAAAATATATAATATGTTTATATAATTAAATAAACTTTGTAATGCTTAATTAAACTTTCCTTTGATCATAAAATGCACTAAACACTTTGTTTATTCATACCTTAAGTGATTTGGATGTAAAGAGAAATATTAATCACTAAATACTTGTTTATGACAAGTTTTAGTTATATGAGTTTATATTTTGTGATAATTAAAACATAGAGATATTGATAACATGTTAATAATGTTTTTAGGCATTATTTATGTCAACAATCTCCCCCTTTTTGATTATTACAAAACCTTAAACTCAATATATCTAAAACTTGTTTTTAGACAAGTATTATATAGTTTACATTTCTCTTCTCCCCCTTTTTGTATAATTAAAAAGGTTAAGCCGAGTAAGCTTCGCGAGGGAAATTTAAACGGGTAGAATGCTCCCCCTTGATGTATGCTCCCCCTCATTTGAGAGCACCAAGGGAACGAGCAATGGAGATCTTTGCTACAAAAATATTTGAAGAGAGCAAGATACACATATATGCAAGGCAACAATTATGCAACTAAACATAGATTCATTCAAGCATTATAGAAACGATAAGCATTACAACATTCAATATGCTTGAAGCATATTGATAAAAATAACACAAAAGAAAAGACATAGTCCTATATTGCCTAAGAGAGCACTTGGACTTGCTTGCAACCCATGGTTGATTGTTTTATTTGCTTGAAGAGAAACATAAGCATAAAGCCTAGATGTTTGATTGAGAGGTATATGGAGTGGAGTGTGGAGCGGAAGAAGTGGATCTCACGATGTTGTATCGTGTTAAGGGTGGTATTGGATGATTGCGAGTGAGAAGATATTCAATCCAAGAGATATCTTCACTCAAGTAGAGAATTTGTTTTTGAAGGAATATGCAACAAGGGCAAAAGTGAGTGTGGTTTGTAACTTGATCCAAGTTGAGAGAGTGGGGGAGGCAATTTGCATAGGGTGATGATGGAGGTTGCCCTTTGTTGCGTTGTGCAAGATGCATAGCAAGGAGATCACTAAGATCATGGATTTGGTTTATTTCATCACGGAACTTTTGTTTTTCCGTGGCAATGTGGAGGGGATCATAGGTTTGGTATGGATGAGTTGGGTTTGTGTAGTTGGAATTGTAGTTTGATTGTTGATCAAACTTGCATGGATAATTATAAGTTGTTGGGGGTTGAGAGGTGTAGTTTGGCTTGAAGGAAGAAGTTTGGCCAATGTTGTATGGTTTGTAAAGAGGATCAAATGAATGACCTTGTTGGTTTGATGCAAGGTTTGGGAAGTAAGAAGTTGGGGGTGAGGAATGATTTCCAACTTCATTTATGATGATGGATTTGTTTCGAGGGCTTTTTCTTCGCCAAACAGGTTTTTCCGTCATCCTTGCTAGCCTTGAGGCTTTTGATTTTGGTTTGTTTAGAGAGTTCATGATGGGATGAATGGAGAGTTTTGAGGATTAGGGATATTTATAGTGTAAGACTTGTGTGTTTAAGGATGGATAAGGTTTGTTTGGGGGATTAGGACAAAATGTGTTGGTGAAAAATGAGAAATGTAGGTTGAAATGGGCTAAAAAGCAGAAAAGATTCTGTAAACCCGACCATCAGATGGCCGGTCCCCTTAATTAGGGGGCGGTCCCCTTAATGATTAAGGGGGCCGCCATACAAAATTAAGGGGGCCGCCCATCTGGTGATTTCCAGGTTTCCAGAATTGGGTTTTTGGCAGAAAATTTGCAGAAAGGTTATGTGTTTGGATTAGAATTCAAGCAAGTTCAATTCTATTAGGCAATATAGAGTCTAATCTAATCAAGATATAGCATGCATGCAAAAACACATAAACACAAGAGCAAATAATCAACATATAATAGGCAAGAGGAGGCAAATAAAGGTAAGCACAATTAAGCTTCCTAAGGCATCTATCTTAGATTAAAGGCAAGGATTATTAGTGAGTGAATAACTAATGATGGATCAAGATGACACCATTATTAATGAATTTGTCCTAGTGAGTGTCTATATGCAACAAATGTGGAGTTGTGATTGTTTCGACTCCTAGAAGCAAAAAGAAATAACGATCCTAAGAAACAATCCAAATAATCTCCTTGATTCAATTTTTGCACGATCATGAATGTCAAAGACATATATTAGATTATATATCTTGACAATTTATGTGAGAATTTATGCATGATTTTGAAATAGAATGTTTTTAAAATTAGTCAACAATGCAAGGAAAATGATCTTCATGGGGTTCCTAGATTGTGAGAATAATTTTTAGAGAAAATTGATTGAGTTTTACAAAACGGTTTATGCAAAGAAAATAACTTTTCTCAATCTTTAGTTTTGTGCGAAATAGATTCCTAGACTCAGAATAGGTGAAATGGAAGAAAAATGAATTTCATGCAAGTATAAATTTGAAATAATTCAATATAATTTAGTCAACTTGTTTCATCATTCCTAATCCTAAACGCAAGTGGTTGAATAATTCACGCTTAAGGGGTTTTGTGAATATATCCGCAATGTTGTCTTCCGATGCAACCTTTTCTATAGATATATTTCCTTTTTGTACATTATCCCTAAGAAAATGGTGACGTATTTCTATGTGTTTAGTCCTAGAGTGTTGCACCGGATTTTTACTTAAATCTATCGCACCTTTGTTATCGCACATAATGGGGACATTTTCTAACCTAATGCCATAGTCTACGAGAGCTTGTTTCATCCATAGTGCTTGTTGACATGCCTTTCCGGCGCTTACATATTCGGCTTCGGTGGTAGAAATAGCAAGAGCGGTTTGCTTCTTCGAAAACCAAGATGTTAGACAACATCCCATAAACGTGCAAATACCGCTAGTGCTCTTTCTATGTACGTAGTCTCCCGCATGATCCGAATCCGCATAGACAATGGTTTCTATGCCGGATTCCTTAGGATACCATAATCCTAAGTGTATAGTGCCTTTAACGTATCGGAAGATACGCTTAACCGCTTCTAGGTGAGAGGTTTTGGGATCCTCTTGAAAACGGGCACAAAGGCAGACACTAAACATGATGTCGGGTCTACTTGCCGTCAAGTATAGTAAACTACCTATCATTCCTCTATACTTGGTGTTATCTACGGACTCACCTTCATCATCCTTTGTGAGCTTTACCTCCGTAGACATGGGAGTTTTCATGGGTTTTGAGTCTTCTAGGCCAAACTTCTTAAGCATTTCCTTAATGTACTTAGATTGGTTAAAAAATATTCCATCTTCTAATTGTTTTATTTGTAATCCTAGGAAGAAGTTAAGTTCACCCATCATACTCATCTCAAACTCATCATGCATGATTTTGGCAAATTCATCACACATGTCTTGACAAGTCGATCCAAATATAATGTCATCAACATATATTTGGACAATGATGAGATTTGGGTCTTTCCTTTTAGTGAAAAGAGTGTTATCTACCATTCCCATGGAATAATCATGTTTAATAAGAAAAGCTTTTAATCGATCATACCAAGCTTTGAGAGCTTGTTTGAGTCCATACAAAGCTTTCTTTAACTTATAAACATAATCAGGTTTTGCGAAGTCAATGAATCCTGGAGGTTGTGCCACATATACCTCCTCATTGATAAAACTGTTAAGGAATGCACTTTTCACATCCATTTGGAATAACTTAAAATCTAGGGCGCAAGCATAGGCAAGTAATATCCTAATCGATTCTAGTCTAGCTATAGGGGCATAAGTTTCGTCATAATCAATTCCTTCTTGTTGATTATAACCTTGGGCAACTAACCTAGCTTTATTCCTAGTAACTATTCCATTCTCATCTAACTTATTTCTATATACCCATTTGGTTCCTATGATAGTCATATCATTTGGATTTGGGACTAATTCCCAAACATCATTCGCCTTAAATTGATTTAATTCTTCTTGCATAGCTATAACCCAACTTTCATCCTTTAAAGCCTCGCTAATATTCTTAGGTTCTATTGCTGAGAGGAAACAAAAGAAGTTATTTTTATCTTGGGCTTGTGACCTAAGGGTTCTTTGGTTAAGATGTCCTATTATATTATCTAATGGATGAGATCTAGATTCTTTAATATTAATAGTTTCGTTATTTTCTAAGTGAATGTCTTCATTATCATTTCCTATGGGTTTTGTTTTACTAACCTCAATAGCTTCATCTTCGATTAAATCATCATCTTCTAAAGGTAATGTTTTAGGAGGTGGTGGTGTTTCATCAAATGTTACATTTAGTGATTCCTCTACTTTCATGGAGTGTTTGTTAAGTATTATATATGCTTTGCTATTTTGTGAGTATCCTAAAAATATTCCTTCATATGATTTTGGATCAAACTTAGTGAGATAGTCCTTAGTATTTAAAATATAGCATTTACTTCCAAATACCTTAAAGTAGCTTAAGTTTGGTTTTCTACCTCTTAATAACTCATAAGGAGTTTTTCCTAGAATTCTTCTAATTGATACCCTATTTAAAATATAAGTTGATGTATCTACGGCGTGACACCAAAATTTTTGTGGGATAGATTGTTCATTTAACATAGTTCTACTCATTTCTTGTAGTGACCTATTTTTTCTTTCTACTATGCCATTTGATTGAGGAGTACGAGGAGCGGAGAAATTGTGAGATATTCCATTTAACTCGCAATATTTTCCGAATTGTACTTCGTTATCAAATTCCCTACCATGGTCCGTCCTAATGGCAACTATTGAGCATCCTAATTTATTTTGAATCATTCTATTAAATATTTCGAATTTTTCAAAGGCTTGGGTCTTGTCACTTAAAAACCTAGTCCACGTGTATCGTGAGTAGTCATTTACTATCACTAAGGTATATTTGTTTCCTCCATAGCTCCGCACAGCGGATGGACCAAAAAGATCCATATGTAATAATTCTAGGCATCTAGTAGTGGATACTATATTCTTGGCTTTGTGACTAGCATGAGTTTGTTTTCCAATTTTACATGCATCACAAAAATACTTGTCATATTTTAGATTAGGCAAATTTCTAACTAAAATCCTTAGAGGCCAAAGATTGTATTTGTTGCATATTAGCATGTCCTAATCTCCTATGCCATAGTGTAGAGTTTTCATCTAGGGTCGTTAGGCATATCCTATCCTCAGGTTTGTTTCCTAGTTTCATAACATATATGCCACCTTTTCTAATTCCTCTACCTATAATTTTTCCATCCTTAACTATTTCGCTATCATCTTCGGTAAATGTGACTCTACATTTATTATCACATATTTGTCCTACACTAAGCAAGTTATATGTTAATTTATCTACATGCTCTACATTTTCAATAGTAAGTGAGTCTTGAGAGATCGTACCTTTGCCAATGATTTTTCCACGTAAGTCACTACCGAAAATAACGTTACCTCCATTGTATGCCTTGTATGTAGAGAATAGATTGCGATTCCCCGTCATGTGCCTCGAACATCCGCTATCTTTGATCCATTCGTCAGGTTCCAAGTCAATTCCTAAACATATTTCGTCGGTTTCTTTTGCCATAAAACACTTTTCGTCTCTTGGCATTTCAACTTCTTCTTTGTCACTATCACTCCATGTTCCACTAACAAAAGCACCTTAACTTTCATAACCCGGTGGCTTTAGACATTCGCCAATGAGATGATTTGGACTTCCACATCTAAAGCATTTTCTCTTCCCGTAGTTGTCACTTCTATTCCTTTGGAATGCTTTTCTTTCGTCTCGTGATGATCTAGTGAATCTTCCTCGTCTCTTGAATAACTTCTTGAATTCTCTTACGGCCATTGCATATTCTTCGTCTTCACTTTCGTCACTTGAATCATCATCATCACTAGGTTCCTTTTTGGCTTTTAGAGCAATTGATTTGGTTTGTTCTTTCTTGACTTTGACCGTTTCCGAATCTCTTCTTATGATTTCTTCATGAACCTTCAAGTTGCCAATTAGTTCATCTAGTGATAACGTCATCAAGTTCTTCGATTCTTCGATTGCCGTGACCTTAGCTCGCCATTTTGGATGCAATGCCCTAAGAAATTTCCAAACACAATTTTTACTAGAAAATGTCTCATCAAGTGCTTTTAAACTTGTGATGATAGTGTTAAACTTAGCAAAAGCATTATCAATTGATTCCTCTTCCGGAATCGTAAATTGTTCATATTGTTGTACAAGAAGATCTATTTTATTATCTTTGACTTGGCTATTATCTTGGTGAGTAATTAGTAAAGAATCCCAAATTTCTTTGGCGGTTTTACACATAAAAATTCTTTCATATTCTTTGCGTGGTAACGCATTATAAATTACCATTTTAGCCTCATTATTTTTTGCTAATTTCTTTTTCAAATCATCATTTTGTTCTTCAAAAGATACAATTTCATTCATTTTAGTTTCAACATTATATTGAATAGGAGGAAAATCACCAAAGGTAATAATATGCCAAAGATCAAGATCTTTTGATTTCACATACGTTCCGAATCTATTTTTCCAATATAAAAATCCATCACTTTCAAATAGTGGTGGTCTTTGCATAGATTGCCCTTCTAAATATTTTTCAGATTCCATAGATCATTACAAGTTTTAAAATACAATATATTTTAAAAGTCTTGCTAGACGTGGCTCTGATACCAATTGTGGAAAACTAGAAGGGGGGTTGAATAGTTTTACGTCTTTTTAGTTCGTTATAAAATTAGTTTTAGAGTTTTGCTTAGCTTTTAAAAACTTAGATTCGATAATATGTGATCTCAAGTTTTGTACAATATAAACAATTAATACTACACAATATATTATAATGATAAGTTATGAAATAAGTAAGAGATGAAAAGATCGAACCGCGAGACAAGAGATTTATAGTGGTTCGGCTACAAGGACACCTTCCTTGCCCTACTCCACTCCCCGAGCACCTAACTCGAGAGTTTTCTTCACTATATCAACAAGCTCCCTTATGGCGGAGAAAACCGTACACACCAATATACACACCAATATACACACCAATCTACACGCCAATCTTCACACCACTTTTCACACCACAACTTCGTTACACCTAAGTCACAACTTCTACACAACTTCTTCAAATCAATCTACTTCACAACTAACTACTCCACACCTATCTTCTTCACACCAATCTAGTACTTAGCTTATCTTCTTCACACCAAGCTACTAACTAATCACACAATCTATATCTAACACAACTATCTACAATCAAATATTCACAACAATCATCACAAAGAATAATATAAATGATTTTTGATGATGCACCAACAACTTGGATGTGGAGATCACAACAAGTTGTAATACTTCTTGTCTTGAGGGATAGAAGTATTCTTCTCTTGCACTTAAGAGGATGAAGGTTGGATCACTTTGAATCAAAGAGTTTATATACTTATGATCGAAGGATAAAAGAATGGAGATTTGGATCTAGATCAGAAAGTTTTGTAGTGCAAAAGGTGAGGAAAAAATCCAGGTTTAAGGTGGTATTTATAGGCAACAGAATCTGACAGAGGAGCGTGGCCGGTCCCCTTAAATCATGGTCGGCCCCCTTAAAATTAAGGGGACCGCCCTTTGTAATTAAGGGGGCCGCCCAGCTGAAACGGCCAGATTCTTTGTCTTTTAGTGGGGAAAGTTTATTTGGTGAAAAACTAACTGATTTTGGTTAAAAATTTGAATTCATATATTTAGTAGGAATAAAACATTTTTCTTTATTACCAAAAGTGTTTTTCAAAAATATATAATATGTTTAAATAATTAAATAAACTTTGTAATGCTTAATTAAACTTTCCTTTGATCATAAAATGCACTAAACACTTTGTTTATTCATACCTTAAGTGATTTGGATGTAAAGAGAAATATTAATCACTAAATACTTGTTTATTACAAGTTTTAGTTCTATGAGTTTATATTTTGTGATAATTAAAACATAGAGATATTGATAAAATGTTAATAATATTTTTAGGCATTATTTATGTCAACAGCACCCTTTTATACTATCATGACAGTCAAAACAAAAATTTAGAGCACAAGAGAAACTAATCAACTACCAACTATTTTTAGTCTAAATTATTACTAATAAACTCAAAATAATCTTAACATAACAACAACAATCAGCTTAGTAGCTATGAATCAATATATAAGGAAAAAGTTAGAACTGAGCTCACAGTGTGCAATCCTGCATATACTGATGTACCATAAACCATATAACAACCCTATTGGCTTCCCATGAAGCCTCTAAAATACCCAATCCAATTAGCTCTGCAACATCTTCTTCTTCATAACTTTTTTTTTTCTTTTTATTTTCCTGACTTTTTTTTTTTTTTTTTTTTTGTATTTTTGCTTTTTACTTCTAAACTGAGTTTTTAAAGTTTCTAAATGCTCAAGTGAGCTTAATGAGGAACCTAAGTGACCCTGTGAATTCAGTTTAACATTTAAAAGCAACAATCAAACTTTTGAGATTTCAAGGAAAAATGCATAAACTGAAAATGGAAAAACAAGAGTTTGAATTAACTACTAAAAAGCTTATATTAACTCAAAAGAACAGGTTACAACACAAAGTTTGATTGGAAATTGCAAATTACAATAACTTAAGTAAACTAAAATTACTCTAAAAACTAACTCTGCTTCCCTTGCATCTCTTCATCCTTTTATACCAATCTTTTAGGGTTTCTGAGAACCTTGGACTCTTGCCAGCTTCTACTCTTGACCCTAGGATCACCAACTTTCAATCCTGACCATTCAAAACTTTTTGCCGCCAAAATCAACTTGGTGTATTTCTATTGATAATTGATGCCAGTGGTGAAATCTTGGAGTTTTGTGTTTGTTTGAGTAGGCAAGGGGGAGGGTTGAGTGTGTAGGAGGGGGAAGCAGGCTGGGTGTGATGATGGGGGATTTGGAGTATAGCAGGTAGTGGGGAGTGGTGATGTGGAGGAGGCGGTCAAAGGCAGGGTCAAATGGTCAAGGGTTGACCATGGGGTAATAAAAAAACGGGGTGTTGGGTGGGCTGTGATGGTTTGTAACTTTGGGCTTGGAGGGGTGGTGTTGGTCTTGGGATGTTAAAAGGGGGATTGGGTTTTATATTTGGATTGGGTGGGCTTTTGGATTAAAGGGTAATAACAAAGGGTCCGGTTTGGTTTGTATTTTATAGAAACCACGGATTAATTTTGCAATTTATCCAAAACTTAGGGACTGAAGTGGCAATCTTTCAAAATGTAACATAAGGACCAAACTTGCCATTTGTGAATAGCACATGGGTTATGAAAGTAATTTTCCAATTTTAAAAACCCAGGGACCAAAATTGTCATTTTTCAAACTGCATGGACCCAATGTGCAATTTTCTCAAACTTTTTACCCAAGGATCAAATTTGATAACTTTTGACTTTTAAATGCCTTGGGTTGACTTTTCTTTCATTTTAAAACTTTAGGGATTAGTTTTGTCAATTTTTGAAACTTGAGGGACTGAAACTGCCAATTATGCAAACTTTGTTCGTTTTTCATTTTTTTTTAAACATTTTGCATCTAAAACATATAAAACACACTTTTGGGATAATTTCTGTATTTTGATGCGTTTCTGAGTGTTTTTGAACATTTTGGCAGTTCAGATACGATAAAAATGATGAGTACTTACACACTCATCAATAAGCCTATTATATAGTGTAGGATATCATACGTGATACATCAAGCTAGTTAGTATTCTGGTTTCTCCAAGTTCTATGAATAAACTAAATTGATTTTGAGGTTCAAAAATTATGTGTGATAAATGGTTGAAAAGCTAAGGATGTGTATTTTTCAATTCCAAAAATGATCAATCATTTAGAGTTTCACAATAATATTTATACCTGTTTTACGAAAGCATGTTGAATGTTTGAACTTGCATATTAGTGTTATATCACATGTGATATATCAAACAAAATAATGCACTAAAAAACCAATGTGTGTGTGTGTATATATATATATATATATATATATATATATATATATATATATATATATATATATATATATATATATATATATATATATGAGGATAACTTGGCTACAATTTTTGTAGCCAATTAGCTATAATCATTCACAATAAATACACAAACAATGAATCAGAGACCTACAGAAAAGAATAAGGGACCTACAAAAAAATTAATGGCCCACAATTATAGCACAAAATTGTAGCCAATGGGCTATATACAAATTGTTGAAAGTATATGAAAGTGCCCTCTGTTGAAAGATGCTCGTCATGATGGTTTAATTTATGTAAGTTAACGATCTACAGTTCATGAGACATATGACTTTTTTAAAGGTAAATTGCAAAAAATGTCCTTGTGGTATCTTGATTTTGCACCCCATGCCACTCCCAAACTATAATAAAAAAATGCTATTGTTCTTCACACTTTTGCAAAATTTATGTCTTTTTGTTGGCAAAGGGTTTTTACCCCCGGTAAATACTATTACTCCAGAAAAATTCAGTACATAGAATGTGTGTGAATCCCACATCTGAGCCCATTATAAGCGAAAACAAATGCAACATTTTTACTTCAAATCAAAACCTAATATAATAATGACAAAACCAAACTTATACAAAATTGTTCTATAAATCTACTAACATCTACAATGACCACGAAACCTTATATCCTAAGTGCTACTGACAACTAATTGCTCTTCAGTTAAATCTTCGCATTCCTAATCAACATATAGGTTATAAGCATAATCTTCTTTCCAACGCTCATATAGGCTCTTCCTCCTAGTTCCACCTCCACTCTTTGATGCCATAAAATCTGCAGTTTCATCAAAGACATCCTCCACTTCATTATCACTATCCTCATTATCCACATCACTAACCTTATTCTTTCTGGTATTCGAACCAACCACATTAGACAAGGTAGGAGATGGCTACTCATTTGTCAACTGGACCTCATTCACAAGTGTTGCATCATTAGGTGTGTCAGTCAAGGTTTGAACAGGCTCCACATTATCTTTATGACCCTCTTCCCGATCTCCATCACGTGCATCATCCGTTTAACTTGTTCCCAAATTGAATGAGCACTCTCACAACTGTCCACAACTTCAAATATCCCAATTGGTAGTCTGAGTAATACTAGATGCATTGGTTGATCATCAGCTTTAGTCTGTTTCTTCTCATCATCATACAAATCTTCTTCAGTCTACACACGGATATAAGGTTGTACAAGTGGGAGCCATTTGGATCACCGGGTTCTTAAATTTGTCTTAGTTGATAAGGTCTTTCCATAATTGATTTGAGTAGAAACTACCCATTTGGGTTGATTTTAAGGTAGCGAAGCATTCGACTTGACCATTGTATGTATCTATCCTTTGACAACATAAGATAATGGTTCTCAGTACCGGCTACATAAATATCTTGTTGAGTTGCCTTTGTTGATATGTGAAAAATTCTTTTTCGGATCTATGATTTGATATTAGTATGGAAAAGTTCTTGCTGAATTAAAAGTTCTCGGCTTTTGAAAATATCTCGTCATTGACTTGTTTGACCAAAAATTTCTCGTTGTTTGATTTTAAAAGTTCTCGGTGATTAGTTTCTCAAATTGTTAAGTCCTTTGTTAATTCAAATGTAAATTATTCGGTTTTCCACAAAGTTCTTGTAGAAAAGTTCTCGGCTCTTTCTCCATTAAATTTCTCATAGAAATTAAAAGTTCTCGGTGAGTTGAAAAGTTCTCGGTGGTTCAAATTTCAAGTTGTTAAGTTCCTTTTCTTCAAAGGTTCAAATTACTCGGTTTAATACAACTTTCCGCGGTGTCAAAGTTCTCGGTTTCAAACATTATACAAAAGTTCTCGTAGATTTATGAAAAGTACTTGGTGAAGGCAAAGTTCTCGTAGTTTCTGAAATTACTCGGTGTGTACTTTTTCTAGGTGTTAAGGTTCTTGCCTAAAAAAGTCTAAATTACTCAATGATTCCCAAAAAGTTCTCGATGGAAATTACTAGGTGCCACGTCACAAACTAAAAAGTTCTCGGTGATAAAGTTCTTGTAGGAAATTTCTAGGTGCCACGTCATGAGTTAATGGAATCCCCACTTCACCGACTAAATTTATAGGTGCCACGTCACCGCCAACAAATTTCAAAGCTACTACATAAAAATGAATTCACCGACTTTCTTTTAGGTTACCGAGTAAAATCCCGACTATTTTTTCTACTCAAATCACCAAAAGCTCCTATTTTTGTGTTTGGTTTTGGTTTTTTCTTTGATAGATCACTAAGTTAACACCAAAACCAACATAAAAATCAAAACTTTAACTAATATAACCACTAGATCTACAAAAATGATTATTGGAAAGTACTCTATGTTACTTGGTTTTGTATTTTTGTGTATAAAATCTATCCAAACACTTCTTAAACTATCAAACAAACACAATATCTATCACATTTCATACATAAAATAACCTTATATTCTAGGGAGAAAGAGATGGACGTGAGGATAAAGAGAGAGAAAGAGAAGTGGAGAACAAAAACTAGTACACACTCATACTAGGTGTATTTCTCCTAAAGAAATGAACTCCCACACCACCTATCAAGCTAGGGGGTTTTAGGTGGGCCGGTTATTGGTCTGCGCCTTTTAGCCTATTAGATTACGAAATGGACTTAAATGCTAGCAACCTATTACACATTTATATTTGACTAATCAACACAAGGTTCGTTTAGTAGTAATGACCGTCACTTTAATCCCTAACACTATTCTTGTCAATTGGTATCCTTTCATGGAATTTAAGAGGGAGAGAGACCTCAGACAAGAAGACCCTATTTATCCTTTTTTATTCATTATTGTGGTAGAATCCCTTCAAGTGACTATTTTTATGCTTGAGATAAAGACATCATCTACAAGGTTCTTTCATTAATGGTGGAGACACATATCTTTTCCCCAATACGCGGATGACACTATTTTTTTGGTGAGTGGGCAATCGAATGCAAAAAAATTAATATACATCCTAAAGTGCGTCGAAAAGGCTTTGGGTTAAGGTGTCAACCTGAATAAAAGTTGTATCTTTGGTGTTGTTGTAAATTCAAACGTGGTTAATATGGTGGATCGGCTCACTAGTTATTGCTCAGGGTCTTTGCCATTCATATATTTGGGCCTTCGAGTGGGTAAAGCTTTGAAGCGTTATGATGCTTGGGATGATACTATTAATAGATTGAATAATCGTCTATCATCATGGAAATTAAAGCTTATGTCCATCAGGGGAAGATTAGTCCTCTACAAAGTAGTTCATGGTGCTCTTCCTTTATATAATCTTTCGTTGTTTTGTGCTCCGGTCAAAGTCATAGAAGGGGTATAGAAAATATTAGAATTTGGATTTTCTGGGTTTTCAAGGAAGACCAAAAAGGTGTGACTTGGTTAAGTTGGAAAAATACCATGGCAAGTGGCGATTTTGGTGGTCTTGGTGTGGGTAGTGTTGTGTCCATGAACCTAAACCTTCTTGGAAAATGGGCATTGGAGATTCCTTATAAGAAAAGATGCTATTTAGCGAAAGGTAATTTGTAGTATATATGGGAATGAAGGTGGTTTCAATCACGCATTTTATTATTATTATTATTATTATTATTATTATTATTTTATTTTATTTTTAATACTAGGATGTGGGTGAACACCACACCTCAGCCCGTTACAAAGACGGGAAAACAAATGCGCCATTTGTGCTTCCAACCAAATGTATCATTAGTATGACAATCCAAACTTATGAAACACTATTCTATCAAAATAAGAACGTCTAGTATGACCACGAACCTTTATTTCAAAAGCATAAAAAATAGCTAAGTATTCATCAATCAAATCTTCGCAGTCATCTTCATCATACGGGTTATAATCATAATCATCCTTTCAACGCTCGTATAGGCTCTTCCTCGCGATTCCACATTCACTCTTAAATGCCACGAAATATATTAAAAACGTCTTCCACTTTATCATCACTATCCTCGTCACCCATATATTAAACGTTGGCTCCTTATTTGCAAATTGTACCTCATTCACTAGTATAACATCATTAGGCATACTTGTCAAGATATGAATAGGCTCCACATCAGGCTTGTTACCCTCATCTACATCAGTTTCAGCCCTTATGTAACTACTCCTATTTGCACCCAATACATCATCATTTTCAGCCGATCTAAGTGCATCAAAGGGGTTCGAACAACTTTCC
Source organism: Artemisia argyi (assembly GCA_030686995.1). NCBI lineage: Eukaryota > Viridiplantae > Streptophyta > Magnoliopsida > Asterales > Asteraceae > Artemisia > Artemisia argyi. The sequence continues at coordinate 44,068,231 of CM060690.1, read as the reverse complement.
TCTTTACTAGTTGTTTCAGTATTGTTCTTTATACCACTTGTAGTAGTACAGTTCTTTTTAAAAACATGTTTATCTACCCATGTGGTTGATTTAAACTGAAATTTAGAACCCATATTAAAACCACTGACTTGTTTCTTTCCACTAACTCCAGCATTACTTCGGTTCAAATTCGTACCACCTGAATGCACCTCCCCACGATTTATAGGCTTAAAAGGAACCATTTTAGGGCAATGATCAGATTCATATCCAAAAATATTCCAATTAGCACATCGAGAAGGAGTCCATTCATATTCAATAGAAATGGTTTCGTACATGTATTCCTCATCCTCCAAGTTTGGGATAGCAATAACCATTGAATCCTTCAACGTTTTTTCAACACTAACTTCAATCACAGTACGCGCATAGCTATTATGACCCCATGATTCATTGCACATCGTACTAGTAAAAGAAACAAGCATTAACAACTTACCAATCTTAGTTGCAATAGCAATAAGTCCATCAGCAGTATATGCCACCATAGGAACTTCATGAAATTTAATCCAAACTAGAACACGAGTTAACTCCTATTTTTTCAAAATAGTAGATGTAGTACCTTTTTTAAGAATTATCAGTATGTTACGGATTGTCCAAGGACCATTCTCAAGAACATCATCAACCCATTTTTTGGAACCAAATTGGAAAAGGAAAAAACTATTGGTGTTCATCATAATCTTTTATATGCCTTATTTTCCCCAAGTGTTAAAACATAATTCTGCACTATTGGAAATGCCACATGTTTACCAATAAAATAATCATATAATGAGTTCGCCAATCTACCACTTACCTCCTCCACAGATGATCAAGGTATAACTACCTCGCATTTACTAGAAGCAGGTGTAGTAAGAAAACAAAGTTACCTTGAGTTTTGTTTCTGTCAACACTAAGCACATCAACAAAAGGACCCAAAATTTTCCCATTATTTCCCCCTCCCCGAGAATCATCCACTTACTTTCCTTTGTTAGCAGCATTTGAAGTACCACCAACCTCACATCCTTGCTACTTTCCTCCCTCACCACGTCCGTATACACATTTTTAGAAGCATCATGAGAAGGCTTTAATGGTTTCCCATCATCACCCACAAACACGAGCTTTCCTTCAAGCTTATGACTTTCAAACTCACGGATCTTTGTAGCTAACAAAGTAGTAGTAGGACTACTGAATGCCTCTGATAAAGTAGGGACCGATCCCATTGTATAATCTTTTCCTCATATTCAAACAATCGGATTATTACCCAAAACAGAATCAGTTTTCCGTCCATCTTTTTTCTTGTGATTGCTACCCCCCCCCCCCCCCAACCCGAATCAAGAAATCCCCTTTGCATACTTACATTAATATAACCCAATAAAAACCACAAAAACAAGAAGTTCACGCAAAGCACTAACTTCAACACAGACCGGTGAGCCCATAAAAAGTGTTTCAAAAATTTGAAGCACAAACGAATACCAAAAAAATCTGCACCAAGAATGTACCCCAAACCAACTAGGTCGATTTAAGTTACCAACAGTTAACGCACCTTTTAACCAACAAACAATCAATCGAAACATATTGGAAGAAACCAAGATCGATTTAGATTAGGAGCACCAAAACCACATATATAAGTTAAACCCTAGAAGTAAGATCAAAACCCCAACGACCCTTATTCAAGAACGGGATAAAACAATGGAATGGATTAAATACAGGATATCAATCACTAACCATGCTCGATCAAGTGTTGAATAATGTTAGGATCGATCAGGAATCAAAAACTGATTTAGGGTTATGTTTCAATCGCCAATATCGCTAAAAGGTGGGGGGGGGGGTTAAGCATATCATGTGGTTGGTTCTGGTATTAAGAACGGTGTTTGGCCTAACATTTTAAGTAAGCGGTTGTTATTGATTCTATTGGAGTTGCTTTCCGTAGCTCGTTTATCCGGAAAGTAGTTGTCTTGTTTTGGAAGGTGGTTAGGCTGGATGAGGGATCGTGTCTTATGGCAAAATTTCCTTGTCTATGTGCCTTAGATACAAACCCGGACTGCAAAGTTTGTGGTCAACGGATTCTTACTAATGCTTCTTGGGCGTCCAATTGGTGTTTAAGGGTTCAGCCTAGGGATAAAGCTACTAATGATGTGCACAATTTCACCTCTCTCCTTTATGGGATTTCTTTGTCGACGGTTGACGAGTATCGGTGGATGTGGGTACTCAACCCCAAGGGTGAATTTTCGGTTAATTGTCTTTCTAAGTTAATCCATAAGAAGCTTCCTTCCCCTAGAAGTGGAAGTCCGGATCGTAATCTAAACTAGAACAATTAGGTTCCAAAGAAAGTCAATGTTTTTATCCGGAGGGTTATTAATGATAGGTTGCCTCATTTATCAAATTAGGACAAAAGAGATACTTGATGAGTGCGCAAACACTCATCATTTTTATCGTATTTAAACTGCCAAAACATACAAAAACAATCGAAAAGTCATCAAAATACTTAAATTATCCCAGGGATTGTGTTTTATGTGATTTAAATGCAAAATGAGCAAAAACAAATGAAAAACGATCAAAGTTTGCAATATTGGCAGTTTCAGTCCCCCAAGTTTCAAAATTTGTCAAAAATAGTCCCTATGCATTTATTTTGAAAGAAAAGTCAACCCAAGTCCTTAAAAAAATCAAAAGTTATCAAAAACGGACTTTGGGTGAAAAGTTTGGAAAATTTACATCTTTTTTTTGGGTAAAAGGTCAACGACCCGGTAAATATATAACTCCAAAAAACGTTTAAGTACAACGGATATGGGTGAATCCCATATCTCAGCCCGTTACATAGGCGAAAAGCTTACATAACAAGATACTTCCTATTTTCAAAACAAGAAAAGAAACCATTACTCACATGATAGTAGTGACTCTGACAAAAGATAAACTACTTCCTACGACCTTGGAGATTAAAACCATAAATGGCATTAAGAGCATCCAATTCCCCTGGCATTAAGAGCATCCAATTCACGCTCATGACCACCACCAAAAAGATTTGCTGATTCATCGAACGTGTTAAGAACCTCCTCTTCATCACTATCCGAAACCACAACCTCACCCACTTTAGAAAATGGGTTAGCCCTCTTAGTGACAGAGGTAGACGGAATAGGATGACCAGCATCATCCACAAGAGTAGCTTTCCCATCAATCAGCAGCTTTTCAAGCTTACTAATTTTCTCAACAATAGGAGTAGAACCACCTTCCACTGTTCCCATAGAATCACTCACAAGCGGTTCTTGCATATCACTCACAAGAGGGACTTGTGAAGTAGTACCAGTCGTAATCGACTCATCTTTATTAACTTCCATTGTACAGCCAGCATCCACATCCTTGTTAGTAACAACCTTAGGAATACCAAAACCATCTGTATCATCCATATTAAGAGCATCAAACTGATTAGAAGTAGTGATCTTGGTTCCACTCATACTAGCCACATCAGAAGCCTTCTTCGTAATGACATTAGCTTTCTTTGATTCAGAAAGAGTCTTTTTGGGCTGATATACAAAATGCTTTCCCAACACAGGTTTGGTAAAACCTCCTCGACCCGAATTCGAAGCAACATGCTTACCCTTCTTTTTATTGTTAACAGGCTGAAAACCATCACTTGCATTCACAGTAGGTTGAGCATTCAGTATGACAACCTTAGGGCACTCAACCAAAGTATGTCCAAATACCTTACATTTATCACAGCGAGGCGGTTTCCACTCATATTCTACCCGGATCTTTTCAATAGTCGAACCCGTACCATCAAGTAGAGGAATCTCAACAGTGAGACTGTCCTTTAGTACCTCATCCGATTTTACTTCAATCATACACCTAGCAAAGCTACTCCGGCCCCAAGATTCCTTGCACATTTGACTAGTAAAGGCATCTAACCTTTTGGGCGTCCCAATCACTGTAGCAAGAAGGCTAAGCCCGTCATCAGAGAACATAGCTAAAGGAACATCATGGAATTTAACCCACACCGGAATGTTAGTCAAATCCTCTTTAAGCAAGTTGGTGTTCAATGTCTATGGTTTAAGTATAATAGGGACATTACGAATCAACCAAGGACCATTATCAAGGACATCATCGACACCTTTCTTCGAAGTAAACTTGAAGAAAATGAAACCCTTAGCATTCATCATAACCTTTTGTAAACCATACTTAGCCCACGCATTGCGAACATAATAATCAACAACTGGAAAAGCAAGGCGTTGACCAAGGAAGTATCCGTAGAAAGTATTCTCGAACCTCATGTTAACCTCTTGCACTACATTCATTGGGACTGATAGATCAACATCAGCCTTCTTCTTGCTACATTCCAACCTACGAAAGTTTGTAACTTGTTTCAGAGGTTCATTAGAAGTAGCACCCGCGTAAGAAACCAACTTCACTCCCGTACCATTAGTAGTATCATCCTTGTGAGAATTAGGACCAGAAGTAACAGGAGGAGTACTGGTAATATTAACTTCATTAGCTCCAATCTCACTTTGGATTTTATTCATGGCATCATCAAAATTCTGATGCGCATTATCAATCAAGTGTTTCACAGATTCGGCACTAGTAACCCGCTCCAAGTCGTCACCAAGTGATGTATCTTTCATAAGTGGAATCGGCTCCACTTTCTGAGTACCATTCATAGAACAATCACTAGCATCATCCACATTCAAACTAGAACTCGTCACATCAGGAAGATTCTTCTTGACAACCGATTCCTTACTCACACTCTTAGGACTCAAGAAACCCTTATTCATCTCTCACCACCAATAAACAATCAAAGCGTAACAGACTCAATTAAACCAGCAGCAAGCAAAACCAATTCAGAAAAAAAAAACCCTAATCGCTTAGGGTTTAATCATGACGCCCCAACAACCTAACCAGCTTCCATGATCCAATCAATATGATACAGTGGATAGAATATAGGATCAGGATCGACTAAGGAGTAGGAACCCTAAAGTCGATTAATAAAAAACGATAAGACAGAAACCCTAAGTATGCGATTACAAGAAACTCACCAAATCCGTAAGATACCAAGTGTTAATTCAACAAGAAGCAAAAGATAAGAGTGTTAAATCACAGGATTATGCAGGGAATCAAAGAGGTTTGGTGGAATTTGATGGATCGAGAATCGTTTTAGGTTGTTAGGGTTTTTCTCCAGAAATAGTCCCTGGGAATTTTGAAAATTAAAAAAATTTCAAAAATGGGTTTTGGAATATCAAACCTTGCATCTTTGGTCCTTAGTGATACTTTGGGGAGAATTACATTTTAAGTCCCTTGGTTTTGATCAATTGCAAAAATGGTCCTTGTGTACACTATTTTTCCAACCGGACCCTTAATTTAATAAAACCAAAACCAAACCAAACCCAAAACACACTCCAAGCCCACCCTTATAACTCCCTCAGCCCATCACCAACTTCAGCCCACTCCCCACTCAAATAATATTACCCCGTTTTTCCCCCTCAGTCAAACAAGGTCAAACCTTGACCTTCTTCTCCTCCCAGCCTGTAAAACCTCACCAAATACTCCACCTCCCCCCTCCTCCACATCAACAAGCCCATTCCATGTCCCCCCCAACTCCCAAATGCTTACTGATGAGTGTGTAAATACTCATCATTTTTTATCGTATCTGAACTGCCAAAACATCTAAAAACACCCAAATACGCATCAAAATACTGAAATTATCCCAAAAGTGTGTTTTATATGTTGTAGATGCAAAATGTTTAAAAACAAATGAAAAATGAACAAAGTTTGCACAATTGGCAGTTTCAGTCCCTCAAGTTTCAAAAATTGACAAAACTAGTCCCTGAAAGTTTAAAACAAAAGAAAAGTCAACCCAAGGCATAGAAAAGTCAAAAATTATGAAAAACGATCCTTGGGTAAAAAGTTTGAGAAAATTACATGTTTGGTCCCTGTACTTTGCAATTTGGCAAAAATGGTCCCTAGGAGTTTTCAAAATAGAAAATGTCAAAAATCACCCTTGTACTATTCACCTATGTCAAAAATTGTCCTTATTACCACTTTGGATTATTTACAAATTGGGTCCTCAATTTTCAGAATGTTTCAAAATTGGTCGTTGTGTAATATTTCAACAAAACCAAACGGACTCCCTTAATACTACTACACCCTCCCTAAAATCCAAACCCAAATAAAATCCCAAGGCCCACTCCACTCTCAAACCTGGCCCATAACCAACAGAAGCCCACACCCTTTCTATTATTTAGAACGGTCAACATGACCGTTTGACCTCCACCTCCTCCAACACCCCGTGACCTCTGCAACCTTCATCATCACCCCCCCCCCACTCCACACTCAATAATCATGATATCTACCCTCCCTCTTGCCTAACCAAACAACAACCACAGTCGAAAAATACCCTTCTGGCATCAATATACCAAAGAACAGACAAGGAGAAATTGGGCGCCAAAATTGTTTGAACGGCTGAGATTGTTTCTATTGATCCTAGGGTCACAAGCAATGCTGGGAAAGCTCAATGGGTCCCACAAAACCCTAATTGGAAAGTATTTAAAGGAAGAGAAGCAGCTGAGCATGGGTGTTAGGATTTTTAGTTTTAATTTAATTTTATTTCAAGCATTGTAATTTTAATTCTAAATCAAGAAAACTCAGTTGTAATGTATTTCACTTAGTATTAATACAAGTTGTTGTTTCAGAAATTCAAGTCTCTATTTAATTTTCAGCTTACTCACAAATACAAAATAAGAAATAAGAAATAAATAAATGAAAATGAAAAAAAAATATAAGAAGATGGCATGCAGAAATGTTGGAGTGGTTTAGAGGCTTCATGGGAAGCCAATAGGAATTTCATTTGGTCTATGGTACCTCAGTCAAAGCAGGAAAGCAATTTGTGAGTAATCTCTAAAATTCTCACATTCTTACTGTTGATTATTTTGATCCTATGTACTAGTGTTATTATGCTTATGTGATATAACTGGATTTAGTTTTAGATTGAATGCTCATTGTGTTGTTTGATCTCTATTCCCTTGCTTCACTCATTAAACTGACAAAACAAGGTTTAATATAGGTTCTTGAGTTAATGCTGTTACTGTTGGGATTATGATGTTTAAATAGGTCCATCATCTCATAGCTTAAACCTGCTTATCAGTTTCTTAACCTACAAAACCTGTCCATTCACAAAAGCTTTCAAAATAGTTTCAAAAGGGGTGTTTGGTTCTAGTGTGTTTACTGTGTTAGCTGCCATTTCAGTGGTAACTTTTGATGTAGTTAACTCACATTAGGTGGTACTAGACTATTGGTAACAAAAATTCCAGTGACCAATTGAAAAAAGTCAAAAATCCCTTGTCAATTCCACCACAGGTTTCACTGTTGAGAATATAGGTTTCTAATCTATCCATTCGGTCTCACAAGTAGTTAAAGCAGCTTTAGTTAGTCTTAATATAGCCTAATACAACATGATTAGTCAGTAAATTAAGTTCAAACTTCAATTTAGTCAACTGTGGTGTGTAAACTAAAAAGTCAAAATCACTTGGATCTCAGAAAAACCAAATCTTCCACGAATTTTCCTAATTTTTATGAGTGGAATTAAGCTTTGAAACTTGTTGTAGTAATAATATACCAGCTCAACTTCATATTCATAGGGTTGTATGATTTTTATGATTTTTTCTTATGGACCTTTTTACCCCTCAAAGTGACTTGCAGGGGGACTGATTCCCCTGTGCACAGACCCTCACCACCACACCACCACCTTTGGTGGTGGATTGTGGCCACCTCAGTGGCCCCCAAAGCTTGATTTAGCTTCCTAACTGTTCACAAGCTAGAAAGCTTGCAATTTTAACCAAGTTTGAGCTTTTAACCTCTGTGGACCCCACCTGTTTAAGGTCTGTTTGTTTGTCCCCAAATATGTCTCAGCCTAGAACTTTTTGAGCTTATTGTGTGCTTATTGCTTAATCAGGTGTCTTAGTTGGTTGATTTTAGCTTAAAAGTACCCAAATAACTTAGTTGAACCTGTTTTCACCATTGTGGACCCCACACTAGCTTATTTGAGCTTATTCCTTTCATGGTCAATGAAAGTCAAACTGTTGGCTTTTTTTGGCTTAGCACACAGCTTATTTGTGAGCTTAACCAAAAGTCCCTTCATAAAAGTCTCTTAAATTAAGTAGTAAATCAGTTTGGTAAAAGAAAATTTAGAAAAAGGCAAAAATTTAGAAAGTGATAGCCTCTATTTAAGCTATTTTGGCTTATTTTCTGCTTATTTAAAAGCACTTTTCATTTTTAACTTTTTCTCAGGCTTCTTTTTAGTTAAAATAATTTTAGGAATTTGTTTAGATTTTTCCTTGCTCATTTAGTATTTTTTTTTATATTTAATTTTAGTTCAAATTAATTAAATAATTAGTTTTAATTAATATTAAATAATTTAAAAGGTAGAAAAATCGGTTTTCTGTTTTAAAATTAGTTTTATAATATTTTAGAATTTTCTAAATTTAATTTTCATTTTTCTAGTTAATTTTCATAATTAATTAATAATTAGTTTAATTTAATTAATTAAAAAGTAATTAATAATTAGTAATTAATTAAATAGTGTAAAAATTATTTTTCTTTTTCTAAAAATTTTCTTATATCATTAGGATTGTATAAATATAATTTTCACGTTCGTAGGACTTTATTTGCTCACGTTTCACTTTTTATTTTGCGCGTTCGCGTTATTTTTAATTCAAACGCGCGTTTTTAGGTTAACTCACGTTTCTAGGTAATCTGATCATCAGTAATTGTTCCATTAGTGTTTCTAAGTTAATTTCAATAATAATCTCGTAGTTTAATCACTCAAATCAAATTCCTGGTCCTTCTGTTAAATCACCCGATCACTTTAAACGTTTTTTAATACAATTGCTTGCCTCGCTGGGACATAACGACCCGGGAATACACTGTACTCCTTGGTTAGTTGGTTTTAGACGTTTGACTTGGTTGACCATCACCTGGGAAACTTATTTGACCGTTTTGGACCAATCACTTACAAGGAGCATTAATTATCCTCAAAACCTTCCAAGCAACTCCATCTGACATTAATGGCGCCAAAACCACTTTTGATGGCTAGGATCATTCCCACCCAATCCAATGGGTGGGATTTACTCAGAGAAGTTTAATGAAGCCATTGGCAACCATATAAAAATAGGAGAAGCAGTGAAGAAAAAGATATAGTATAACTTAGCAAAAATTAGGTCGTTTGTAATATTTTAAGTTTGTAATTGTATTTTTAAGCTTTTTATTATCAAATTCAGTGATATCAGTGTAATGTGAACCTTTTTTATTATTGAAATTCAGTAATTCAGTTTAAAATCCATTGTGTACAATTTTCATTGAAAATTTCAAATATGGTTTAATATAGTGTATGTTGTTATTATGGACTGAACTAGAACACTTAGGCTCCCAGGAAGCTTATAAGAGCTACTAGTTACCTTAAAATTCCATTTAGTTAACAAAAATCACAAATCAAAAATTGGTCAACAAAAGTCAAACTGAGAGTCTTGGGTTTGGATTCTGGATTCAGAGGTGATTTGGAAGCATGGAAAGATTTGGAGACTTGGTTTAGATCCTCAGGGAGGAGTTAGGAATCACTTGGTTCTCTTGGTTCTTGTTTTTGGTGCTCACAGTCACTAAATTGTAAGCATTTACCCATTTTTCAAGCTCATTTCCTTTAAACATCATTATATTTGCTTGATTCTGTTTATTATGTGTTGTATTTAGAGTTTTTAGTGATAATATAATCATAATAATAATAGTTGTTCATTAGTATCAATATTTGCTAGTATTTCCAATTTTTAAGTAAAATTTAGCATTTTGTGATTTCTGAGTTGTTGTTGTGGTTTGTTGATATATTTGAGCTTAAACATGTTTACTTCATCATAATATATGGTTTTGTGTTAGTTGTAGGGATTAAACCTTTTGTTTACTTTGAAAACCTCCAAAACAGTTACAATAAGGGGGTGGTTGGCACATGCATGTCCCCTGTGTTCTAGTTGTTTTTCTTTGTCACACTTAGTTTAAATAAGTTACTTTAGTTAATATTAGGTTTAGGAAATCATAAAATCCAGGGTGTACGTGAAAGAAAGTCAAAAATCATACTCATTTCACCCTCACAGTCAACTGTGAGGGCATTGTGAGTCATAAACCTTTCAAACTAGTTCACAATTAGTAAATATAGCTTAGTGTAGTTGTATTATTGCTTATTATATGTTTCTTAACTAGTAATCATCAACCAAATTTCACCAAAGTCAATTTGCAAGTTTTACTCAAAAAGTCAAAATGCATCATTTCAGATTTTTTCAAAATTAGCAAGATTTTTGTAGAATTTTGTGGTTGCTATTAAGCTTTGAAACTTATTGTATGTTTAATATGTCAGCTAAACTTGTGATTCCCATGTTGGTTATGTTTTTGTGAATTATATTTATTGACTGAAATACCCTTGGAACACAGCTGCAGGGCAAACCATTGCCCTGTGCATCAGATCAGCCCCTCACCCCACCACCTTTGGTGGTTGTTTGTGGCCACCCCAGTGGGTCCCACAACCCACATTTGGCGTTTCCCAACCCCCCTCCTACCAGGGTTCAAAAGTTGAACCTTAGTTTGACCATAGGACCAGTGGAGCCCACTTGGTTTTTGACCAAAAGTTGAATTATATTTATTGACTGAAATACCCTTGGAACACAGCTGCAGGGCAAACCATTGCCCTGTGCATCAGATCAGCCCCTCACCCCACCACCTTTGGTGGTTGTTTGTGTCCACCCCAGTGGGTCCCACAACCCACATTTGGCTTTTCCCAACCCCCCTCCTACCAGGGTTCAAAAGTTGAACCTTAGTTTGACCATAGGACCAGTGGAGCCCACTTGGTTTTGCCTCACAAAGTTGTCCCATTTCTGTCACAGATTCCATAATAAGCAAGTGCTTATTTAAGTTTTGTGGCTTATTCAAGCTGCTTATTTGGTTGAAACTTACTCAAGCATGTTCATGTAACTCAGAGAAACCAAATTTTACCATTGTGGACCCCACCTTAGTCCATTTGAGCTAAATTCCATTTTCAGTCAACAAAAGTCAACTATTGGACAAATAAGCACTCAAAGTGCTTATTTCTGGGTTACTTAAAATGTGTTTTCATAAAAGTTATTAGTTTTTAGTGTAAAATCAGTTTGGAAAAAGAAAAAACTCAAAAAACCAATTTTAATTATAGTGATAGCTTCTATTTAATATAAATTATCATTTTAATTTTCTTTTTAGCTTATTTATAACCAGTATATCATTTTTATATTTTTATTAATTGTCTTTTAGGTTAAAGTAACTCTAGAAATTTTTCCGGATTTTTCTTTTGTCTTTTAGTGGTTTTTAGAATTAATTTTAGTTTAACTAATTATTAATTAATATTAAGTAATTAAATAGCATAATTATATTTTATAAAGTACAACCTAGTTTTTATAATTTTTCTAGCTTTTATATAAGTTAAAATATTTTTATAAATTTTTCTATAATTTATACTGTTCATTTTCTATTTTTTATAATATAATTAGTTTAATTAGAAATTAATTAGTAATTATAATAATAATTAGTAAATTAGTTTAAAAATACATAAAATCAACTTTTTATAATTTTTTAGGATTCCTGTGATGGTTAATTAGATTTGTAAAATTTTTCTTAATTTTCTAAGCCTTTTTAGTATTTTTCATAATTCTAATTAGTTTAATTAGTTAAGAAATAGATAATTAGTAATTAATTAATAATTAATAATTAAATATTGTAAAAATAGTTTTTCTTTTTCTTAAAATTTTCTTTATTTGTTAGGATTGTAAAAATAATAATTTTACACTTGTAACCTTTTCCGTTCATCAGTTGTACTTTCAGTTTCGTTTGTCAGCGTACGTTTTTAATTAAAACGTACGTTTTTAGGTCTTAGCTCAAATCTTCTTAATCTCAATTCCCGTAATCAATCACGTAGCTTTCCTAAGCTATATCTGTTATTAATTTCCAAATAATTCTTATCACAACCCTTTTTCTGTGAATAATCACCCGATCACAAGTACGCTAAAGCACAATTCACTCCTCGTCGGGACATAACGACCTGGTGATACCCTTTATTTCTCGGAAGCATTGGTCTAGGCTCTTTGACCTTGTTGACCATTTCCTTGGTCAATTTAGGTTGGCTGCTTTTGCACCAATCAATTTTTGGCGCCACTGCCGGGGAGGTGTGCCCGTTTCTGTAGCGTCATTTGAGATTAGTGTTATTTCACCTCAATCACTGTACAAAAACCACCACTTTTGTAAATTTTAAATCAAAACATAAAAAAGTCATTAACACTTTTTCTAAAGTGTTAAAACACCAAAAAAAAATAAAAACAACAAAATAGATCGTAACGTTTTCTGAATCGGTTTTCTTTTAAGGTGATTCTTAAAGAGAAACGATTTTAGATTACGAGACGATACCAAAAATATTGTCCAAAAGTTTTTAAACCCATACACAAAACTCAAAAACATCTGTCTTTTCTTGTGAATAATAATAAATACATAAAAACCAACCGTCGCAAACCAAGACAGATCACCTACCAACTGGGGGTGTGAACATAATAAGTTCCCAAACCAAAGATATAAAACTTGCCTTTGTATCCCTGTGAGTGGTGTACCTTTATTAAAGAAGCCACTTGGTTGTGATTATTGGTTTAAGTTCACTGTGGATTTCCCTCGATTTTGTTTGATTGGTTTTATCTCTAGTGCATGCGCACTCGTTCTTCAAGGTCCACGAGCCCATTACGTGAGCTTGTTCAGAAACCTCGAAGACCTCGTAGACGTTCAGCACCAACAGTCGGATCTGAGATCCGTACTGTTGCCACACCCACTGTCACCATGGCGGAAGACCGCCCCATGTGTGAGCTTCTCCAAGCACCCATTGAGGGTTACGGAGATGCCATTGTTGTTCCAGCCATCGTGGCTGATAATTTTGAGCTCAAAACCGGGTTACTCAATCTTGTAACCTCAAGTCAATTCTACGGTTTTGAGAGGGACGATCCTCATGCTCACATTCGATGGTTCAATAAAATTAGTTCGACCATCAAGAACATGAATGTCCCTTGTGAAGCAATAAAACTTCTTCTCTTCCCATTCTCCTTGGAGGGACAAGCCCGGATTTGGCTTGAAAAACAACCTCCTCGATTTATTGAGACATGGGAAGATCTTGTCAAAAAAATTATGAATGAATTCTTCCCACCTTCCAAGACCACGAGTCTTAAGAACGAAATCACAAAGTTCACTCAAAAATATGATGAATCTTTTGGTGAAGCATGGGATCGCTTCAAAGAATTACTTCGCAAGTGTCCACATCATGGTTTCTCTGAGTTGATGCAACTCGATACTTTTTACAATGGCGTGAGCCAAGCTGATCAGGATTCTCTCAATGCCTCCGCGGGAGGTAATTTCTTGAGTAGAACCACAAAAGAAGCTTTGCAAATCATAGAAAACAAGTCCAAGGTCCGCTCTACACGAAGCAAACCGATTGTTTCTCAAATCAATGCGGGTCCTTCCACTTCATCTTCTGTGATTCAATCTAGCACGGATGCTAAGATTGACAAGCTCACTGAAGTGATCCAAGCTTTGGTTCTCGCCCAAACAAAGAAAGTTTCATTTCCACAACATCCTCCACCTGCTGAGGTTAAAAAAGTGGAAGTCTGTGTGACTTGTGGTGGGCCTCATGCCTACTACAATTGCACAACTACTGATGGTACTCCATATGAAGCTCATGCTGTAGTCGGGTCCCAAAATCAAGGAGGCAATCAATATCGCCCTCCTATGGACCCTAGCTATCGTCCTCATCATCATTATCCTGGACCTCCTGGTTTTAATCAAAACCAAAATGTCCAAAACCGTGGCTAAAATCAAAATAGAGCGAACCAAGGTTTTCAAAACCAAGGTAACTTCAATCAGGGTCACGGTTTTCACAATCAAAACCAAGGTTTCCAAAATCAAGGTTTCCAACATCAAAATCAAGGAAACTTTACCCGGAACCAAGGTCAGGGTAATTTTAACCCGGGATATTTTCATGGAAACAACAACCCTAATCAGGGAAATTTTCAAAATCAAGGTCCCAATCCGAACAATCGAGCTCCAAATATTCCTAATCCGAATCAAGCCATTGTTCCAACCGGGCCTTCATCTGACGAGTTGTTGAAACAATTCATGAAGTCCCAAGAAGAGTTGAACAAGTTGCTGGTCAGCCAGATTTCTGACATCAAGAAGTCTTTAAATGATCGACCCTCGGGCTCAGGTACTACTTTATCGAGCAACACGATCGCTAACCCGAGGGGCGATGCTAAGGCGATCACAACACAAAGTGGTGCTTCATATGATGAATCCGCGATTCCTACTACCTCTTCTTCCTCTCCTCCAAAGGTAGTGGAACGTGAACCTGAGGTGACAAAGGACAAGGTGCAAACTCCTAGCCCACGAAGTACAGCACACGTCCAACCTCAGGTTATTCCTGAAACCAGATGTAAGCCTGGAGTTGTCTTTGATCCACCAAAATCTCCAGTGGACAACCCTAAATCTAAAACTTCTATTCCCTATCCATCACGTCTCAGTGAACAAAAGCTCTGCGAAAAAGCTAATCACCAAATGGATAAATTTTTCCAAATCTTCCAAGATTTGCATTTTGATATCAGCTTCGCGGATGCTATTCTCTTGATGCCCAAATTTGCATCGACAATCAAAAATCTGTTGAGTAATAAAGAGAAACTCTTTGAGATGACAAGAACTCCACTGAGTGAGAACTGCTCAGTAGTTCTTTTGAAAAAGCTTCCTGAAAAGCTTGGAGACCCCGGGAAATTTCTCATTCCTTGTACTTTCCCGGGTATAGTTGAATGCTTCGCCTTGGCCGATCTAGGTGCTAGCATTAACCTGATGCCATATTCTGTGTGGAAGAAACTCTCTCTTCCCGAACTTACCCCCACTTGCATGACTTTAGAGCTTGCCGATCGTTCAATTTTTCGTCCCATTGGCATTGCCGAGGACGTATTTGTTAAAGTGGGGAAGTTCCATTTTCCGGCAGATTTTGTGATTGTTGACTTTGATGCCGATTCTAGGGTCCCTCTCATTCTTGGAAGGGGATTTCTTAGAACTGGGCGAGCTCTTATCGATGTATTTGAGCATGAGATCACATTACGTGTTGGAACGGAAGCCATAACCTTCAACCTAAATCAAACTTCGAGATACTCCTCCAATTATGACTGTGAATCGGTGAATCAAATTGATGTCATCGATGTTGCTGCTGAGGAGTATTCTCAAGAGATTTTAGGTTTCATTGATGATTCTTCGAGTGAAAATCTCTATTCTCAAGAGATTTTAGGTTTCATTGAGGATTCTTCGAGTGAAAATCTCACTCAATCTTCTCATCCCATCATAGCCAATTCTTCTCCTTCCCTCACTCCGTTTGAGGGAAGTGACTTCATCTTAGAAGAAATTGAGGCCTTTCTCAAAAGTGACTCGATTCCCGATGGAATCGATAACCAAGAGATTGACCCCGAGAGGGATATTCTCATACTTGAAAAATTATTAAACGAAGATCCCTCTCCTCTTCCTGTTCTACCACAAACACTTCATAAAGAGGAAGTCAAAAATGTTGAGAAAACTGATGACTTCCCTGAGGTTGAACTTAAGGACTTTCCGCCTCATCTTGAATATGCATTTCTGGAGGGTGATGATAAATTACCCGTCACAATTGCTAAAGACTTAAGTTTTGAGGAAAAGGCTGCTCTCATAAAGGTTTTGAAGTCTCATAAACAAGCAATTGCTTGGCAACTCTCCGACATCAAGGGCATTGACCCTGAATTTTGTACTCACAAGATTTTAATGGAGGACGACTTCAAACCTGCAGTCCAACAACAAAGAAGGGTGAATCCAAAATTTTACGAGGTTATCAAACAAGAGGTTTTAAAACTTCTTGATGCCGGATTGATTTACCCTATCTTGGACAGTCCTTGGGTCAGCCCAATTCATTGTGTTCCAAAAAAGGGTAGCATTACTGTTGTCACAAATGAGGAGAATGAGTTAATTCCAACTCGTTTGGTTACGGGGT
Organism: Artemisia argyi; assembly: GCA_030686995.1. Lineage (NCBI taxonomy): Eukaryota > Viridiplantae > Streptophyta > Magnoliopsida > Asterales > Asteraceae > Artemisia > Artemisia argyi. Next base: position 44,052,138 of record CM060690.1, on the reverse strand, counting down.
GGCGTGTCTGCATTGACTATCGCAAGTTAAATGATGCCACCCGTAAGGATCATTTTCCTCTGCCCTTTATGGATCAGATGCTCGAGAGATTAGCGGGGAATGAGTACTATTGCTTCCTCGATGGTTTCTCGGGTTACTTTCAGATTCCCATTGATCCGCAAGATCAGGAAAAGACCACGTTCACGTGCCCCTACGGAACTTTTGCGTATAAACGTATGCCATTGCCCATTTGGCCTATTTAATGCTCCGGGCACGTTTCAAAGATGTATGATATCCATATTTTCCGACATGATCGGAAAAACTATGGAGGTCTTTATGGACGATTTTTCAGTCATTGGGGATTCGTTTCAATCATGCCTCTCCCATTTAGACGACATGCTAAAACGTTGTGAAGACACAAAGTTATGTCTAAATTGGGAGAAGAGTCACTTTATGGTCAAAGAGGGCATTGTCCTCGGCCATAAAATTTCAAAGAACGGGATTGAGGTTGACAAAGCCAAAGTGGATGTCATTGCAAAATTACCTCATCCCACAACCGTGAAAGGTGTTAGGAGCTTTTTGGGTCATGCCGGTTTCTATCGTAGGTTTATTCAAGATTTTTCTAAAATCGCCCGGCCTATGACCCATCTCCTCGAAAAGGATGCTCCTTTTATCTTCTCCCCCGAGTGCATCGAAGCTTTTGAAACACTTAAGAAAAAGCTTACCGAGGCACCGATTCTTGTTGCCCCCGATTGGGACTTGCCCTTCGAGCTCATGTGTGATGCTAGTGATTATGCTATAGGGGCAGTCTTGGGGCAACGAAAAACAAAACATTTTCAGCCTATACACTATGCCAGCAAAACTATGACCGAGGCTCAAAGCCATTACACCACCACCGAAAAAGAATTATTAGCTGTGGTGTATGCTTTTGAAAAATTCCGGCCATACTTGATACTGACCAAAAGCATAGTGTATACGGATCACTCGGCTTCGAAGTACCTTTTTGCAAAACAAGATGCAAAGCCGAGACTTCTCCGTTGGGTTCTCCTCCTACAGGAATTTGATATCATTATTCGTGATAAAAAAGGAGCTGAAAACCTAGCTGCTGATCATCTCTCCCGATTGGAAAACCCCCACCAAGATGTCTTCGAGAGGAAAGAAATCAATGAAACATTCCCTCTCGAGGCACTCAATGCGGTTACCTTTCGTGGAGATTCTATTACCCCTTGGTTTGCCGACTTTGCAAACTACCTTGCGGGTAACTTTGTGGTGAAAGGGATGTCGTCCCAACAGAAAAATAAATTCTTCAAAGATATAAAACATTACTTCTGGGACGACCCCTACTTGTTCAAAATTTGTGCGGATCAAGTCATCCGGCGGTGTGTTTATGGCCAAGAAGCCGCTGAAATTCTTAAGGCTTGTCATGCTGGTCCCACAGGGGGCCACCACAATCCAAACTACACCGCCAAAAAGGTGTTTGACTCCGGTTTCTTTTGGCCCTCGATTTACAAGGATGCCCAGGAATTAGTCAAATCATGTGACGCTTGTCAACGTCACGGGAATACTTCACAAAAGAATGAAATGCCTCAAAATGCAATTCAAGTTTGTGAAATTTTTTACGTTTGGGGCATCGACTTTATGGGGCCATTTCCATCCTCTCACGGAAACAAATACATACTCGTGGTAGTTGAATACTTGTCAAAATGGGTTGAAGCGAAAGCTTTACCCACTAATGATGCCCGAGTTGTTGTAAAATTCTTGAAAGCTCTTTTCGCTCGATTTGGAACTCCACGTGCTATTATCAGTGATCGTGGTACGCACGTCTGTAATGACAAATTTGATAAAGTCATGCAAAAGTATGGTGTAACTCACCGTCTTTCTGCTGCGTACCACCCACAAACAAGTGGACAAGTAGAAGTTTCCAATCGAGGAATTAAGAGAATTTTGGAAAGAAGTGTAGGTGAAAATCGTGCATCGTGGTCGGATAAATTAGATGATGCACTTTGGGCTTTCCGTACGGCTTACAAAACACCCATTGGGTGTACGCCATACAAACTTGTGTACGGGAAAGCGTGCCATCTTCCAATCGAGCTTGAGCACAAAGCCTATTGGGCTCTCAATCATGCCAATTTTGACCTCAAAACTGCGGGAGATCATAGAAAAGTTCAACTGAATGAATTAAATGAACTTCGTGATCAAGCTTACGAGAACTCTTTGATCTACAAAGAAAAGACAAAGAAGATTCATGACTCAAAAATCAAGAACCGCGTTTTCAACGTTGGTGATCGAGTCCTTCTTTTCAACTCTAGATTCAAGATTTTCTCGGGAAAGCTAAAAACCCGATGGACTGGTCCATTCACTATCGCTAAGGTTTATCCTTATGGCACCGTCGAATTATCTCAAAATGACGGTCCTAATTTCAAAGTGAATGGACATCGTTTAAAGCACTACTTCGGAGAGGACATACCATCCATGGTTGTCCCGGATCTCCAAACTTTCCCCAAGGACAATTGAATTCGGGGATCGAGTCAAGCTAGCGACTCGATAAACAAAAACAATAGAACAATACGGGTTTTCACCCGTATCTCTAATTTCTTTCTACTTTCTACCACCCTAGTGTGGGGGAATGGCCAACCCCCCGCTGTTTGAAAAATGTATATATGTATATAAGTCCAAAAAAAAAAATAGTGTGTATATATAGAAATAAAGTGAAATATGGTATTTCCACAGTTAGCTTCGAATATTATCTTTTTACGTTCAAAGAGTCGGCATAATAGACGGGACTTTAAATATTGGGGACAATATTCATTTCTAAGTGTGTGGGGGGGGGGGGGGGGGGAAATTCTAGCGAATTTTATCGCAAAAATACTTTCAAGTACTCCCATTTTTGGCCAAAATTTTCAAAAATTTTTTCACTTTATTTCAAAATTTTTGTGGTAATCAGTCCGCCATGTCTAACCGACAAAGGGATTGGCTAATCCAGGAGCAAACGGCTCTTGGTAAAGATAACTCAAATTCATTGACGGCTTGCAATTTGCCCAAAATTGTATGGTAAATCAACTCGCCATATCCCATAAAGCGAATGAGTTGGCTAGCCCGCAAGATTATGGCTTGTGGTAAAGGCAGTGGAAAATCCATAATTGGTAATCAACTCACCAAGATGTTGACTAGGTCCATCAAGAGTTGGCTAGTCCAGGAGCAAACGGCTCTTGGTAAAGACAAATCAAAACCGTTGAAAGCTGGTAGTTTGCAAAAAATCACATGGTTATCAGATGGACCATAGTTCTTACTTGAATCGATACATCTGGCTACTCCAGAAGTGATGGCTTTTGGTAAAGAGTTTTTCAAATCCATCAAGTTTACCAAAAAGATTGCTAGGGACTAGAAATAGTTTAGTGTGGGGGGTTGATGAGTGCGCAAACACTCATCATTTTTATCGTATTTAAACTGCCAAAACATACAAAAACAATCGAAAAGTCATCAAAATACTTAAATTATCCCAGGGATTGTGTTTTATGTGTTTTAAATGCAAAATGAGCAAAAACAAATGAAAAACGATCAAAGTTTGCAATATTGGCAGTTTCAGTCCCCCAAGTTTCAAAATTTGTCAAAAATAGACCCTATGCATTTATTTTGAAAGAAAAGTCAACCCAAGTCCTTAAAAAAATCAAAAGTTATCAAAAACGGACTTTGGGTGAAAAGTTTGGAAAATTTACATCTTTGGTCCCTAGAGTTTGAAAATTTGCAGAAATAGTCCCTGGGAATTTTGAAAATTAAAAAAATTGCAAAAATGGATTTTGGAATATCAAACCTTGCATGTTTGGTCCTTGGTGATACTTTTGGGAGAATTACATTTTCAGTCCCTTGGTTTTGATAAATTGCAAAAATGGTCCTTGTGTACACTATTTTACCAACCGGACCCTTAATTTAATAAAACCAAAACCAAACCAAACCCAAAACACACTCCAAGACCACCCTTATAACTCCCTCAGCCCATCACCAACTTCAGCCCACTCCCCACTCAAATAATATTACCCTGTTTTTCCCCCTTAGTCAAACAAGGTCAAACCCTGACCTTTTTCACCTCCCAGCCTGTAAAACCTCACCAAATACTCCACCTCCCCCCTCCTCCACATCAGCAAGCCCATTCCATGTCCCCCCAACTCCCTAATGCTTACAAGGAGCATTAATTATCCTCAAAACCTTCCAAGCAACTCCATCTGACATTTTGACAAAATGGCACCAAAACCACTTTTGATGGCTAGGATCATTCCCACCCAATCCAATGGGTGGGATTCACTCAGAGAAGTTTAATGAAGCCATTGGCAGCCATATAAAAAGAGGAGAAGCAGTGAAGAAAAAGATATAGTATAACTTAGCAAAAATTAGGTCGTTTGTAATATTTTAAGTTTGTAATTGTATTTTTAAGCTTTTTATTATCAAATTCAGTGATATCAGTGTAATGTGAACCTTTTTTATTAATGAAATTCAGTAATTCAGTTTAAAATCCATTGTGTACAATTTTCATTGAAAATTTCAAATATGGTTTAATATAGTGTATGTTGTTATTATGGACTGAATTAGAACACTTAGGCTCCCAGGAAGCTTATAAGAGCTTCTAGTTACCTTAAAATTCCATTTAGTTAACAAAAATCAAAAATTGGTCAACAAAAGTCAAACTGAGAGTCTTGTGTTTGGATTCTGGATTCAGAGGTGATTTGGAAGCATGGAAAGCTTTGGATACTTGGTTCAGATCCTTAGGGAGGAGTTAGGAATCACTTGGTTCTTGTTTTTGGTGCTCACAGTCACAAAATTGTAAGCATTTACCCATTTTTCAAGCTCATTTCCTTTAAACATCATTCTATTCGCTTGATTCTGTTTATTATGTGTTGTATTTTGAGTTTTTAGTGATAATATAATCATAATAATAATAGTTGTTCATTAGTATAAATATTTGCTAGTATTTCCAATTTTTAAGTAAAATTTAGCATTTTGTGATTTCTGAGTTGTTGTTGTGGTTTGTTGATATATTTGAGCTTAAACAAGTTTACTTCATCAAAATATATGGTTTTGTGTTAGTTGTAGGGATTAAACCTTTTGTTTACTTTGAAAACCTCCAAAACAGTTACAATAAGGGGGTGTTTGGCACATGCATGTCCCCTGTGTTCTAGTTGTTTTTCTTTGTCACACTTAGTTTAAATAAGTTACTTTAGTTAATATTAGGTTTAGGAAAACATAAAATCCAGGGTGTATGTGAAAGAAAGTCAAAAATCATACTCATTTCACCCTCACAGTCAACTGTGAGGGCATTGTGAGTCATAAACCTTTCAAACTAGTTCACAATTAGTAAATATAGCTTAGTGCAGTTGTATTATTGCTTATTATATGTTTCTTGACTAGTAATCATCAACCAACGTTCACCAAAGTCAATTTGCAAGTTTTACTCAAAAAGTCAAAATGCATCATTTCATATTTTTCCAAAATTAGCAAGTTTTTTGTGGAATTTTGTGGTTGCTATCAAGCTTTGAAACTTGTTGTATGTTTAATATGTCAGCTAAACTTGTGATTCCCATGTTTATTATGTCTTTGTGAATTTTATTTTTTATTGACTGAAATACCCTTGGAACACAGCTGCAGGGCAAACCATTGCCCTGTGCATCAGATCAACCCCTCACCCCACCACCTTTGGTGGTTGTTTGTGGCCACCCCAGTGGGTCTCACAACCCACATTTGGCTTTTCTCAACCCCCCTCCTACCAGGGTTCAAAAGTTGACCCTTAGTTTGACCATAGGACCAGTGGACCCTACTTGGTTTTGCCTCACAAAGTTGTCCCATTTTTGTCACAGATTCCATAATAAGCAAGTGCTTATTTAAGTTTTGTGGCTTATTCAAGCTGCTTATTTGGTTGAAACTTACTCAAGCATGTTCATGTAACTCAGAAAAACAAACTTTTACCATTGTGGACCCCACCTTAGTCCATTTGAGCTAAAATTCCATTTTCAGTCAACAAAAGTCAACTATTGGACAAATAAGCACTCAAAGTGCTTATTTCTGGGTTACTTAAAAAGTGTTTTCATAAAAGTTATTAGTTTTTAGTGTAAAATCAGTTTGGAAAAAGAAAAAACTCAAAAACCAACTTTAATTATAGTGATAGCTTCTATTTAACAGAAATTATCATTTTAATTTTCTTTTTAGCTTATTTATAAGCAATATATCATTTTTATATTTTAATTAATTCTCTTTTAGGTTAAAGTAATTCTAAAAAAATTTTCAGATTTTTCTTTTGTCTTTTAGTGGTTTTTAGAATTAATTTTAGTTTAATTAATTATTAATTAATATTAAGTAATTAAATAGCATAATTATATTTTATTAAGTACAACCTAGTTTTTATAATTTTTCTAGGTTTTATATAAGTTAAAATATTTTTATAAATTTTTCTAGAATTTATACTGTTCATTTTATATTTTTTATAATATAATTAGTTTAAATAGAAATTAATTAGTAATTATAATAATAATAATTAGTAAATTAGTTTAAAAATACATAAAATCAACTTTTTATAATTTTTTAGGATTCCTGTGATGGTTAATTAGATTTTTAAAAATTTTCTTAATTTTCTAAGCCTTTTTAGTATTTTTAATAATTCTAATTAGTTTAATTAGTTAAGAAATAGATAATTAATAATTAATTAATAATTAATAATTAAATAGTGTAAAAATAGTTTTTCTTTTTCTTAAAATTTTCTTTATTTGTTAGGATTGTAAAAATAATAATTTTACACTTGTAACCTTTTCAGTTCATCAGTTGTACTTTCAGTATCGTTCGTCAGCGTACTTCTTAATCTCATTTCCCGTAATCAATCACGTAGCTTTCCTAAGCTATATCTGTTAATAATTTCCAAATAATTCTTATCACAACCCTTTTCTGTGAATAATCACCCGATCACAAGTACGCTAAAGCACAATTCACACCTCGTTGGGACATAACGTCCTGGTGATACCCTTTATTACCCGGAAGCATTGGTCTAGGCTCTTTGACCTTGTTGACCGTTTCCATGGTCAATTTAGGTTGGCTGCTTTTGCACCAATCAATACTGATGTTCATTGTCTCTTATGCTCTTTGTGTAAAACCTCGCAAAAATCCATATAATTAAAAACGTTTAATTATATATTCATCTCTGTTATTATCTTAATCACCATTTTTATGGGGAAATTTAAATTTTTCTTATTATATTAAAATGGTCACGATTACGATATTGCAATATTCACCAAACGACAAAACAAGTTCTCGACGCGTTTAACAAAATAATAAAAACTCACTAATCCTAATTACAAATTAATTACAATCCAAACGGGCCCTTGATTTTTCCTAAGCCCAACCGGCCCAAAACTATAACCCATTTTCATTTCAATTCATATATATATATATATATATATATATATATATATATATATATATATATATATATATATATATATATATATATATATATATATATATATATATATATATATATATATATATATCGACTATACACCCTCCAAAACGACCCTCGTTCTCTCTATTTTTACACACGACTCACGAATATTTTTGCACCATCTCGTTCACCACCTAGCCAACTATTAGTGTGTCAAGTGCCATGTTCATAGGACAACATTTGATACGTTTTTAAGGGGCAAAGTGATTGACGAAAATCCAAACCAATCGATTCATATTTAACTCAAAACTTAACCGTTTTGATTCCGGTTTGTTCCTACGTATTCCTAATCACATTCCTAAGATGATTTCATGTTTAAATGTTGTCAATAATCAGTTATATCCAAAGGGTACACGATTTATCAAATCGTGTATATAATAAAATGGTTGTCGACATATTCATGAATCACCAAACCATTTCCCTTGTTCCATGCACTCACAAATGAATATAATATGAGAAAAATTGACCAAGAAGTCCATTGTACTGACATTGCATAGTGTATATGGTTCCCTTGAGTTATTTCACACCATACGTGTTATCAAATGATATATATATATATATATATATATATATATATATATATATATATATATATATATATATATATATATATATATATATATATATATATATATATGTGTGTGTGGAAAACTAGAATGGGGGGTTGAATAGTTTTGCGTCTTTTTCGTTTAATAAGAATTTGCTTTTCAAATAATTGATGGTAATTGTAAAAACCTTTGAAGCTAAAGTATAGATACAAACTAATTCACATATATCATATATACACTACTTATTTAAAGTGTTGAATAGAAATTATAATTTCATATATCTCACTTAATTACAAGTTTGTACTAATATAGATAAATGTGTCTTAGTAATTGTTTATACTTACATTTTACTAAAGTATAATTAATATTTTTAAATAGAACCTAGTTTGATCTTTATGTAAAATTAATATATGCACAACACACAATATTAACAATATATGAAAAGCTAGTAAGTAAGCAAGCAAAGAGTGAGAGATGGAAAGATCAAACCGAGAGACAAAGGATTTATAGTGGTTCGGCTACAAGGACACCTTCCTTGCCCTACTCCACTCCCCGAGCACCGAACTCGAGAGTTTTCTTCACTAAGTCAATAACCTCCCTTATGGCGGAGAAAACCGTACACACCAAAAGCTTACACCAATTAACGACACAAAGCAAGATGTCGAGTTCTAATCGTAGCTAGAACCAATCTCACACCAAATATCACACCACGTGATCTTCACACCTTAATCACACCTTCACACCTTCTTCAAGACTTCACACCGTCTTCACACCTTGCCAATCTTCACACCTTCAAGGCACTAATGTCTTGACACCTTCAAGTCACTAATGTCTTCACACCTTTAAGGCACTAATGTCTTGACACCTTCAAGTCACTAATGTCTTCACACCTTTAAGCCACTAATGTCTTGACACCTTCAAGCCACTAATGTCTTCACACCTTCAATCTACTAATGTCTTCTAGTCTTCTTCACTTGGAACCCTCAATATCTTCACAACAAGTCCCTATTGCTACAATCACGTGATCTTCACACCTTAATCACACCTTCACACCTTCTTCAAGACTTCACACCGTCTTCACACCTTGTCAATCTTCACACCTTCAAGGCACTAATGTCTTGACACCTTCAAGTCACTAATGTCTTCACACCTTTAAGCCACTAATGTCTTGACACCTTCAAGTTACTAATGTCTTCACACCTTTAAGCCACTAATGTCTTGACACCTTCAAGCCACTAATGTCTTCACACCTTCAATCTACTAATGTCTTCTAGTCTTCTTCACTTGGAACCCTCAATATCTTCACAACAAGTCTCTATTGCTACAATCTCCTATCACCAATACTATCTAACCCTTCTTCTTCACTTCAAGTTCCACTTTCCACTTACAACAATTCTAGATTCTTCAACTAAATCTAGCTAACTAATACATACACCTTATTCACCAAAGAATGAAAGATTTACAAGAAAATATAAACAAGCAACTTAGATAGCAAGATGATACTAAGTTGTAATACTTCTAATAGAAGTATTCTTCTCTTTGCACTTTGAATGTTAAGGCTTGAATCACTTTGAAACAAAGATCAAAGTATATAAGATCAAAGGATTTTTAGAGAAAGGAAATGGATGTTTAGATCAGAAAGTTTCTAGTGCAAAAAGGTGAGAAAAATATGTGGAATGATCCAATATTTATAGGGCCAGAAAATACTGTTCGGGAGCGTGCCGGTCCCCTTAATTGTAGGCCGGTCCCCTTAATGATTAAGGGGGCCGCCTAGTAAAATTAAGGGGGCCGCCCTCCTGAACGTTTGAAAAGTTTTTCTGGATAAAATTTGCCCTTTTTGGTTGGAAATTTGAAATCACATTTTTGTTGTTTGATAAAGCTATACCAAAAATGATTTACAAATATGTATAAAATGTTAAAAACATTTTATAAAATGTTATGTTCTTAAGACAAGATTTTCTTTGATCTTATAATGCACTAATCACTTTGTTTATTCATACCTTAAGTGATTAAATGGTGAAAGTGAGTATTTACTACTAAATACTTGTTTACGTCATAACCTTTGGTTTGATGAGTTTTCGTTTTGTGATTATCAAAACTTAGAGATATCGAAAGATATGAATAATGTTTTTAGTCAATTATTTATATCAACAATATATATATATATATATATATATATATATATATATATATATATATATATATATATATATATATATATATATATATATATATATATACGATACATGCATGCATCCGTTTTCATCATTCCTCATTCACTTTCACAATTTCCTTTCTTCATAAAAACTATCTCTACAAGACCAGGAGTTGAAACAATATCGTTTGGAAGCAACAAACAAGGATCGAGTTTAATATATTCGTATATTACTTGGGTTATAGTCGAATTTGATTATATCTTGTGTTTCCTCCGTTCCTACTCATTTCTTCACCACCCTAGAGGTGTTGTAAGTCGTTTCAAACTCTTTTCAATTCGTTTCATACGTAAAATATGTTCCATGCATCAAATATATATTTTTCGATCGTACATAGCTTTATGTATATATTTACGTACGTATAAAGTTGTAGCAACACAAACGTGGCTAGCCTCTATCTTGGAAGGCCTAGGAGTCACGTAGCACACATATCTCACATTAGTTTTTACTTCACATGCATATTACAACCTCATTTTGAACCATACTCACTCGCATGAAAACTACTCATAAACACTTAAGAAATATTTTTAACTTTTTCATATACATAAACGATCCATACATGCTATAAAACCTTCGTATAACTTCCAATATCGTGTAACAAGTATACCACATTATTACTCGACCTAATAGACCACCTAGAAAACTACCACTTTCATTTATACAACTTGTAAAAATACTCACGTTTTGACACATAAATTGATTCAATTTGAATCGGCATTCACAAGGTTTTTCAAATTCAAATTTAGTTGAGAAAATTTATATTTTTCGTTTGGGCTCATTTCAAGCCCAATAAGGAGTAACGATCCATAAGCCCACTGGGCCCATATGAAATATTTTTAGAATCATAAAAATAGCCCAAGTTCAGGCCTAAAACAATTTCCATGCCCTCGCCTCCAAATTTTCTAAATGGGCTTTTGTTTGGCTCGTTAAGGCCCATAAGCTAAAAAAAATAAGCTTTGTATCAAATAAGCAGTTAAAATAAGCTTATTATTAACTTAAAAAGCCACGGAAATTTTTATAATCATTTTTGTAACTTTGGACTAAAAATGTAACGCGACGACACCTAGAAGGACTAAAACTGTAAATATTGAAAAATAAGGACTAAAACTGTAAATCAGAACCATAAGGGTAAAAATTGATAAAAGTTAATATTCTAAGCCTAATTATGGATTATTGGATAATTAGAGGACTATAGTTGTAATTTATTTATAAAGGACTAACGGTGTAACGCAAACATCGTTAGAGTAAAAATGGTAAAATTGGAAAAAGGACAAGGACTAAACATAATCTATTTTACATTCTTATTTATTTTCTATTTTCGTAAACTTATTCTGTATTGCATTTAAACTTTCATTTTTATTTATATATATTATTTAACGTAACGTTAATAATATATATATATAACGATATTTCAAAAGTTAATATTTTTACTTACGATTAAAAAGGTAAAACTTCGATGGATAATTTAAATAAAGTATTTTATCATATCATGCATGGCATAATAATTACACTGCACATCATCTATTCGTCATAACGAATAATATTTATTCGTTATTCGTTCGTATTTACCAAATAGTATTTGGTTATATTCTCAGATAAATTTATTTATCAGGTTCCGTATCAAAGACGTTTCCATAATCATTCTCATAAATCTCATCCTACTTTACTTTTCATCATTCCCGTATCAATCAAGGTGAGTCATAGCCCCATTTCCAATACTTGTTTTTAACTCATTGGGGGAAATACATGCTTACATATACTTTGATAATTTGATAAGTATATGAATAAATTACATGATTCAAATCAATTTCCTTATTAATAATTATCTGATATGGTTTATAATTTAAGATGTGATATATACAATACTTGAAGAAATACTTAATTGAAATACTGATACTCATATGATAATGTTTCCAATTCGATTATGTGGTATGTGATATATATATTTTACTGATGAATTACTTAACTGAAATACTGATACTCATATGATAATGTTTCCAATTCGATTATTGTGGTATGTGATATATATATATATATATATATATATATATATATATATATGTGTATATATATATATATATGTATATATATATATATATATGTATATATACATATATATATGTATATATATATATATATGTATATATATATGTATATATATATATATATATATATATATATATATATATATATATATATATATATATATATATATATATATATATTACTGGTGAAATACTTAACCAAATTACTGATACTCAGATAATACTGTTTCCAAATTGATTACTATGGTATGATACTTGTGATGCGTGGGAATCGCAACAGGCTTTACCTCTCGAGGGATCTCGAGAAGCTTACAACCCCCACCAGGCAGTGTACCTGATCGTTGTAGTATAGTATAGTGACAAGTACCGGGGGATTGATCGTTCAGCTTAGGAATAGTGTCGCTAGGATTAGAAAGCCTAAATACTAGTTCTAAAGGTGAGGAATGATTATTTTTGTGTTTTTATATTTTTTATGAAAGCAAGTAAAATCTCGGGTTTTGGAAGAGTGGGCGGAATTAGTTGCTATTCAACTAACCCAAAACTAAGATGCAATCAAAATAAAATACTAAAAATGAAATTAAACTAATTTACACTAAGGTTGTGAGCAGTAATTGGAGAAAATGTGTTTACTTAGATTTCACTACTCCCTAGATATCTTTTACACGTTAATTACTTGTTATAATTGTATGGATGACGGATTGTATTCCTTAATACCATTCATGGGGTGGCATACATAACTCTCCAATTCTACGAGCTTTTATCTCCTCCTACACCATGCCCAACACAACTATAGGGATTGTAAACAGTGGCTCATGCATTAAATACAACCAATAAAGACATAGTACGCCTCGGTTCATGTTTCTTAAGCCGTTCAAACATGTTACCATTTGGAGATCTGCCAGTTTTCTTAAGCCTAACATATAAAATCATTCATCCAAGACAAGAATAAACAAGTAATCAACACATAATCAATATCTAGGTTTCATTAGATCTAAGCAAACACAAAAGAGATCTAGCCTAGCATAATGGAATTGAGACAAGAACAAGATATAGACAACCAACACATCGACATATTGATTGAATTAGAAGAACACTTATCTCAATTACAATGCAAGGTATCAAGGGTTTGGAACCCTTGAAAAACCTGTAAAAGTTGCACCAAAATCGTCTTTAGGGTTTCTCCAAAACTTCTCTCTTAAATGTGAAAAACTAGAAAACTATATATGGGAAAATAGGGATGACGGCGTCAAGAACAAAGGTGTGACGCCGTCATCTCGCCGCAAAATACTTCCTCGGACGGCCTTGATCTACTTCTGACGCCGTCAAGGCCTAGGCCGTCACAAAGATTCCTCTTGACGCCCTGTGTGTGACGCCGTCATCAACTACGGATTTTAATTCTTGAGGTTTGACGCCGTCAAGAGATTACTCTTGACGCCTTCATGTACTGTTCCCAGCATGGAAAATTGAGACTTTGCCATTTTCATCACTTTTATGCTCCAAAAACGTCCAAAATGGCTTCTTTTCCAGAATTTACTCTCCAAGTACCTAAAATCACAAAAGGAACGATTTAGGGCAATATTTGATCAAATAAAGTCGGATTCGGGCTTAAATGACCCCCTAAAAACGGATTATTTTTCGCCTCATCATATACCCTTACACTTGAGATTTGCTTGTCCTCAAGCAAATACGCTTTTATTCTACTCAAAAGACAAGTTGGGGTCATTTAACACTAATATAAAAGTAATTACAACAAATAATCGTTTCACTAAAGACCAATAGACAAGCACGGAGGTCATACACAAGCACCTCACAAATAGTGTTTAGATACTCACATCTCTCGGGTGTAATAAAGTAATATAACATTATGGAAATGGAAGATATCTCTCACTACTTGTCGTAGCAAAATAGATTACCATAGGCTTGGGAAAGGATCAAACCTCCACCACATGGCGTAAGCACCTAGGATAAACTATCAAAGAGGTCTTTTAAAGGGTTGTAACGTTAGGTATAGGGATATGAATTACACGGTTTTGTTGGATAAAGAAAGTTTTACTGGTGGCGAGTTAACAATCTTGGTTAATTACATGTACAAGATGGCGTTGCTAAGCCAAGACTAGACTCGACTTAAGCTAATAAATGAAAAATAACAAAAACATAAAATGAACATAGAATAAAAAGGGATGGTAGTCCGTATGTTTTTTCTCTTTTTTTTTTTTTATTTATATATATATATTTTTTTCTTTTTCTTGATTTTTATATATATATATATATATATATATATATATATATATATATATATATATATATATATATATTTTTTTTTTATTATTTTTTTTTTCATACACTCTTACCCTACCATCCAAAATAATACATCATAGGGGATGAACATTCCCCTTACACTTGAATCTTTACATACTTTACAATTAACTAATCTAATGACTCGAATTAAGAAAATCAAAACACTTGGAGCACTTTTAAGATTAACGTATATATGGGGGTAATAAATGATGTTCTTCCCCATTACTCCATAAAATAAGTACTTACCCATGAGTCCCAATCGTCCCAAAACAATATGTACAAGGATATGACTCGACTTAGCAACCATGTAATCAATTAGAAAGTTAACTTAGGGTTTAACAAATAACAATAATACACTAAAAATGAGCGCATACACGGAAGGCTAAGGCGATTTGGGTGTACATTTAAGTGGGGTGTAACAAATTCTTCCTTTAAGTAAGATGCTTAAAGTTAGAAACGAAAAGATAGGCTCGGAGGGGTGTACTAGGGGTTTCGTGTACTAAAAATGAGTACAACGCTAAAGGTGTGGGAAAATTAGTTGACTTAACTAGTCAAGTAGTATGACTTAAATGGTCAAGTAATTATGATACGGGTTTAACACAAGGGTGATCCTAATGCCTCTTATCATGTAGTAAATCCTACTACACGAATGTAGTCTCACTAGCGGTCTCGGGATGCATCACTAACGCAAGTTCTAGAATCTAAATGCTACCGGTACACTCATAAGCACTAATAGTGAATGCTTTTCCTATCAAGTCTAAAGGCGAACCTCACATTTTTTGGTGGAAAATTTTTCTGAATATACGGTTATGTGCTAGTCATACAATCTCCTATCCATGAGACGCTTGCTATGGCTAAAGTTTCACTCCTAAATGTTGTAAAAAAATTTAAATTTGGCGCTAAAATTGCACTAACAAGTGTTTCTCATAGTTTTATTACACATCTACCATCAAACAAAACAAACTTAAGCGAAAGTGCATATGTAAGGTATCATCTTTTTACCCTCCCCTTACACTTAAGATGAACATTGTCCCCAATGTTCAAGTAAAGAACGTAAAAGTGAAAAAGTAAAGAGAATGAAATCAAATACTCCCCTGATTCGCTCGGTATGGATTATAGGTTGGCCAGGTTAAATCTTCCTCCAAGAAAATGAACAATCAAAGCTTCCCTTCCAGAATATAAATCATCTTCTTGTCGAACATAACCTGTAAATCCTGACAAAAATAGACAAGACAACCTCGCTTAAAATCGGTGGCATCCTATATAAGTTTCTAAATCCTAGAAAACAAGATAAGATATAATGCTTGTGGAATCAAGTTTGCAGATTTCCTGGAGATTATAAAACTTAATAATTCACAAAAACCATAAGACTCCGTTAGAAAAACAAAACCGGTAAAATTTCCAGATTTTAACTCCTGACGCCGTCAAGAGTGATCCTCTGACGCCGTCAGAATGGACCTGCAGAAATTCTTATGTTAAGTTTCCGGAAAATTTTTGGAAAAACTTGGTCTTACTTCCTGGAAAATCCTGCAAAACTTCATTATGACTCAATACAAGCATTTGACTCTAACAAATACGAATATACATGTTCATTTAATATTGTGGAGAATCATGATCGGTTTGTTTCTTAAAAACATATTTGGGGTTTCCCCTTACACTTATCTTTTGCAAACGTGACTAGCCTCTATCTTGGAAGGCCTAAGAGTCACGTAGCACACATATCTCACGTTAGTTTTTACTTCACATGCATATTACAACCTCATTTTGAACCATACTCACTCGCATGAAAACTACTCATAAACACTTAAGAAATATTTTTAACTTTTTCATATATATAAACGATCCATACATGCTATAAAACCTTCGTATAACTTCCAATATCGTGTAACAAGTATACCATATTATTACTCGACCTAATAGACCACCTAGAAAACTACCACTTTCATTTATACAACTTGTAAAAATACTCACGTTTCGACACATAAATTGATTCAATTTGAATCGGCATTCACAAGGTTTTTCAAATTCAAATTTAGTTAAGAAAATTTATATTTTTCGTTTGGGCTCATTTCAAGCCCAATAAGGAGTGACGATCCATAAGCCCACTGGGCCCATACGAAATATTTTTAGAATCATAAAAATAGCCCAAGTTCAGGCCTAAAACAATTTCCATGCCCTCGCCTCCAAATTTTCTAAATGGGCTTTTGTTTGGCTCGTTAAGGCCCATAAGCTAAAAAAATAAGATTTTATTCAAATAAGCAGTTAAAATAAGCTTATTATTAACTTAAAAAGCCACGGAAATTTTTATATAATTTTTATAATCATTTTTGTAACTTTGGACTAAAAATGTAACGCAACGACACCTAGAAGGACTAAAACTGTAAATATTGAAAAATAAGGACTAAAACTATAAAATCAGAACCGTAAGGGTAAAAATTGATAAAAGTTAATATTCTAAGCCTAAGTATGGATTATTGGACAATTAGAGGACTATAGTTGTAATTTATTTATAAAGGACTAACGGTGTAACGCAAACATCGTTAGAGTAAAATGGTAAAATTGGAAAAAGGATAAGGACTAAACATAATCTATTTGACATTCTTATTTATTTTCTATTTTCGTAAACTTATTCCGTATTGCGTTTAAACTTTCATTTTTATTTATATATATTATTTAACGTAACGTTAATAATATATATAACGATATTTCAAAAGTTAATATTTTTACTTACGATTAAAAAGGTAAAAACTTCGATGGATAATTTAAATAAAGTATTTTATCATATCATGCATGGCATAATAATTACACTGCACATCATCTATTCGTCATAACGAATAATATTTATTCGTTATTCGTTCGTATTTACCTAATAGTATTTGGTTATATTCTCAGATAAATTTATTTATCAGGTTCCGTATCAAAGACGTTTCCATAACCATTCTCATAAATCTCATCCTACTTTACTTTTCATCATTCCCGTATCAATCAAGGTGAGTCATAGCCCCATTTCCAATACTTGTTTTTAACTCATTGGGGGAGATACATGCTTACATATACTTTGATAATTTGATAAGTATATGAATAAATTACATGATTCAAATCAATTTCCTTATTAATAATTATCTGATATGGTTTATAATTTAAGATGTGATATATACAATACTTGACGAAATACTTAATTGAATACTGATACTCATATGATAATGTTTTCAATTCGATTATTGTGGTATGTGATATATATATTTTACTGATGAATTACTTAACTGAAATACTGATACTCATATGATAATGTTTCCAATTCGATTATTGTGGTATGTGATATATATATATATATATATATATATATATATATATATATATATATATATATATATATATATATATATATATATATATATATATATATATATATATATATATATATATATATATATATATATATTACTGGCGAAATACTTAACCAAATTACTCATACTCAGATAATACTGTTTCCAAATTGATTACTGTGGTATGATGCTTGATTTTATGATGTTATCCTGAATGATCCCATTATTACCTTGATATTGCCTAAGTTACCTTATCGCCATAAAGTCCCTTAATCATGAGCCATTAATCACTGTTATGTGAGCGCGAATATAGTGAACAGCTTCAAAACCTGTTAAGGATTGACCTCCTGTCCCACTAATACTTGACGGAATGCCATATGCATATGGTTAGTCGTATTAGTCGTGATACACTATATTTGAGTAAAAATAGGAATTGGCAAATCACCTATTACACGAGGGCAAAATTTATCATTGATTTGATAAAACACCTCTTTTGTTAACGTCTTGCGTGTCATGAGGCTTGGGGCAATATCTATAAGGAAATGTATGTTTTCAACATATATTTAGATACAACTGTATAGGAATTTGACCATACTTGAATTGTATATCTGATTAAATTAGTATCATGAGTTTCCAGCTCATGTTAGGATTATTGATTCCTTACTTGATTTTGATTGAATACTTATATGATTTATTTGTGATTATAGTCAACATTACTCAATACTTGTTTCATTACTGTTTGTATTTATCATTACCAAATATTCCTGAAATCTATCAAAATAAATGGTTTTCCATAAAACTCTATGAACTCACCAACCTTTGTGTTGACACTTTTAAGCATGTGTATCTCAGGTAATTTAACGGAGCAGGACAAGACACGGAGTGGGCATTTATTACTCTGATAAATTAAAATGGTGTAAAAATCAAATATGTCATTCTTTCAAGCTTTTATATCTTTTAATAAGATTTTAAATCAAATGGTTTATCTTTTATGAAAAATATTATTTGAATGACAAATAACTTTCAAAACGCTTCTTTTAAGCCGTTTTATGAGATTATAACTTCGATCCTCCCCGTAACACCCAAATTAGTTTCCGCTGCTACAAACTTAAATTTGGGGGTGTTACACTTTGGGTGTTCAAGCTATGGAATATTTGAACCACATTTTGCTTTACTATTCAAAGGTAAAACAATTTTCATCCAAGTGTTTTGCCGGGTGGAATGTCCAGTTCCCGACCCCACCCACCTCCACTTCCAACATGTGTTGCACCTTTGACATTCTTAATAGTAACAAGTGGATCTCTAAGCTCTTCCATGGGGCTCGTCTTGTAACCTTATGGGTGATTTTGAACTGGCGTAATCATGTTGTTCATGCGATGGATGATATGAGGGAGCAGATTAATAATGAGGAATTGAGGATATATTTCCTTAAATTCATATCTTATCTATTTTGTGGGTTTCTAACGGATGCAAGCGACTTGGGTTCAATTGGAGTCATTGGGTGACCAGCCCATGGACCATCACTGAAGGTATTAGGCTGGGCACGGTGGTGACCTATATTCACCCAACTTTCCGGCTGCAATGTCAACTTTCTCTCTCCAGCAACCAGACAAAACCCAAGCGCCACAGTGATGTTTTTGGATTTGTGGGATTGTTTTTAATGCACAAACGTTACATTCTATCGTTTGAATTTACAACCGATTGTTGTTTTTGTTGTGTCTCGACCGATCTCCAAACAACACTCCACAGTGGACACAATCGATGTCCAAATTGGTTGCAAGGGATGAACGACCAAATTTTAACGGGCCGCTGTACCCAGCCTTAGGTAATGGCTACTTTTTGGGGGTTGTGTGATACGACCTAGTTAGGGGTTATATCGGGATAAGGCACCACTTTTAGCGTGTGTGAGCTCTTTAAGAAAATAGAAGAGAAGAACTAGAGAATTATTGATCTTAAAACTTGATTGAATTGTTTATAATAATGATTCGATATATATAACCGAATAACCCTAGCTTGTAAAACAAGCCAAACATAAAGATATATCTAAACAATGACAGTTTGCTAATACGAAACAAAGACATATCCTAAATAAATGTAACATGACATAAAGCTCGGGGCGTATCATTCCCCACTCCTTAGAAATCACCTTGTACTCAAGGTGTGGTCTTGAAAAATTTCTCTTGATTCCGGGATCTCATATCTTAATCCTAATCCTAGTCTTATCTTTCATTCTCATAGTTCTCTTGTCTTCCGCTACCGCAACCAACACCTTTTTCCTCTTCCACTACATTGGATATAACACAACATAATTCTTCCGCCTTCCGCTAACCATGCCATAACACGCCTCACACCTTCAAAAATCACCTTGCCCTCAAGGTGATACGAAGAATATGCAGATTGAGAGTCCGCTAATTCTTCGCTTAAATTCAAATTTATTTCATCCAAACGACTATCAAATTCACCACCTCCATCCTTAAGTGTCGATATCACTCTATTCAACTCATCCTCGTGAACCTTAAACGCTTCGCCACCACCCACAACCTCTTCAACTCCAATATACTCATCAGCATTCAATGACCCTTCAGCCTTAGGTGAAGCAAATTCACCCTCTAATGGTAGAATGACATCTATTTTCTTTTCAACGATGTGCTCTTTCTCTTCCTTTGCAATTGTCTCAAAATGACCCTCGGTGATACAAGCTTTGAAGAAGTCTTCTCTTTGTTACTCGATTTGCAATTACCACAAAAATTCCCAAATATCTAGGTTCACGAAGCGTGTTTCCGCCGCACGGGTCAATGAAAAAGCTTCGTCAAAAGTTTTGGGATTTGACCGTAAGAGTAAACATTGTAGATCTAGTTTAAGTCCGGAGATATAAAACGATATAAGTAAAGATTCAGATATCCTTGTTACTTGATTTGCAAGTACCACAAACTCACTCTGATATTCAACCACGTTACCTATTTGCAAGAGCTTAGATAGTGCGTCCCGATCGCTGCTGCCCGATGCCATGAACAATATCTCGAAGAAGGAAAATTTTTTTCCTGATGAACAGTAACTCGCGATGAACAGTAACTCGTGAACAGTAGCCGTGAATAGTGATCAATGAACAATACTCCGGGATGAATAGTGTTGATGAACAGTACCCGATGAACAGTACTTTTTTTTAAAGGTTGGAACCTTAATCAAAAACCCTCTCAACAAGAGCTCTCAATGAAAGCACCAATTGATACGACCTAGTTAGGGGTTGTATCGGGATAAGGCACTACTTTTAGCGTGTGCGAGCTCCTTAAAAAAATAGAAGAGAAGAACTAGAGAATTATTGATCTTAAAGTTGATTGAATTATTCATAATAATGATTCGGTATATATAACCGAATAACCCTAGCTTGTAAAACAAGCCAAACATAAAGATATATCTAAACAATGAGAGTTTCCTAATACGACACAAAGACATATCATAAATAAATGTAGCATGACATAAAGCTTGGGGCGTATCATTCAATTGATACGACCCGGTTAGGGGTTGAATCGGGATAAGGCACCACTTTTAGCGTGTGCGAGCTCCTTAAGAAAATAGAGAGAAGAACTAGAGATTTGTTTTTTTTAAACTTTATTGATTCATTATAATAAATTATTATAAGAGTATTTATAAGACAAAGTAGGGTAAAACCCTAAAACCTAAATAGGACATGGGCTTGGGCCCGGGCCCGGGCGTATCATTCCTCACTCCTTCAAAACCACCTTGCCCTCAAGGTGTTGTCTTAAAACATTCTTAATTGACTTTCATTTGAAGTTCTTGAGTCGTTTGGGTAGTCCGTCCTCCTGCAACATTGGCGTAGTCCGGGATCCCATAATCTTCTTTGAATTGCAGCCTTCACCTTTTTCTTCTTTTGTATTCCTTTGCCTTGGACATAACACAACACTCTTCTTCTATCTTTTGCTGGCCCACAACTCTTCTCGCGGTATACCCACTTCAAACAAACAACCAAACTCTTTCCGGAAACATCTCTACCCTCCAACATCTTAATCACAAACTCCTTGATAAAACCCAAATTTATTTCTTCTATACTATAATCAGATATATCACCTCCATCCTTAAGTAGCGATATCACTATATTCGACTCATCTTCGTCAACCCTATACGCTTCACCAATCACCACAACCCACAACAACATCTTCTACACTTTCTTTATTTTCTGAAAATTCGCTAAACTCACTACGAACATCCATGCTTTCCACATCTCTCCCCAATATCAAAAACTTCGTTTATCACGCTACTAACCTCAACAACACCAATATCTTCATTAGCATCTAAGGACTCTTTAATCATATATGTAGCTTCTTCACTTGGCCATGATAGAACGATATCTATTTTCTCTTCAGTGTTCAACTTTTTCCCTGCAATTATCTCAAAACGAGCCTCCACTATACGGGCCATGGAACAGGCTTCTCCTAAAGTTGTAGGCGCTAACCTTAAGAGTACACATTGTAGAAGCGGTTTAAGTCCCGAGATATAAATCGATTTAAGTAAAGATTCTGAGATCCCCGTTACTCGATTTAAAAGTAGCTCAAACTCACTCTGATATTTGGCCACCGTACCAATTTGCAAGAGCTTAGATAGTGCGTCCTGATCGTTGCTGCCTGATGCCATGAGTAACACAAAAAACTGTAACTTTTTATTTATTTATTTTAATTTTATAGAAACCACAATTCTTCCTGCTTGCTAATGTCAGTCACAAACAGAAATAATTCTTTGTGCTAACATCAATAAGATACAATAATTATTCAATTAGAATAATAAAGCTTCAACAATTTTTTTTGCTTGCTACGTCAATCACAAAGAGAAATATTAATCAGAAATAATTCTTCTTTTATATGCTATCGATGATTCAAAACAAAAGTAGCCTAATAGCTCTTCGTTGTGAAACTTTTTTTTTTTTTTGAATGGTACCCTAATTTGCCCTCAACGAAGACTCTCAATGAAAGCTCCAGTTGATACGACCCGGTTAGGGGTTGTATCGGGATAAGACACCACTTTTAGCGTGTGCGAGCTCCTTAAGAAAATAGAGAAAAGAACTAGAGATTTGTTTATTTTAAACTTTGATTGATTCATTATAATAAATTATTACAAGAGTATTTATAAGACTAAGTAGGGTAAAACCCTAAAATCTAAATAGGATATGGGCTCGGGCCCAGGCGTATCATTGTGTTTCTATTATAACTGTTCTTTTCTTTTCTTTTTTTTTTTTTTTTTTTTTTTGATCTCCATCTTGGTGATCCTCGTATATAAGTTCGGTTGGCTTTCTAATATATCCTTTCTTTGCTCTAAAAAAAATAAAAATACGTTACTTGTTTGGAGGTTAGAGATCATTGGTCAAGTGGCAATCTGCTCGAATATATGCTCTTTGAAAGAAAGAAAAAAAGTTCCTATATGGTATGTATGATCAGGGACGGAACCAGGGGGTGTCTCGGGGGATCCCGGGACACCCATGAATTTTTGTCTCGTAGTGTTAATTTTGTTATAAAACTTCTATTTTTCTATAAATGCATCCGGTCCCAAAAAGTTATACATGTAGTCTTGTTTGATTTCTCATAAATGCACCCGGTGACTTTGTCTTCTGGTTCCGACATGTGTATGATTGCTCGAATACATGCTCTTTGAAAGAAAGAAAAAAAGTTCCTGTATGGTATGTAACTTTCATTTGCAAGTGTAAGGCCAGGAACTTCATAACTATTTCAGTCACACTTCCTAAAAAAAGGCATAAGACAGTCGTCACTAATTCAGGCCCATTGTCAGAAATTGTACCCATAAAAAGGGGGATTTGTTTATAGGTACCTCTAAAAATCTCTAAAAGGATATTAAAGTACAATTTTTTTTTTTTTTTTATCTTTCAATTTATAACACAGTTTGCATTTTTTTTTTCAGTTTAATGCTTTTCACTTGTTAAACTTTTAAATATATTTGAAAAAAAGAAAAAGAAAAACTAAATAAATAAAAAGGAAAAAACCGGGAAAGTACAACTTGTAAAAATATGAGCATCTTGTAACCTACCCCCTTTATAAATGCTATTATGCTAGTATCGATTCCCTTTAAAGATAAGAAGCTTAGGAATGTAGGATACCCATTACCCTATACATGGACCAGTTGTTAGCAGGTGGGATGACTCCTTGTTTTAGGGAGCTAGACCTACACTATGCAACACAAATATTCTTTTTGAGAAGTTATAAAAATACAATTTAATATATAGAAATAGAACGTGACTTACATGAAAATATATTTCCACATCTTACTCCTGTGTTTGAGTGTGCGTTTAATAACGTTAGTTATGTGGTGTATTCAAAGGCTGAGGTGAGGTTAAAAAAAAAAAAAAAAAAAAAAAAAAAAAAAACAACTAGATATATACTCCGCGCAAAGCGATTTTGTATATCTAAAAGTAATTATACTTGCGAAATCTTGATTCTATTTCGACTTTTGAAGCAAAGCGTGCGTTTTTTAAAATATAAAAGTGTGAGATTTTTAAATGTAATAGTTTATTTTTGAAAAGTTGCAAAGTTTACAATCAATAAAAAAAATGACATAATTTTTAAATTATCAAGTTTTTGAAAAGTTGTCAAGTTTAAAGAGTACTTAGAGGTAATTGAGTCAAACTATATTAATTTAAGTTTAATGATTTCGAGATTCAAATTTCAAAAAAAAAAAAAAAAAAAAAAAAAAATCTCTTTATAAGTAATAAGATAATGAAACATCGATTAGAGACGAAAAAAACTAATTAGATACACAGTTACCCAATTGAATCTGTAAGGCCATTTGATTCATTGTAGTATGATGTATGGATGTAATTGTAATACGATTACATTACATAAGCTGTTTGCTTTGCATATTAGAGAGAATTATAATTCAGAATACATTATGTAGTGTTTGGTTTTCTTGTAAACGTAATTTAGTCCCTCCAACCTATAACAAGTAAGGGAATTCAGATTACATAAAAAGTTGGATTGAAATTTTTGAATTTCGTTTTGTTCAGAATTTATAATTATTATTATTATCATTATCATTATCATTACCACTAAAAACCCTCAAAAATAAATCATCACTTTAAATGATAATAATAATAATAATAATAATAATAATAATAATAATAATAATAATAATAATAATAATAATAATAATAATAATAATAATAATAAATCCCTTGACGCAAACTGGTATGGTTGATTTCGTGCCGGGTAGTGCGGTGGTTGAGGCTGCACAACGTAAACGCGCCAAATATGAGGCTAAGTGTGCGAATATTGGATATGGGTTTCTTCCCTTCTCATTCTCTTCTTTTGGTGAACTTGAGAAGGATGCGGTGACTCCGCTGAAGCGAATCCGAAAGTTCTCCGTGACTCAAGACATTGGGGCACGTGCTGCTATTCATATTTTTAGTAGGATTAGCTTTGGTATAGCTAGAGGGGTGGGGGCTCAACTTGTATCGCGGCTCCCCACTAATTTCTTGTGAATCCTATAAGTTTCCAACAATGTGTTATATATATATATATATATATATATATATATATATATATGAGGATATGTTGACTACAATTATTGTAGCCAACTAGCTACAATCCTTCACTAAAATTACATAAGAAAAGATTCAGGACTCACAAAAATAAATCAGGGACCCACAAATGGACTCAGGGACTCACAAAATGTAGCACAAAATTGTAGGGAGTTAGCTACAATAAATTGTAGCTAATATATTCTCTATATATAATAATAATAATAATAATAATAATAATAATAATAATAATAATAATAATAATAATAATAATAAGTATTTTAGTAGTTTTAATGATTAGATGAAGACATGGGGTTTTTCTTATTGATTCTTTAAAAAAATGTAATAGATGGTGGGATTTGGTTGTTTTTTTTATAAGATGAAGATGGTAAACAATTATATTAGTTGTTTTAAATGATAAAGAAATTAAAATAGTGATTTTTTTAATAAATAATAATAATAATAATAATAATAATAATAATAATAATAATAATAAAAGTGTAAAATAAATCCTTTTACAAGCAAAAAGATGAAAATACCTTTCACGTTAGATTCAAGTTAGAAGATAACAGAAGAATGTTTAATTTTCATTCGCAAGGATGTATAATATCTAACGTATATTGACAGGAGGATGTATTTGTTATAACTTTTTTTTTAACAAAGATGTATAATGTGCAAATGAGCAAACCATTCAAATTTATTTTGAAGTTAACTCTAAAATACGAGTAAACAGCAGAAATGTCCTTAAAGTTTGTAATTTTTGCGAGAAATGTGCCTATTTCTGAAAATTTGTAAGATATGTATATAACGTTTGGATTTTTTGCAAGAAATGCCCCTATTCCCGATTTTTGCTAACACTCGTTACTAAAACCCGTTAGTCAAAGTCAAACCTCATGTAAAATGACTAATTTACCCTTGCGAATCACTGTAATTGAAAGGTTCACCAAACCCAAATGATGGTTTAATCGGACCATTAAGTTAGTAGTAACTTAGTTTAGGGCTGAAAAGCATATATAAGCACAAACTCTATAAGGCCTAAGTGCCCAATACGTGTTATGATCATCTTCTTCTGGAAGCAACTAGTAATCCTGACCAAAACAAAACCCCCCAAAACACAATTCACTAAACCACAATCATCAATAGATATCATAATAGTTCCACGTAGTTAATTGAATTCCAGCAAATGAACACATCTATGTTTATCGATAAATAGATCATGGATCTCAAAACCTCACAAACTAAACACAAACAATAACGATTCCACCTTCATGGATCTTAATTACTACCCGTCACTCGATGAAAACATTCATCATCATGATGTCAGTGATGATGATGACAATAAAAAAGATGAGATCTTACCTAGCTATGATTTTCAACCGAATTGTCAGATGACGTCATCTTCAGCTAGGCCTTAGGGTTCTGCTGATTTGACTAATTATTTTGCTTCAAGAGTAAGTTTTAATGTACTGAATTATGATATTTATTATTGTTTTGTTTTTATAAAACTTTGTTAAATTTTGTGGTTTTAGTGATTTTATGAAATGGTGTGATAAGTCTATGTAGAAGTAATTGTTTAGCATAGATTGTTTGTGAATCTAGATTATTATGTAATTTGTGGAAAGTAACATAGGGGCGGTTTTCGTATATTACTGGTATAAGTTTAATTTAATTGTTGGAGTTGTAAGAACTGGCTTATTTATCATCCCAGAATTATCCACTGAGTATTCGGCAACCTGGTGGTGGCCACCCACCTCTACAGCAGTTCCATGGTAACCCATCCCAGATGTACAAACCACCGCTTGGCAGGACTAGTTCATGATTTTCTAGCCAGTATGGGCCACCATTTGGGTTTAGTGAACCTTTTAATTACGGTGATTCGCATTATGGGTCACCTCGAAAATCTCAACAACATTCTCCCCCTAACATGGATTCCGGTGGTGCTAAAATAATAAAAGCCACGCTAGTTGGACTGATGAAACATATGTTATATATATTGATGTTTATGTACTGGCTCTTCTAAAATAATGAAAGCCTGGCTAGTGAAATATCTTAGGCTAGATGTAGTAAGAAGGGTCAATCCATTCCATTTTATCTGTCACGTCAGCTTTTTCTCTCCAGCGATTGGGTGCCCCAGTAAGGGCGACATACACTACAAAAAACATACCCCACAAAAATACCTTTTTTACAAAAAAAAAAAAAAAAAAAAAAAAAAAAAGGTAAAGTAACTCGATCATGTACACGAACATGATACAAAAAATCCTTGTCGCGATCAAGATCCCACAGTAAGGGGATCGAGTGGAGATCGACATACTCGATCGATCATCTCCCCTTACTGGGGGTAGCCTTAGTCTGAATACAAATGCATTCCTTTATTGATATGTTACAAATGCATTCCTTTATTGATATGTTATTTCATTACAATAGAGCAAGAAGTAACAAAAAAAAAAAAAAAAAAAAAAAAAAAAAAAAAAAAGGTTTAATTCCAAAGATTAAAAAAAAAATGTCTGGAATCTGGGGTTGGTTATCGGAGAAGATAAAGATGAAGGGTAAAGGGTGGTTGTGTGGTGGTGGTGCTGCTGCTGCTTGTTATGTGGTGGTGTAAATTCAAAAGAAAATAAAATTGGAGAAGAAGACAAGTGTAAATTAGTCATTTCGCATGGGGTTTGACTTTGACTAACGGGTTTAGTAACGACTGTTAGCAAAAATCTGGAATAGGGACATTTCTCGTAAAAAAATTAAATGTTAGGTACACAGCTTGCAAATTTTCAAAAATAAAAGCATTTCTCGCAAAAATGACAAAGTTTAGAGACATTTTTTGCAGTTTAATCCTAAAATAAACTAAGAGAATGACTCATTTTGTACTTTTGCTTGACGGAAGATGTATTTTCGGTGGTTTTACTTTTGTCCATTAACTTTCTTGTGACGATAAATAGGGATGTGTTATACATACCCTCTCTATGTTGTCATTTCAGGGGGTTCGTCAAACCGTACAATTCGCGATGCACACCGTACAAGCTAACGATACACCCAATCATACCCTCTTTATGGGAGGTTGTGGATAACTTGTCCCTAATAAATATAGCAAGTATACACATTAACCAACATAATTAAGAAAATCAAACTTCCTTGATTTCTTTGTATACCAAAGGCAGGAAAGAAGAGTACTTTGGTAATTTTCTGTGTTAGAAAAAGGTTATATTGTGAGTTGTGCCCCCTTGTTTGCAGGGTATGCGAAGTAGATTGTAGTGTACTCCATCACTTTGCACACTGTCACTTTTTTTAGCCTACTCTTTTTGCACTCACACCTTCTTTACTTTAGGTTAGCAACCCAATACTTCCGTACAACGATCATTGCACCATGTGCAAATCATCACTTCCTTCCACAGTTTTAATTCATAACCCATTCCCTCCAACCCCATAATCACCTTTAATTAACTCACTCTCTCCCACAAAACATGCAAAACAACATTTGTGTTAAGTTAGGTTTGGTGATCATGGTTCTTATTGCACTTTTGGTCTCCGGTGCCGAGAAGCTACCAGCTGCGACTGTAACAAACGGCAATGCACCATCTCAAAAGCACGAAAAACAACAAGAACGTCGTTTTGGTGACTTATATTCTAGCAAAAGAAGAGTTCCAAATGCATCAGACCCACTTCATAATTGATGATTTGAATGCTTAGAGATAGTATTTATTGAATGTAAGTTATTTGTCACAAAATTTATGTAAATATAATGACTTTTGTTTTTCTTGTACCAAAGTCAATGTTATATCCTCTTCAAAGTTCTACTCCGTAGTTAATAAGTGGAGTTTTCTACCTTTTCTATATTAATTTAGCTAGTTGTTGTATGTAATTGTTTTGATTTTTTTATTATGGTTGTATCGTTAAAATATATTTTTGGTTGATTAGTTAAATTATTAAAGTTTGGTTATTATCTTTCAAGTTTGGTATTCTTTTTATATCAGAATTGCTAATTGTAACTATTGAAATTTATGTTTACGTAGTAAAAAATGATTGGTTTTGTAAGAAATATAAGAGGAATTTTATGAAAAGCTTAAATAATTTTATGAAAAGCTTTATTTTACGAAATATAATCATATTTTTTTCATCAACTTAAAGCATTAGCAATGAGGAATGTTATGAAAAGCTTTATAAGTTCTAAAATGAATTATAAACCTGGCCAAAATTCTGAGAATATTAAGATCACTTGATGAAATTAGTTCAAGAGTATGAATTTCTTCATTTCGATGGCCAATACTGAAGCAACACTGTAAACCTTAAAAAGATGGCCAATTATGTAAGCCTTATTAGTTTAAAAAAAAAAAAAAAAATGTAAGCCTTAAAAAGATGCTCACCATTGGAGTTTCTCTTGTGGCTAAGTTAGGGGCGTCAATTCTTGACACGACGCGAATCTGTTACGAAGTTAAACAGATTTAAGTTGATAAAAATAATAGGTTAAACGGTCTAACCCGCTTAATAAATGGGTCTTGTTTAGGTTGAGTAAGTATTAAACAAGTCAAACAATAAACCATTTATGTATATAACCTCTATAAAATAAATTTATAACTTAGATTTGAATTAAATGTATTTTGTTGTGTACTTAATATGACAATAAATTACTATTGAGACTCGAATATTATTGAAATTGTTTTATAATCAGTTTTATGTCATTTATATTATTATTGGATTTGTTATAGTTGGGTATATAAATCACCAACTTTCTTCACCGCTTGTCTTATTTACTTAATATAGGTTAAATGAGTCTCAAAAGGGTTACATGTGTTATGCACGTTTGGGTTATGGTTGAGTTTTTTTTATACAATTAATAAACGTGTCGTGTTTGACTAAAGATTATACTAACCAGGGGTGGACATATACTTCTGTTTTGGGGGGGGGGGGGGGGGGGGGCAGTGCCCCCATGCTTGGCCCAGTAAAATCAGTTGTTAGTAGGGCTGAGCATCGGGCCGAAACTGTTTTATTTCATTTATATTATTATTGGATTTATTATAGTTGGGTTTACAAATCACCAACTTTCTTCACCGCTTGTCCTATTTACTTAATATAGGTTAAATGAGTCCCAAAAGGGTTACATGTGTTATGCACGTTTGGGTTATGGTTGAGTTTTTTTATACAATTAATAAACGTGTCGTGTTTGGCTAAAGATTATACTAACCAGGGGTGGACATATACTTCTGTTTTGGGGGGGGGGGGGGGGGGGGGGCAGTGCCCCCATGCTTGGCCCAGTAAAATCAGTTCTTAGTAGGGCTGAGCATCGGGCCGAAACTGACTCGTCCCGACCCATCCCAAAACCGACAAGTTGGAAAATTCTTACCAAATCCCGACCCGAGTCTAGTTCGGGTAATCCTGACTCCCGACCCGAGTCCCAAAACGATACCGGTTTGTATGGTATTCTTTGTGTTTTCTCGAGTAATCCCGACTCCTGACCCGACCCGAGTATAGGTCGGTTTGTGTCGGTCGGAGTTGGGCGTCAGTCGGTTTTCGGTCGTCGGTCGGGATTGTTCAGCCCTAGTTCTTTGTGTATTTTTTTTTATTGAGTTTTTTTTATTAAAGTGCTCTCCACCACAAAATCAAATTGGCCCTCATACTTAAGCTCGACAATGTAAAAAACCTTATATCTCTATCTTCATCATTGTGTGCACAACGACTTTTGTTAAGGTAAATTTTTTTGCCCTAGTCCTCTAACTTCCTGGTTCCGCTATTGATACTAACCCGCCTACCTGCAAACCCGAATAAGTTAACCCAAACATGACTTGATTGCCACTAACGTT
This sequence comes from Artemisia argyi, assembly GCA_030686995.1. Taxonomy (NCBI): domain Eukaryota; kingdom Viridiplantae; phylum Streptophyta; class Magnoliopsida; order Asterales; family Asteraceae; genus Artemisia; species Artemisia argyi. The sequence goes on along the minus strand of CM060690.1, from coordinate 44,020,926 downwards.
ATCCGCTAATGCCAATAGGAAAATTTATGGTAGGTAACGGTAACTCAGTAAGGACATTTTCAAAAGTACAAAGTAGTTGGTTTTTTTACTAACCGTTCATTGTATATAGTTAGCTAACAAAAGTGTTAATAGTGTTGGTTAAATGAATACAATTGAATCCCTACCCAAGTACTAGTATTACATATGGGTATCTCTTACGTATTAGGTTAGATGATATCTCGTTTGAAAACAGAATATCACGTATATAGTTAATCGCGTCTTTCATAGGATAAAGTGAGGGTAAAGGGTAAAGATGTTCTACTTATTTAAAATGACTAAAATGAATAACCAACACGAGAAAGACTCATTATGAACTATGAAACTGGTTTGTGATTATACTAAAGGGTAAAGATGTTCTACTTATTTTAACGTTATAAAATGAGAAATGATTTGCACACTCAATATTTTGATTGGCACACTCCAACTTATGCATTAACCTGTTGTATTGTGTATACATCATGCTTTAACTGTTTGTACATTGGAGTGTGTCAATCAAAATGTAATGTGTGCAAATCATCTCCCTTATAAAATTATTGATTCAAAAAGCTAACGTGAAATCAAACAAATTAGGGTCTGTTTGGTTCAAAGTGGGGAAAGTGAAAGGGAAAAGAAATGCAAAAGAATAAGTAAAGTGGGTAATCAATACCTTAACCCCCCCCCCCCCCCCCAATTTACTCTATAATGGTTGATTACCCACTACGGGTTAATCAATACATTTGCACTCCCTAACCAAACACAATATATTTAGTGATATAAGCCCTTTTAAATATCTTACCCATTCCCCACCCCCTTTAACCCCCTTACCAAGCACCCCCTTATATATAAAGGCAAGATAATAAGTAAATATATGGAAGGCAATAAATAAGTAAATGCAAGATAATAAATAAGTAAGTGTAAGACAATAAATAAGTTAAGGAAAGATCAAATCAAGACACAAGTATTTATAGTGGTTCGGTAACGAATACTCCTTCCTCGTCCTACTCTACGCCTGAGTATCCGAATCAAGAGTAACCTTTTACTATGTCAACAAGCTCCCTTTCTAACTGGCGGAGAAAATCGTACAACGTCACTTACAATATTTTCCGATGCTAAGATAAATATCGAGTTTTTGTCGAGGTAGAACCAACCTTTCTCTCAACGTATTTTAAGGACTAATATTCTAACCGGTCTTTCTAATTTGGTGTATAGTGTTTAGTTATGAACTTTGGGTGCGATGAAATACAACAAAAGAAAAACTATTGCAAATACAAGAAACTAAAAATCTACAACAAGCAAAACTTTAATATCTTTTTTATCTTCTCTTGTTATAAATGTGATGGATGGAATTGGATCACTACAATGATTATTAGAATTTAATTATGATCAAATAATGTAAGAAAATGTGTATAAAAATGATTGCAAGAGGTGAGTTCATTGGTAACAAAATTTTGCTTTATATAGGTAATTTCATTTGTTAGGTAGCCACGGATCCCTATAGTAGGGGATAGTGGGTCCGTATAGCTGTAACAGTTATATTTCAAAACTTGGTGAGCAAGGAAAATCTGATTTGGCTCGTATTTATGCTAGTTTTGGGAAAATCACAATATACTATCTAAAAGTAGTTTAAGATCCTTGCTAAATTTAGTTTTGTTTATAAACAAAAAGTGAAAAGATTGTGTTTAATTTGAAAAATCAAATTTGATCATTTTAAGGTTATAAATGATGTGGATTTTGATGGTATGCTTTATGTTAACCTTTATGATATCATTAGAAGGGTTGTTCTTGTTGCACCATCTGGTTTGTGGTTTAAAAAAACTAGTTTACCATTGCATGTAGATCTTAAACCTTTAAAAACTGGTAAAGATGTGCCTATGTTTATTAATGCCTGTTATGATAATGGTTATAAAATTGACTTGTATACTGAAAATTCTGGTTATGATGTTAGTGAGTTTCTAGAATCTGCTAGAGCACCAAAGCGCAAAGCTGATAACACTTAACATGGACACCCATCTGACGACGAGTGTGATAGTCATGAGAACTTATATGATGTAAAAGATTTAGTTGATTTTGAAAAAGTGAGTGAGGAAAAGTTAGTTATTCCTAAGTTTACAATAGATGATCGTTGGCTTAACAAGCTTGTTGGGAAAGAAAATTCCATAGGTCATACCGATGACCCAATACATAACTTAGATGGTAGGTATAACACTGAAGTAGAGGACCCAGAAAATGAGATAGTTGATTCTAAGTTTAAATATAAGAAAAATATATCATATCCATCTTTTGATCCAATACACCATGAGATCAATGCATGCAAGTTTTAGGTATAAGATTTGGAAGCCCTTTATAGTTGAAATATATGTTATCAAACTATGGGGCTGTAAATTGATACCAATTATGGTACATGCAGAATGATTACAGTAAGTTGCTAGTATATTGTGGCAGAGATGTGAATGCAGGCAAGTATGCTGGTTTTAAGGGCAAGAAACCTTAGGAGAAACCGATAAGCTGGATTGTAGTTCCAAATCTTCTAATGGTGGTAGTTCCAAATCTTCTAATGCTAGTTCAAGTTTAGTCAGAGATATGATGATGGTCAGGTTACAGAGAGAGGTGACTGTTTTGTTGTTGGATGAAGCTGAATTAAGGAAAAAAGCTTAAGAGATAGGGGCTCGTGTGGCGGAGAGGGATTTTGTCCTTGGAGAGTTGGACCTTCTGTTTGCTTTTGACTCATCTTTGCAGAGTATTTCTTAGCTGACCAATCTGCAAACCCAAGATCTGACAGAAGTGTCAACGATTTTGGTGACTGTTATGAAGAAACAAAAGTGTGCAGGCGAGCTTTTGTCGTTCATTGAAAAGCTAAAGTCCATGCCATACTGATGTCTTTTGTTTTGGTATGTATGAAGATGTATTTTGGGTCCATGGTTTGCCGGGAATGTGCAGGGTTGTTGGGATATTTTGATTAAAACTTAGTAAGTTTTAGGTTGATGTATGCTTTTATGATATGGTGGTTTTATTTTTCTGATAATATTTAATGAATTGAGGATCTATGACGGGAAAGTATTTCTATTAGAATGTTGCTGTCTTTTAAAGTTAAATGCAAAAGTTTATTTAAATGTGAAGTTCTAATTTGGCTGTGATAACAAAAAATGTGACAAGCAGAAAATAGAGCACAATTGTCTTATGAAAAGTATTTTGTTAACCTGTAAATAATCAGTATGAAAAAGTACACACGCTAGGCATGGTAAATGTAAATGGTTTTTGTTTTCACATGTATGATTGGTTTAGTAGCTGTAATAGGTATAAAAGGCCTTTTGTTAATAGTAAACAATTTGGATTTTATTCTACAATCATAAGGTCAGATATTGTATAAGTGGAATGCATACAATGATAGCACTACATGTTCGGTAGGTTGAAATCGAATGTAAAAGGAAATCTGTAAAAAACAGTAGTGAATCTGTGCATTTTGTTCTGTTGCAAATCGTATTCAATGTTTAATTATATGGTATACATGTGGCCAACCTGTTTTTTCCTATGCAAAAGATACTGATGTGCGATTTTTTACAGGCATCGTTTGCCTATTTAAGAGGGTCTAAGTGTATGTTTTTTTAGAACTCATCTACCAACTTGTTACAAAGAAAGAAGAAAAACACAATGTCTAGACGCCCTAAGTGTGATCGCCTTAGAGCAGAAGCTAATTCTAATAACTGGTCTGAGATTCTAGTGTTGTATTGCCGTCAAGCTATGGGTCAGGACATTCAAATGGCACATCAAATGAGTGCGCTCTGTGGTAGGTTGGTTGGCGTTACTCGTGAAAGGCTTAGTTTTATTCAAGAGTTAGAAACAGTTGGGAACATCTATGCTCAGAAGACGGCAGAATACCTAAGAGAAGTGCAGTCAAAAGATGACCAAAAGGTTATGCAAATGCAAATTTTGGCAGCTGAATTGGAGCTAAATGCTCGCAATCATGATGTGTTCATTGAGAAACTTAAGGGCCTAATGGATTTCTAAGTGTGTGTGTACAACTCAAAGGTAGTGAAGTTATGGTTGTGTCCTGAATTTTATTATGAATGTTGTTGTAATGTGTGCCTCTAGTGCTTGGAAACTGAATGTAAAATATTTCATCCAATAAAAGTTACCGTCTATGTTAAGTAAATTTATGTTGTTTATCTTTTACCATTTTTGCATTTGATGTTTGATTTTGAAACGACGTTGTCTTCAATGTTTATGAGTTTATTCTACATTTATTCTTGCTTTATATTCTATATTATTCTAATCTCAGAAGTGTTGTTGATATTCCTAGTTTTTTTGTAAAGAGAATGGTTAATATTCGGATAGATGAATGTAACCTTTAAAGCCACAAATAAGGTATGTTGTCAGATGGTATATATGGCTAGTAATGACACCTCCATCTCAAAAGAAGGAAACATACCTTTGTATTAGCTTCAAGAGAAGTAACCGATTTTCTTATAAAATAAAAATCACGATTTTCTTGGGCTATTAAATGCTATTTTGTAACACATAGATGTGCATGCTTCATGAGATTTATGTCTTACAAAATAGCATCTAACAGCTCAAGAAGATTGTGTTGTTTTATTTTATTTTTTGTAACGGCTAAGGCTCCTCGGTATCATCTTGAGTTTTTTTAACGCTGAAAATACATGGTGTATAATTTTCAGATTTTGACAAAATAATTTGGATAACGTGTGTTTCGAATGAGATACACCTGTTGGACAGGCGTTCAAAAAAGGTCTTCATAAACCTGGTAAAGTAAATTACAAACCTTCAATTAGTGGACCCTTGTAGGGTGATGCTGCAACTGAGAATATTCCCACGATAAATTTGATTAACCTATGTAGAATAACATGATTTAATCCAACAGGCAAGATTATATTTATATTTAGTATCTGTAACACCCCCAATTCAATGATGCAGTGGAATTCAAACTGGGTGTTACTCGACGGCACAATAGTCACAATAATAGAAAACGAACTATAATTGAGTCGTTTTAAAAGATTTATCATTCAAATTATATAAATATCAGAGATTACAAAATGAGGTCCCAGATGGTTCCATGTTTACAAATTACATTAAATGAGTTTTCGAATGATAATAAATTTTTTAGCCCTCTTGAATATATGTGCCCTTCTGTGCCATCCTTGATCATCATGGACATGAAATACATGCTTAAAAGGTCAACACAAAGGTTGAGTGATATTCATAGAGTTTGTTTAATGGTTGAACACAATATGTTGGTAGTGTGAGTTAATTAGACTCGAAAACGATGGGATACGTTGTTATAAGCCCATAAAACGTATTATTACACTAAGCTCATGACACCAAAACGTTAACGGGTACCAATATCAATCGGCGGAGTTATCCTGGTAGGTACTTTGCCGTCATACCTATGTCTCAAATATTAATGCATTTGTTTGAACTTAGTCAAAACAAATGGGATTCGTCAATCCCAATAGGCCTATTCACAATATTCGCGCTCACTATTACTAGTGATTAAATGGTTCATGATAAGGGATATTGGATTGGCAAGGATGGTACTTAGTGATAATAAAATAATCGGATAGCATATAATTTCAAAGCAATGTGTTTGGTTTAAAATAGCATGTATTCCCCCCAAGGGTTTTTAAAACAATTAAATAATGAAAAGTGGGGCTATGAACTCACCTTAAGTTAAATAGCAAGTAGTGAATGTAATGGTTGAATCGTGAAGGTTTCTACGAGCAACCTATAATAGAATGTTGCGACTTAGGATTGGAGTAAAGAATATGTAGAATTGCCTATATATGTCTTGCATTTAGTCCATGATGTAGTACTTAGTATAGTGTAAGTCTTTGAAAAGAAATGGTTTATGTAACATGCATAGTTTATATATCGCTTACTACCGTTCGGGCCGACATAATTCAGAAGTCATGTAGTAAACGTTCGAGGAGCCAGGACACTTTAATTCGTAATTCCACAACTCATCTCGAGGGCTTACTTAATCAACCCCTCACATGAGGCTCCTTACTATTGTAGTATTTGATAATATATATATATATATATATATATATATATATATATATATATATATATATATATATATATATATATATATATATATATATATATATATATATATATATATATATATAAGTTTTGACCCGAAAAGTTACATGTCTAATATTTGAATAAACTTAGGAAAGTTTACTTTTACATGAAGATTGTTATTACAATGAGTCTCATGGTTATTTAGATGAAGTAGATCCAAATTGTATGTTTAAGTTATCGCTAACTCTTTAGCTCATGTTTTCGCCTAGGTAAGTTTATATGGTCATTTAGTCATGGCCTTGCCGTGACCTTTGGTCATTGTTCCATGGTCTTGAGACTCAACCTTGGCTTTAGCCATGGTTGTGGTCTTGAATTTAGGTCATTAGACCTCTTGGTCTTATTAAACCATAACTATTATATAGTAACTTTGGTATATAAAATAGCTGTTAAGAAACTGAAGAAAATCTCATTCGTTATTGGTTTTCTGGATACGTGCACCTGAGTTTTTGGAGAAAACGTGATTCCGGACAACTTTCGTGTTTTAACTTTTTCATGAAACGGACCAGAAGGGCCTCTTTTTGCGTGTTTAATTCTGCTACAGAAGGTTTTTAGGCAGTTTTGCCGCAAAGTTTTGGTAACTTCAAATGGTCATAACTTTTTACTCATGTACTCATTTTAAGTGGTTCAAATTGCTATGGTTTCCTTGTTAAGTCCTCTACTACAATATGTAATTTTCCAATATCATAATTATACCATTTTGGTCAGATTTTACCATGGAAGTCACTAGTTTACTTGTTTAAATAACATAGTTAACATATATACACCAATACTTGTTTTACCCATTTTTATACATCATGGACATAATCACAAGACAAAATATAGCATGAATGATATGTAAATAGCATGAATATGATATTTAACAAGAAGTATGTTAGGGTTTGCTTACAACTTTTGGCTTTCAACAAAGAAAGGTAAGTAACATGTAAGGTAAGGACTTTGATTGACTTATGCTTCACCCTACTTCACTTCAAGCAATATTTCTACACTTGTATTCTTGAAAGAGAGATGATGAAATTTGAGGTGACTTGAGTAGATTCAAACTCAAGAGAAATCATTAAAGTTTCTAGGGTTTGGAAGTATTTTGATTACTTAAAACCAAGCTAGGGTTTCTATGTTGTTGTAGCACTTGAATCTTGCATGAAACTTGGAGTAAATTTTGCTAAGTGTGAGGTGATGGTGAGGGTGATATGGGACGGCACAAGGAGGGGGAGGGGGTATTTATATGCCTTTGAGGAGGTTACAAAACAAGACTTGTTAAAACTTCTCAAGTAAGCTTGTACACTTGTAAACATCCTAGATCATTTTGCATAAGATCAAGCCACACCAAGGGGTGACTCCCCCCTATTGGCGGTTCACATATGCTAGGGGGGATGAGGTGGTCTTTGGAAGATAATATCTAACTTATGTAGTTAGTTTTGACTCCGTGAAATGCTAACCGTAAATGATTTAGCCTCAAAACGTAAAATCGGGTATCGTAAACATGTGGAACTTGAAAGAATGGTTAAACTTGCCAATATACTCCATAATAAAATATAAAATGAGTGGTAGATTCCATTGGGGTGCTAAAACCCTGCTAAAACTGGAAACACGGGTCTAAAACGCGTAATACGTAAAACGTACGAATATTGTGTAAAATTAGGAAAAGTAAAATGCTACTTTTCTATTATGATAAAAATGATTAAAAATGACTTATAATGTCTAGACTGGGCTCAGTCTAGTGTCGGTTGGTATTCAATGTCTTTAAGACATAAAATCGTAAGCCTAAAAATCAAGGAATGATTTTTGGTCAAAGGAGGAGGGAAAAATATGTTGACTTTTTCCAAAAATGTGAAAACTCAAATCATCTTAGAAATGCGGTGCAGGTATAGGCTAAGGTTACGGCTAAGTAAAAGCGCCTAAAAACGAAAATTCCTGTTTCTCAGGGCCGAGGTTTATTTGGTCACATTTTTCTCAGTCATGATTAATTCTCAAATAAATCATGAGTGTATCAAACATTTTTCTGATGCAGGGAAATTAACGCGGTTGAGTTTCGTTGTGCGTAGGATTTTTGAATGACGTTTTACCCTAAACGTGTATTTCCTTAATAACTTTCGCGAAAATGATCTGATGAGTGTCAAACTTTTATTTTGCCATGGAAATGATTTATTACACGAAAATATAAAATAAAAATTAAATTTCGGAAAATGAATAGTGAAAGTGAATAGTAAAAATATGAATAGTGAAATTTTTCGGGAATAGAAGTTAACCTGAAAATGTGAATTGTTACAGTATCGAGTCATGGTTACTGAAGCAAATGATAGGTAACATATTATAAAAACCCTGATGCGTAAAGAATAACAAACCTATGATTGTGTCTTGTTATCTGGTTATCGTTGACCTATGGGTAAAGAATAAACAATTTACAAAATACTTGTGCATATGTTGTTTTTTTTTAGAATTTTATTTTCTGAATTTAAACAGAAAACGCAATTGAAATGATCTCGGTAATCACTTCTGCATCAAAGGGTGAAGTGAAATTAGGTAATACATACATGGTTGTGTTTGTGGGTGGGAATGATGAACAGTATTTTAGAAAGCATATTGCTTTGAGAATAGAGTAGGAACGTTTGATTTTTTTTTTTTTTTTTTTTTAATTTTTTATTATTATTTTTTTTAAATGGTATCATGTGATGGTTAGTTAGAGAATGACTCTGAGCAAGTTTTGGTTGTATATCCCTATCTCTTGCCTATATAAGTATTAGCCATATGCGTATGAGTGTGCCATATATCCGAGCAACTATTCTCTAAAAAGCGTGTGAACAAAAATGAGTTTGACTCCTAATTTTAATGAAGTGAAATAAGCATGTGGTTCTGATAAGTTGCACCATGCTCTGCGTCTACAGTTTCTGCATGAGGAGACTGATAACGAAGGGCTTATCATGGTTTTGATCGAGAAATGTGATGATGTGCGTGGCAGAATTGGGAAAAAAAGGAAATTGCTTCAAGAGGGTGGAAGTTTTAGCCGTTCTGATCTTGTGGTTGTTAATGGGATTCAATGTTTGCAAGAAGCACAATCCAAAGATTTTCAATTGTTAGCTGCGTTAGTTGTTCTTCTTGATCTGGTATGTGAAGCGCGACCAGAGAATCGCCGCCATGTTCTCACGATGGAACAATACGATTAGGGTTCTTTTCAGTGGTTTTAGATGTGACTGTCTTTCTAAGTATAAGTCTATGTATGTTTGTATCCATGTCTAATATTATGCTCGTGTACGCTCTTCCTAATCTTTGTATCTATTGTTGTAAGATATTGCATCTATTAATAAAAGTTGGTAGTTTCTGTGTGGCTTAAGGATGGTAGATTTGTTATTGGTTTACTGTGCTGTGCAAAACGATATGTACGTAAACATTTTTTTCTCTTATTAATATGTCTATGGTAAAAGATAAATGGTACCAAGTGTGCTTCTATGTGGATAAAAGTTAAAGTGTATTCAGAAATAGTAAAACCTGTGAACTTGTGTAAGTGTAATAAGACAACTGAATGGAAATTTTTGGATCAAATTAAAAGAGGCTGTGCAAATAGTAACCTATTCGGTCATCAGTTTTCAATCATAAAGACAGGTAGTGTATAGGTGTAATGCATGTGAGAGTACCAGTACATCTAAGTGGTCTCTTTTCATTTGTTAAAAGGATATGCATGTGGGAAAATTATCTGCTGTAGTCTGTATATTTAAAAGTAGCGGAATCAGAAAATGGTTTCTCTATGTGTACCTCAATCTATCTGTCAACGCGTTCCAGCTTTTGATGGCGGTGACATTTTCCCATGTGGATTAACTATTGTTGCCTCAACAATTGCTTGCATGACGTACCCTGTAAAAGACAAAAGTTAAGATACTATTAACCTGAAATAGATGACGAATCAGTATGTATGTATGTAATCTATAAATGAAAATGTTGTAAAGTGTATACGCACCATGTTTACACGAAAACATGAACTACGTATTTCTTTATAGCAGCACATAGGCCAACCCTGTGTGAAAACCTTTTGAAATTAGGCAACTGTTTTTAGGCCAAAGTTGTCAGAATAAGCGCAGTTGGTTCGTTTACACATGAAAGAGGGCATACCAGGTTCGGATTATACCTTGGTTAGACGGTGCACATCTGGTTCATGTGCTGCGCGGATGATGCCTTCTGGTTGATATAGGGTTCATTATAACTGAAACAAATAAATTAGAAGGTGGTAAGTAAACAGAAACGAATCTTAAATAGTCGTGCCATGTAAACTGTTCAGGTTTAATGTGGAGGCATTAGTATACCTTGGTAACATCTTGCACTTCTATAATATGTGACACGCTATACCGTCTTCTGTTTCAAGTAGAATGTATCGTATCTGGCAGAAACAAAAGAAAAGGTTGTTATTAAGCGGAGGTTGATCTAAAATAGGCCATCTCTAAAGTTTGATGAATGTATTCATAGTAATGCTGCATTCAACTGTATGTTGGCTAAATATTCAGTGAATAATTTTTCACCTCTGTGTATATATAACCCATAGTAATGTTGCATTCACAAATTTTGGTAGATGGGATAAAGTGTTACAACATACAACACACTATTTAGATATATATATAATATATAATTGTGTGCAGACTATGGGTTTGAAATAACCTTTGAAGTCCATTCTCAATGAGAAGTTCTACGGATGAACGATAACAGTTAGTCAAAGTATTTTCTGCTGCAGTATGATACTTTACAGCATCTATCAACAAACCTCACCTTGCGGGATCATCTCCATCGTGTTCAATCAAAATATTCTTGCACACAAATAAATGGTTTCTCAATCGGTTTGAATGTTTTACACTCGTCAAGTCAGACTTTCATTCCACACGTATATAGACAATCATTAATAATAGAGGTGAAAGGGACAAACCACTACCTTCATATATTTCTTAGGTACCTCATAATTATATCTGTAACAAAATAGAAAGTTTTCCCATCTCCGGTCGTACATTTTTGTTACAGATATTCTTTTCTTTTGGTCTCGGATTACCTGTCAATAAATACACCAAATCTACTTCAGTTAGCATGCACCTCGAACTCTTACTCAAAATGGATTCATACTAACTTACCACTCTACCAGTTATAAAAAAACTAATCCAAAAAGATAAAGACCATAAAGTTAAGTACTAAGTTCACCAAAATGCATCCTACTTTGATTCTTCTATCATTGTATACGAAATGCATTTTTTCTTATTCAAAGCAGATAATCACTTTTATCAAATGGTCTACCTAACATCTTTTTCTGATTATCTACGTTTTGAATACATAATAATCAAATAATCTCCCCCAAAACTTAATCCCAAACACCCCAAGAAGTCATTACACATTATTACTATCGTAGTCTAATAACTGCCACCAAGGTGCCCCAGTGATCAATCTCAATGTCATTAGGTACACATATTGTGTGTGGCCAATGGTGACGCCACACACATTTGAGTAAAAAACTCGCCCTCCCTAGGTAACCTTAAGAAAAAAGTCTTCATAATGTCTAATTATTAGATAAATGCACGTGAATTATAATCCTAATCCATTAACTTTTCGTCAAAAAAGAATTGAATCCTGGACTTCCCCTTATCATTTAAAACCTCGGCACTCGGCAAATGATCATTCACTTCGACCTTGTCTTCCATTGGAGCCACAAATCATCACTCGACAAAACCCCCAAATTTTATAACAAAACCCTAATCATAACAAAACCATAATTATAACAAAACCCAAAATTGAAAGTAAAGTGTATATTGTATATCAAAATCAAAAACCTAAAATCGATAACTAACATGAAACATACGATTTATAATACTCTTCTTTGTAATATTCATCTCCATCTTTAAGGTACGATTGATAAGAACTAATGAACCTGCCACATCCTTCGATCATCATCAGCAGGAGCAGATATTTGTGGAACGAATGAATCCTGCCACATCCTTCGATCATCACAGCAACAGTAAAAATTTGTGGAACGATCTAGCTTTGTCCGTATCTATTCTGATCGTATACGTAATAAACGTGGAGCTGGACAAAAACAAAAACGGGAGCAAATGGACCAAAATTTATCTGATCATATACGTGGGAGCAAATGGACCAAAAACATCAGGCTAAAGGAGCCCATCCCAGCTGACTCGGAATTTTTGGCGGGAATTGGCGTGCAAAACGACTCGATAAAACCCCTAAATTTTATAACAAAACCCTAATCATAACAAAACCCTAATTATAGCAAAACCCAAAATTGAAAGTAAAGTATATTGTATATCAAAATCAAAAACCTAAAACCTATAACTAACCTCAAACATACGATTTATAATACTCTTCTTTGCAATATTCATCTCTTTCAACTCAATCTTTAAGGTACGATTGATAAGAACTAGTGAACCTGCCACATCCTTTGATCATCATCAGCAGGAGCAGATATGTGTGGAACGAATGAATCCCGCCACATCCGTCGATCATCATCAGCAACAGTAAAGATTTGTGGAACGTTCTTGCTTTGTCCGGATCTATTCTGATCGTATACGTAATAAATGTGGTGCTGGACAAAAACAAAAACGGGAGCAAATGGACCAAAAACACCATGCTAAAGGATCCCTCCTAGCTGGCTCGGAATTTTTGGCGGGAAATTGGCATGCAAAACGACGTCGTTTAGCACGCTAATTATATATAGGTAATGTTTTATACCAAATATATACATCGAAATTTGCAAGTACTTTAATCTGATGTTTGCTTTCGGAATCTTTTTCATGAGTTGTTCTATTGGATTTGGTTCTCTTTTTTTATTTTCTTCCCTTTTGTCATTTTGCTCTGTGTTTTTTTTTGGGTAAAATTTGCTCTGTGTTCTTTGGTTTATCTGATTCAGAGTATTACTGTAGATGATAACTTTTAATTAAAAATTTGCACACCCGCTGTCAAATTAAACTAGAAGATGCTATTTATTTTTTTGAAAGAAAAAAATTAAGTAAATCATTTCTATTATCTGCAGATAGAAATTTAATTTTATAAACCAAGCACTAACGCACAGGGACGTTAATGACACTCGTTCATAATAAAAATGTTGAAGTGAATATGTTGTTCATTTATAGACTTTTGTCTTTTTTCTATTTATCCTTTACGCTAAACCATGTAAAATTATTTCCGATGATTCAATAGCACCACTAAAAGCATCTTGAATAGAGAGGTTAATAAAAGTTTCAAAATATGTTAACCGTTAACGCATCGTAGGTAAAGGTTGGGGATAGCTGGAGCAATAAATTGATATCGGTCAAGCTATTAGTAGTTAAAAAAAAAAGTAAAGTAAAGTAACTCCCAATACCGTCTTCCACGGGTTATGGGTCCCAATACCGTCTTCCACGGTGTATGGGGGAGGTTGAGATGTAGACAACCATACCCCTACCTAAGGTAGAGAGGCTGTTTCCGGTTCTACCTAAGGTAGAAAGGACCTCCGGCCTTTTGTAGGGAGTGAGGATCGAACCCTTGACCTCTAGGTTAAGAGGCAAGGGGTTTTCCAACTGATCCAACCCTACTTGTTTCAAGCTATTAGTAGTTAAGCTATTGCTAATTTACCATGTGAAACATGAAGATAAGTTGAAATTTAATTGAATATGTTTTTAACATTAGAATAATGAGTTAAAAATATATTGAAATATTTGAAATGCTTTTTACATTGTAGATGCTTTAAAAACAAAAACAGAAACAGTTAGATGATGCTCTTCAGAGTTCAGACTATCAATGTCATTGATTAGTGACTAAATTTCATTTTGACAGGCCGGATATGGCAGTCATGAATACTGTTTGGGGTTTGACTGCACGTCAACCATATCTGTTTACAAATTAATATGAAGGGAAGTGGTGTATAGATTATTTATTTTAGACCAAAGTGTATCTTGGATTCTTGGTATCTCAAACTTGATTAATTGGGTATTACTCTAAATTTTTAATGGTGCGGTATAATACCTTGAACTTGTAAACTCGGTTATAACATGGCCTTGACTCAGTCACATATTGTGTCACATGGCTTATTAACATTAGTTTTTTAATGAAAGAAAAGGGGAGTTAGGTTTACCACTTACTTATTCCCACAGTATAAGCTTATGTGTTTGTGTGGCCATTAACTTGTTGGTTTAGTTGGTAGCTGTTAGCTTCTGTGATTGTTTGGGTCATTAACTTGTTGGTTTAGTTGTTAGGTAGCTGCTTGCTTTTGTTTGGGCCATTAACTTGTTGGTTTAGTTGGTAGCTGTTTCTTTCTATCTTGTTTTAATGACTTTGGCCTCCATAATGATAAATAGTAACTCATGTAACAGTCATTCAAACCATCTGCAAATATTATCAAGTTTCATGGTAAAATGGGTTAAATCATGTTTACATTGCATAAACTAAAGCCAAAACAATATAATTTTATTAAATAGTATTCATTATACACTTCAATTGAATCAAGTATTTGTTTTCTTCATCATCTAATAAACATATACGGAGTACATCAAACTAAACACATGCACAGATCATGAAGTATATATACATACAACCACCTCTATCCAACAAACAAATACACAAAAAACCTCAAGTCTTCTATACTAGAAATCATCATCCCCACTTTTTTTTAAAGCTAGACCATCATCCTCTGTTCCACTAACATTTTATCATTTTATTATTCCACTAAGGTATCCATTGTTACCAATACCTTATCATTTTATTATTCCACTAAGGTATCCATTGTTACCAATACCTTATCATTTTATTATTCCACTAAGGTATCCATTGTTACCAATACCCATTATTGTATCCAGTCTCTCTAACATGCAAAATTTTGAACACATTCATAAACCAATGGCAACATAACACACTAAGCACTGATCAACAACAAATAAATTCCGTAAATTTAACACCAAATATTCCTAAGTTGAAGTATAATCTCGATCGCTCAAATGAAATTAAACGGAATCACAGTTGATTCTCACAAAAAAATTATTAATTTAACATACTTTTCTCCAACTTATTTAGCGTTATGATGTAATCTTGGATTTTGTTAACCTAATTTGGGGGCTATTGACATCAAGTATAGAAGAAGAAATTAGCATGTCAAATTAAGTGAGAGGAGGGAAAACAAGTGTATGTGATAATGATGTTGACCTTCATCGTTAAAAAGCTAACAGATATATGTCACGTGTGATCACATGACCGTGTCAACCTTCAATTTACCATGTTTACAAGTGCAGGGTACTACACCGCACTACTCAAAATTTAGGGTAGTAAAAAACCCGGTTAATCAAGTTTGAGGTACCAAAATACACTTAGGCCTCTTGCATATGACTAAAGTTTGTCGAACTGAATGTATGTGGCAATAGTTTGTAAGTTCTGGATTCTATGACATGGTTGGGTTGGATTCTTGATACCTTATACCTTAGTGCTTTTTACTTGGGGACTTGTTTACGCTACATGTTTTCTTGGTTTTAAGGCCTTAATCTCGGTTGATTGTGTTAAAAGTTACGTATAAATATTAATATGTAAATGACTAGTATCGAACCCGAGACCTCGGGATTGCACACAATACAAACGAGAGTCAAAGATTAATAAATATTAATAGTTAGTTATATTTATTAATAACACAAGTTCGAGGATTAATGATCGTTAGTTATTAAATGTATGGACTAATTATCGTTAAAAGGAAACGGAAAGGACTAGATTGTAAATTGGATGACAAGAAGGATCCGGAACACCCTTTGGGTGTGCATGGCCGGTCGACCCAAGCCCAAGGGGGTCGATCCATGCTTTTGGCTTAGTCACCAAGTTACAACTAGTATATAAACAAATCTAGGGATCATTCGTTCACATCTTTTGTGCACACACAATACCCTAAATTTGGTTTTCTTCCTCTTGGTTTTCCTTGACCGATCGAACCTAAACCCTAAGGGTTTTGGATCAAAAATTTTGATTACAAAAATTGTTCTTGTGTTTTAATCTTGCAATTAATTTGATTCGGTATTAGTTTGTGTGTACAAGAATGAGGTAATCACTCACTATAGTAATTATCAAGGAATCGATCAATAAAACGGTAAGGGATTGATCATTGATTCATAAACCCTAATTAGGGTTCATCAATTAATTCAAGATTTGCTTATTTGATTCTTGTTCGGGCTAGAATCACCACGGTACGTTCTTATTATGTTTTAGGTAATATTTACTTGTTATACTTGATCCTAGCTTCCGCAATATGTGCTATTTAGATTGTCAAACTCAAACAGTGGCATCACGAGCCATGTATAACATGTAATTGATTACAAAAATGTAATAAAAATTGAATCTTTAATTGTTTTAGATACATGTTTTTTTCTAGGGTTTTCTTAAATTTTTTTAATAAAAAAAAATATTAAACCCTAACCCTAATTTAAGGGGGGGTCAATTTCCACTTAAAACCCTAATTAGGGTTTGTGGTTTTCTTGATTAAATTGTAATCACATAGAAACCCTAGGTCTTTAACCGGTTATTTGAACGTACTTGTGACCTATGTGCTAATTGTTAGGTTTATTCCATGACGAAACATGCATGTTAGTCATGGATCTTGTTTGTTTATTTATTTGTCACATGTTTTAAATAGATTTAAAATTGGGGAAGACTCCAATTAATAGATATATTAAAATCAATTTATATGCTATGTGGTGTGTATATTGATTTTGGCCTATGCAATTGATTCGTCAATGTATGTGACTCTCCTCCATCAAGAGGAGAAGGCCTTAATTGATTACATGCGTTATTATACCTAGAATTGATTTTATTAGGATTTTTTTAACAAGGTTTGCATGTGGCTAATTGTTTCACGTTATTATTATTAGTTATTTATTTTTCTTTAAATTACTTGTTTTTATTGTTTTCTTAATTGTTTGAATTGATGTAAGCAATAAAAGGGTGATTTTCATAAAAGAAAATAATATGGACTAATAACGGTGAAACAAAAGTGATAAAGTAAGAATCTTGCAAGGTCTTATGTGCCGCTAGTGGTCCGATTCGCACGGTAATCAGCTCCCAGGCGAGACTAGCAAAATTCATACTTTATTACATGATTTTGAGATTAAATACATAAACTTTTGCTTGATTGATGTTTTGTACAAATATGCCTTTAAAATTAAGTCCTTTAAGACGATATTCATAACCGTGATTTGAAGGCTTAGAAAAGGGCCTTAGAGTCTGCCTTGGTTATCACAATCTTGAATATGTCTTAAATGAATTACTTTTAAAATCATAATTGTAGAAAGTCATCTTAGAGTTTATTAAACCTCAAGTAAAACTTTGTGTATTAATTTTACGAATTGGTAATAAAAAGGTTTTGAAAACTTATGCTATAAAGATGAGTGCATGCATCTTTATACATATTTTGATTTACACATCAAAAATAAATACCCTTATAATTTAAGTTACATGCCATCTATCTATAAGGAACACTTGGAATTTTAATTTAGTAAACATGAGACCTAGGCTAAATTACTATAACAAGGTAAAATTCTTTTAACGCGTGAGACCATAATTGTAATTTTACAGTTTCTAAGGTAGACGACTTAATTAAGTTGTGCGTGAGACCTAGAACTTAAGGCATGAGATGGGATGAAACATGCTTACAAGACAAATTGATGAATCAATTTGATGTAATTCCCATAATGATCTAGGAATTGGAAATCTTGTTTGCCAATTATTGTTCGACAGATTACTATCTTTTGTACTTTCACCACTAGCAAATCAACTGATGTGGTGGAACTATGTAAAGTTAGATCCTAGGTTTTCAAGAAAATTTTGGTGGTTATATGAATATAGCTAATGGGTATTTTGTTTTCTTGAAGATATTTATTATCGAAAATACTAATGTTTGAACTTTTATCTGTAGATATGGCTCAACCCGATACCCCATCTGTGATTTCTGCTTTCAAGAGTCATCTTGAGAGAGAAAAACTAACTGGAAAGAATTTCAATGATTGGCACCGTTCGCTTAGAATTGTCTTGAGCTCGACCGGTAAGCTAGATTATTTGACCGAAGAATGCCCAGCTGAGCCTGCTGCTACTGAACCAGAAGCAGTTAAGGCGGCATGGAGGGTGGAACATGCTAAGTTTAATGAGGTTGCTTGTTTAATGCTCACTAGCATGAGTGCTCAGTTACAAAAGAAGTTTAAGTACTTTTTCCCTAAAGATATGCTTGAGGTACTTAAGTAGTCTTATGAGAAACCACCTACAGTTGAATTGTATGATGAACTGGACAAGCTACATAACTGCAAGCATGGTGATGGTAAACCAGTTGAAGATTATGTGACTGAGATGAAGGAATCTTTTGATCAGCTTCACAGATTTGGATTTGGTTACCCTGACAATGTGCAAGTGCACTTGATCAACAGGTCGCTTAACAAGGACTTTGCTGGTTTTGTGTAGAATTTCAACATGCACTGCTCGGGGAAGACAGTCTCAGAATTACTCGCACTGCTTGTTGATTATGAGAAAAGTCTACCAGCCAAGGTCAAGGCTCCTACCCCGCAAGTGTTGGTAATTCATGGTGGGAGAATCCAGAAGAAATCGCATGTGAACAAAGGCAAAGGGAAAGGTAACAAAGGCAAGCAGGTCATGGCCTATCAACCTGAACACAAGATGAAGCAACATCAGCCTAAGCAGAAAAAGGTGAATCCACCAAACAAGAAGGATCAGGCATGTCACCATTGTCATGAAAAGGGCCATTGGAAGCGCAATTGCCCTCTCTACATTCATGACTTGCGTCTCAAGAAGCAGGGGAATGAAGTTGGTAACCCCAGCTCATCAGGTGCGTTCTTTATGATTGAATTATTCACTCTTACTCCTAAATTGAATTCATGGGTATATGATACGGGATGTGGCATTCATATTTGCAATACCTTGCAGGGGTTTAGAGTTGAGAGAAAGCTGGCCTATGGACAACAATTCTTGCACGTTGGTAACGGAGCGCATGCAGGAGTTGAAGCTATAGGAGTTTATGATTTAGTGTTGCCTTCGGGCTTAGTACTATCTTTAAATAATTGTCATTATGCACCGTCAATTGTTAGAGGTGTAATTTCATTTTCATGTTTGTTGAACCTTGGTTTTAAGCATACTATTTCTAGCAATGGAATTTCAGTTTCTTTAAATGGTGTTTTTTATTTTAATGCTATTGCTGTGAATGGTGTCTTTGAAATTGATATGAATAATAATGATAATGCTTTTGTTAAAAATAGTTCAATGTATAGCATCAAGAGAATCAAGAAAAGTCTGGATTCGTCTTATCTTTGGCATTGTCGACTTGCTCACATTGGCAAAGATCGCATGAAAAAGCTACAACATGATGGGCTTTTAGAAAAGATCAATGATGAATCATTTGATAAGTGCGAATCTTGCATTGCTGGGAAGATGACTAAGAAACCCTTTAAAAATAGGATTGAAAGGGCTAATGATCTACTTGGTCTTATTCACACAGATGTGTGTGGACTGCTTAGACATGTGTCAAGGCTACTTCTTAACATTTACTGATGGTTACAGCCGTTATGGTTATGTTTATTTACTTAAACATAAACATGAGGTATTTGAAACATTCAAAGTGTTTAAAGCAGAAGTAGAGTTGCAACTAGGAAAGAAGATTAAAGCTCTTCGATCCGATAGAGGTGGTGAATACCTGAGTCAAGAGTTCATAGATTACTTAGCAAAGGAGGGAATTGTCCAGCACCTTACTTCTCCATATACTCCACAACAAAATGGTGTATCTGAAAGAAGGAATCGTACATTGCAAGATATGATACAATCTATGTTTAATCTAACAACTCTTCCCTACCCGTTTTGGGATTATGCCTTGGAATCTGCAGTTCGCATTTTAAATATGGTTCCAACAAAGAAGGTTGATAAGACTCCATATGAAGTATGGACTGGAAAAGCTCCTAACTTGTCTTATCTAAAGGTCTGGGGTTGTGAGGCATATGTTAAACGTGACTCACCAGACAAACTCCAACAAAGATCTGTAAAGTGCATCTTCGTAGGATAACCTAAGGAAACTATGGGTTACTACTTTTATTACCCAGCTGAAAACAAAGTTTTTGTTGCAAGGTATGGAGACTTCTTAGAAAAGGAGCTCATATCTCAAGAATTCAGTGGGAGAGTATATGATCTGGAAGACGATCATGAAGATGTAACACCTTCTGAAAACACTAGCCAACTTCCTGAAGAACCTGAAAGTTTAGGTCCTCCACCAGAAGTTGAAGTGGTTCCCATTCGCAGGTCATCTAGATCTGTGAAGGCTCCTACACGTCTATGCCTTAACATGGAGTGTGATGACAACTTGATAGGGGATCTTGATGAACCTACAAGTTATAAAGCTGCTATGAATAGTCCTGAAAAGGAAAAATGGCAGGGAGCTATGAATGGGGAAATGCAATCCATAAAAGACAATGAAGTCTGGGAAGAAGTAGACCTACCTCCGGGTGCCAAGCTAGTTGGGAGTAAATGGCTCTTCAAGAAAAAGACTGATATGGATGGCATTGTACACACCCATAAGGCCCGTTTGGTAGCTAAAGGCTATACTCAAACATTTGGTGTTGACTATGAGGAGACCTTTTCTCCTGTAGCTGACATAAGGGCTATTAGGATTCTTATAGCCATAGCCGCTTACTATGACTATGAGATTTGGCAAATGGATGTCAAAACCGCCTTCTTAAATGGTAGCCTAGATGAAGACATCTATATGGCGCAGCCTGAGGGGTTTGTGAATCCAGAATTTCCAGATCGTGTATGCAAGCTTAAAAGATCCATTTATGGATTAAAGAAAGCATCACGACAATGGAATAAGAGATTTGATAGTGAAATTAAGAAGTATGGATTCACTCAAAATCTTGATGAGCCATGTGTATATCACAAAGTTAGTGGGAGTAATGTAATTTTCCTTATATTATACGTCGATGACATATTGATCATGGGAAATGACATTCTGAGTTTGCAAAAGGTTAAGGCATATCTTAGAAGTTGTTTTTCTATGAAAGATTTAGGGGAAGCTGCATTTATTCTGGGAATCAAGATATATAGAGATAGATCTCAGCGATTAATTGGATTAAGCCAAAGTGCTTACATTGATAAAATATTGAAGAGATTCAATATGCAAAATTCCAAGAAAGGATATTTGCCGATGCAAGAGCAACATGGCTTGAGCAATAAAGTTTGTGCTTCAACACCTGAAGAGGTGCAACGCATGAAGAGAATCCCTTATGCTTCGGCTGTGGGATCTATTATGTATGCGGTGAAAAGCACAAGGCCTGATGTGGCGTTTGCTCAGAATTTAACCAGTCGATATCAGCAGAATCCAGGTGAAAAACACTGAACTGCTGTTAAGAATATTCTTAAGTACCTTAGGGCTACTAAAGAGATGTTCTTAGTTTATGGGGGTACTCCATCTGCAGAGCTTGATGTAACAGGTTACTAAGATGCTTTTTGGAAAGGTGATAAGGATGATACGAAGTCTCAGACGGGTTATGTCTTTGTCATTAATGGAGGAGCTGTTGATTGGAGGAGCAGAAAGCAGAGTGTATTAGCGATGTCTGCTACAGAAAGTGAGTATATAGCTGCTTCAAAAGCTGCGATGGAAGCTGTTTGGATTAGGAAGTTTGTTTCAGGGCTTGGGGTTATGACTTCGATTCAGCGACCTATAAAAATGTATTGTGACAACTCAGCTACAATTACATTTGTCAATGAACCTGGAATCATGAAAGGCTCCAGACATTTCCCGATTAAGCACCACTATGTCAGTGAACCAGTTGAGATAGGTGAAATCGAAATGCTCAAAGTTCACACAGATGAAAACTTAGCTGATCAATTTACAAAGCCTTTACCTGGCACCAAGCTTTACAAGCATGCTGAAGGAATAGGACTTAAATTAGCTGATAGTTTCATGCCCATTTGTGATTAGTATTTGGATAAGAGATGTAATGTACAATTATTATTTTAATGAAATAAAGTATTAGTTATGTTTATGTATTCATTGTCTTAATAATATATCCTATATTTGCATGTTTAAGATCCATGAATAATTTATTATTCTAAATAGTCCGTTGTTGATTAATGATATGGGAATATCATTAAACTAAGACAATTTTGAGTATTGGTTAAGGATATACTTGAAAGTATATTGATGCGTAGTCATACCAATTTCACATGATATTCAATGAATTGAGTATTGGACTTATCCCAACAATATGATTTAAATTTATTGTAAGAATCATATTTAAAGTTATCCTCAGACTTGAGATACCAGATAAGTGTCATGGATGTAGTGCATTTTGTGGAACAATCTACCGCTTACCGTAATTGGAAGTCATAAGGGTTGTTTTCAGAATTGTTACAAAGTCCATGGGTTATTCTTGTAGTCAAGAGAGAATTCGTTCCTTCTGATTTGTTCAGAAGTTTAATACTGTTGGGCCCCTCGTAGGGTTGACAAAATGTTTGCGTGGCCACGCCCAAAGTCTATCTGGAATACGTTCAGATGTTTTGGTAATTTTGTTCAATCATAAAGAGACGAGAAACAGAATTTAATAAAGAAGCTCACATCTTTATTAATGTAGTATTAGAGGCGAAAGGATAATAATAATGATGAATCATTAAAGGTTTTCCAGGAAACCTAGCTCAGGTCGAACTGGGGGCATTGGAGTGTTGCAAGACGCCAACCAATGTCATTTTACTATTAATAGATATACGAGTGGGAGCTGTTAAAAGTTACGTATAAATATTAATATGTAAATGACTAGTATCGAACCCGAGACCTCGGGATTGCACACAATACAAACTAGAGTCAAAGATTAATAAATATTAATAGTTAGTTATATTTATTAATAACACAAATTCGAGGATTAATGATCGTTAGTTATTAAATGTATGGACTAATTATCGTTAAAAGAAAACGGAAAGGACTAGATTGTAAATTGGATGACAAGAAGGATCCGGAACACCCTTTGGGTGTGCATGGCCGGTCGACCCAAGCCCAAGGGGGTCGATCCATGCTTTTGGCTTGGTCACCAAGTTACAACTAGTATATAAACAAATCTAGGGATCATTCATTCACATCTTTTGTGCACACACAATACCCTAAATTTGGTTTTCTTCCTCTTGGTTTTCCTTGGCCGATCGAACCTAAACCCTAAGGGTTTTGGATCGAAAATTTTGATTGCAAAAATTGTTCTTGTGTTTTAATCTTGCAATTAATTTGATTCGGTATTAGTTTGTGTGTACAAGAACGAGGTAATTACTCACTATAGTAATTATCAAGGAATCGATCAATAAAACGGTAAGGGATTGATCATTGATTCATAAACCCTAATTAGGGTTCATCAATTAATTCAAGATTTGCTTATTTGATTCTTGTTCGGGCTAGAATCACCACGGTACGTTATTATTATGTTTTAGTTAATATTTACTTGTTATACTTGATCCTAGCTTCCGCAATATGTGCTATTTAGATTGTCAAACAATAACAGATTGTTACTTTGAGATATTCTACTTTATCTCAGTTATCTATGCTGGATGGACCTTAGCAAGCGGACTTTTTCCAATTGTTACTCGTTCTTAGTTGATTTCTCTGTGGCAATTCTTTGGTTCAATATTCATGGTAATGCCAATGAAGGAACTAGAAATACTGATTATCTAGCCATGTAGTTCATACTCTGAAGCAACACTTCATTTAATCGTTTAAAGTGTTTGGCCCTTAATTTGTAGCATTCTTGTTTTAGCTAAAGTTAAACGCAAGTGGTTCTAAAATTTATCAAAGTGTGTCCCTTCGACTAAAAATTTCTGGCTCCGCCTCTGTCCGTTGACACGCTATAGGGAATTTTACAAGGTTAAACTTCCTTGATCGTGTTTTTTTCTAATTAATTCACTTCTATCGTTTAACTAAAAAATTCAAACACCCTTTACCTAACATACTTTCAAAGATTCTTACAAAATAAATAGATTCGAAAATAAAAGGGTTTTTTATTTTTTGAGTCAATGGGTCAAAGAATCAAAATGGGTAATTTGTGTTTTCGGGTTAATTAGTTTGTGTGGGAGGGTGATGGATGAATGTAATGGTGATGGATAGTTGTAATGATTGGTGGTGGTGAGTTGAGATGAAGAAGAAAGAGGGTGGAAGAAGACAAGACTCGAAATGTCCATTTTGTCCTTATGTGCAAGGCATATAAGGGGATATAACGGATGTTGAATGAAAGATAACGGTCAAAGAGACATTTGATGATCAAAAAATAGGGAATTCGGATCTTGCGTGATAAAAAAAAACTTTGCCTCAGGATGATGTTTTGGTACAAATTCAGGGACGAATGGTGTAGTTTACTCTAAATATGTAACCGCAGTCAGTTTTATTTTTCTGTGCTCAAGTACGCAAATACTTGGTATATGTTGTTGGTACAGCTAATTTCTGCATTCAAGTTTGTAAATTTACTTAAACATATGCAAATACAAAATAATGAAACATGCAAATCAAATTCAAGAATTAGGTGAGAAGAACTAGATAAATCAAATCTTTGGTCTGAGTTCGTGAAGGTAATGCAAGATTCGTTTAAAATAAGAAAATAAAAACACTGCTTTACTAATACAGTCAAGTTGAAGGTAAAAGTTCGCCTAAAAAAACTGACAAACACTTCTGTATTACAATATATTTTCAAAACTACAAACAAGTGAATATAATCTCAGTTAAATTCGTTTTCGATTACGGTACGTACTCTATTTAGTAATAGATTTGAGCTAAGAACTGAAAAAGCTCTATGAAGTTAAAGAAACTTAAAAGCCAAAAACAATTTGTATAATTATTAATCTTTAACATTATCAGCAATTAATGCTCAAATTCGACAACGGTTATATGCTCATTAAGGAATTTGACCATATTTGTCAAAGGAGGACTGCTTGATAGACTTGCATAGATCTCTCGATCTGTATCAATATGGATTCATGGTATGTGAAACATGCCCGAATAGGCGAATATATAATAGGAGCACACATCTTTAGACTATGCTATATTTCTATTTTGTTCCTATTTATTTCCAAACTAGATGGGCCTGGGCTGCCGCGTTGCGGCAGGGCGTCGTTTTATGTCGTTGGTAGTTGCATCGTATTTTGTTTTTGTTTGAAAAGGATTATATGTTTTAACGGCGAACGGCTTTTTTTTTGTTTTCATATTTGAAAATGTAGCTTATTTATGGTTATGAAATTTGTATTATGTAAAAAGTCTAGTACATGTAAAGTGGTAATAGCAGTTGTAAAGTAAGGCACTGGAAGAAAAAACATGCAAAGTATAACGAAAGTAAACATGCAATGTAATACAGTAGAGTTAAACATAAGATGCATGGAAAATAAGCAAAGTTAGAGTAAGGCACACGAAGAAAAAACAGCAAACAAATCAAATATTATGAGTAAGAGATAAAAAAAATCTTTTGAAGCAAAGAATGACATGATGATCTGCGTTGGTTCTTCACAATTTAAGTATGATTTTTATGTTTTTATGGGCCTAACATGAAGCTGGATCAATGGTAATGGAACAGCCCAAAGAAAAAGTGCGCAGGCCCACTCAATGCATCGACACGGCGTCGTTTGGAACCATGTATTATATATACGAGAATGGCAGCGGTCCGCCACGTTGTGGGCGGGCCGGGTTTTTTTGCCGCTATATTACAAACAACTTGATACCAGAACCACTATGCTCAAGACTATGTTTGGAAGGGAAATCAGGAACTTGTTACACACAAAAGCAACATAAGCCTAACCTCTAACACTCATAATGATTGTAAAAAAGTTACGATAAAACCTTATTCGCGCAATCCCACACCCATTGCAGCCCCCAAAGTAACCCCTTTTAGCCCCAATTTTAGCGCCGAAACACCTAAATTTCAACCCCATATCATCACACAAAGTCACCCATTCCAGCCCCCGGATGCACCAACTCCACCCCCATTTCAGGCCCCCAAACGCACTTATCTCAGGCCCCATTTCATCACTCTAACCCACCCATTTCAGCCCTCTAAACGCACAGACTTCATCCGTTCGTTCAGCACCAAGACGCACCCTACACCAGTTAGTGCTGCGAAAGAAAGTGCTCAGTTTTACTTACGCATGGTGTATGGGCAGTAAAACGTACTTCTTTGGCGTCATCCTCAGGCTCTTCTTTAGCTTCCAAATCAATCAGGCTCAAGCTTTTCTACTCCACATCCCAGTGGTGTAACCATTTCTAAACCTACAAAAAAAAAAAAGAAAATTTGATCTCAAGATTCCAAACACTCAAGCATCTTTGATTGCTTATTTTACATGATCATCCACTTTTGTTTTCAATATAAAAACCAAAATAAAAAAAGGCACAAAACCAACAGCCTTTATATCAGAAAATTCGGCTTTACTGCCCTAAACAACATAAATTCCACATACGCAATAAGCGTTAGCACATCCGGATCAATATCCAAGAACAATTAATATAAAGACATATTTACTTAGCTGCCTTGTTGTACTTGTTACACACCGACCCTTTCTTAGACTGTAAAACCTTGCATACTGTTGGTCACAAATGCAGTTTTAGGAAAAAAAATATCGTATGTGTATAGGTGAAGGTACTAATAAACTAAAAGGTGTGTGGATAAAAAAAATGTTGTGCCTCTTTGTTTGGTTGCTACTGATGCTTTTTGATGTGGTTCAAAGCACACACAAAATTATACTTGCTGGTATTATGTCGACTTGCGAGAACGGACATTTCCATCTATAACTTAATACCATGATAACATAATTTAAAGACATCTACCTTTCGTTACACTCTTAGTTCAACATTAATTCTATATACTGTATCGTACGCTACTGCTTTCAAAAAGGAAAATAAAATCAAAGCTTATACCCGTTATTGATTCTGCAAATTGCCCTGCTTCATCCGTTAATCACAAAAAAGGCAGAGAACTTCAGAAAAGACAGCTGTTTTGTGTGCCTGCTCGTATGTACACGTCATGTTATGATCGTTTCGCATTCCAGAAGGCATACATTACGGTTGACACGTCTAAAAATGGCCAACAGAAATAGACAACAAAAATGGTTCTAAATATTTCTAGTTTTCTACATCACGTAGTCAGTTCTAAATGCAGCAACGGTTCTGGAATAGGTACTGATGGGGGGATTGGTGGCGGTGGAGGGGATTCTGGTATTTTGGCAGCCTATTGCTAGTAGCATTCTGGAAAAAAAACAAACTAATTCGAATACCCAAACACCCTATAACTGGATAGGTAAGAGAGTTTATTGACCTCATAACCATAAGTTCTAAACGCAACCGCAAACAAATTAGCTCTCAAATTCAAATCCGATACGGCGATCCAGGTAAATAGTAAACCTAAAATATGCTTTTTGAACTCCTATCGACTATAGGCTTTTGTATTATACTATAATACTGGGGCAAAAAGTAAACTACATCACCAATTCAAAAATTAAGTATGAAAAATTGCTTTTAGATTTTATCTATATTATCATATATGTGTTCGAACGCATTCTTAAAACAATCAAGCCTGTAAACATATTCCAAATATAAGATACTCACCTAAACCAGTGGCTTCAAAACTCTTCAGAATCCAGTGCCATTTGCTGGTGCCGATAAACATCATGCATGCGAAAATCAACTTAATATGGATTCAGAATGGGCCAATAAATGTCAAAAATATGACAAAAAACAGTGCTTACTCCCAAGGGATATCCGCAAGAAGCATCCAGTCACCATCTCTGTCCAAATAAGTAACCACATATTCTAAAGGCACAATAAGTCCTTCTGTTTAGTCTCACTGTGCTTTTCATTCCAAGGCGCCCCTTGAGATTTAAATTCACCTAAAACATATCAACCATAGTTTTACGATATAACAAATTATAGGTTAAATTTTGATCTACGATATAAAAACTAAAAGATATTATAGGTTACATTTTCATTTGAAACGTAATAAGTTTACCTTATCTAATAAGAAGATTATGTAGTTGGCAAGTAGTAATGATAAGTAAGAATGAATAGCATATTCATAAAACACTCCATAACCTATTGTGAAACAGCTGAATATCAAGATGCGCACTAAAGTCAATTTTTATTAGATACGTTGCACCATCCATACTGATTGTAAAAAAAAAGCACGGACCAATGTTGCTTTCGCCCAAAAACAATTGTATTCTCCCTAAACGTGGAACTTGTAGGAGGCTAACCGGCCTAACCCACAAACTGTTCCTACCGTACATGAAAAAAGGTCAATCCTATTTGGATAATCAAGTTTTAATTATTTGTGGTCAAATAATTGTCATTCGTTAGAACTTACTCGGGAGTAGGAACATTGTTTCCATTATTTGCTGCATTTGAGTAGTTTTGTGTGGACTGTCAGGTTGGGTGACTTAAATGCAAAATCCATATTTCAATACATCCTTTGCATTCTCATCATTCTTGAAATGGTCACTGACAGGCTGAAACCAAATAAAGCACCTAAACCCTGCTATAAAATAAGTAATCCTAAACAACCCTATAATTTTCACCCAAAAAGGTATATTAGATCATAACCAAAACAATCGTAAATTGTGAAATATCATCTTACCGCAGCAGGTCCGAGGTTGGTAAGCCATCGACCAATAGAACCATCTAAGTTAGCATACTCTTTCTACAACACAATAGCAATCATCCCATCATACTCAACACCTTGTTGACTACTCAATGAAGCCAAGATAGAACATTCACCGACAATCGGTAAATGATTTGATCATGATCGAAACCTGATCGTTCATGAATCTACAAAACCAAAAAGAATGTTAAATCAAAGTGGGTCCAACATTGATTTAATAATCTTAATCACATAAAACTCATAAAACACACAATCAAGTGAATCAACTAAATAACAAAAAAAATAATATTTAATCTCCATGGTACGGCAATTTAAAAGTATCCAAATGTAAAAGATAGTGTACCTATGGGCAACGATTGCGAGTACTGGTTACTTCCACGCATGTTACCAGTTGAATTCAGCGTTGTTCGGCTTATACCTCGCAGACCGCGTGTATTAGTACATCACCGCAACTTTAGCCACACCTCACATACTTAACACTTAGCTAACTTCCACGGCTAGTGTATCATGGGGTAATATAATAAGGAAACATAACATTTAATGAGGCTCAGATTTGTAAGCAATCGAATAAAGAGGATCGGTCCAACATGGCTGCAAACTTTATAAGTTGCCCCGCCAAAATGGCTGCAAACTGTAAAAGCTACCCCGCCAAGATGGCTGCAAACTTTAAAAGCTGCTTTGCCAATGTATGGTTGCAAACCTTAAAAGCTGCCTTGCCAAGGTATGGACAATCTCAACTTTGGTCGAATCTACTCGAACACATTCAAATTGTATCATCACAGCCTTTTCATTACCATATTATACATTAGTCGTGCAACGAATCGTGCACTCATAAAAACTGATTGGCCCATCGCAACACGTATCAAATTCAATAAACCTTTAACCAAATTCAACCAAAACAAAAAGTGAGCATCTTTTTCACTAAGTCATAAAAACAAACAGTTGGTATGCATCTATACTAAACAATATAAGAAACACCTTACTTTAAGCAACAACATAACCATCACCATCGATTGGAAAAGGAAATCAACCCCAACAACTTACAATATTTGACCTTGAACACAAAGACCAAATAAGCAAATTTACTATAATCCATGGCAATAATGGCAAAATACAAAGTTGCTTATGAAAACCTAAAAAATCAGAAAAGAAAACCTCAACCAGGTAATAATGGCAAAATACAAAGTTGCTTATGAAAACCTAAAAAAGCAAAAAAGAAAACCTCAACCTGAAATTGTAGATCGGATCAGGTGTTCTTTACCATGGAGGATTTGTTGCAAACCAAAAACTCAATCCCTAGCATGCGCCATAAGATTATCTGCTTTGATTGTGTGTGTGTGTGATTTAGGATTGTGTGGTTCACCGGTATCTTATCCAACTGACTTATCCTTAACTATTTCGGACCATCGCTGGGCCAAGGTGGGCTGGGAAACGGCTGGGAAACTTGGGCTCCGGGAGCCTGCACGGTTTTGGCGGGAAAGTGCTACAGTGTAGCAACAGTGCCAAACGGCACCGTTTTTTTTGTGGTTTAATTAAACTTATGCTGACAAATTGGTGATAACATATGTGACGTTAGGATTACCTTAGTTGATGTTCAGTGACTAAGTAACGTAAATGAAACTAGAGACGCAATACCATTGCTACTAGAAAATTTTTCGGAAGAAAAAGTAAATGTTAACAGTAATATGTTATGAAATAAAATTAAGAAAAGTTAGAGGTGCATTTCAGTTACGAAATGCATCAATAACATTTACACAATTGTTATTGGTGTGTCATTTCAGCGTTTCGACAATAATACACCAATAACTAAATCTATCATTTACAAAAACCCAATTACACTTATTGGTACGAACACACATTTTTTATTAATATTATTTTTTTAATATAATTTTATACATACAATGTAGTAAAAATGCGATATGAATTACAAACACAATATGAATATGACAAGTACACAAAAACTAAAAAGTACGATACTACAATATTAAAAATGTGATACAATACGACAAATATTAAAAACTACGATATGACAGATACTAATTTGAGCCAAAATGTCTTGCTTGGATCTCGTCTTTAATTTTTTCGATATTAGACGTATCTTCCTGCCTCATCTCCTCGGTGCTAAAATTAAGAAACTTCAGTTCCTCGAATTTCTTTTGAGTTTCAATAAATTCAAGTTTTTTAGCACATTCTTGTCACAACTCTTTTTGGACCATTTCCTTGAAAGCTTCTCTACTTGACGAAGAACCCCCGAACACATAGAGTTCGATTTTGGACTCTTGGAAGGCCTTGGCTTGCCGGGAGGACTTGGTATTGTATCATTTCAAAATAGCTCGTTCAGTTCTTTAACGTCATCGGCCTTGTAAACGCGTCTTCAGGGAACAATGGCTTTGGCACCCCGCCATTTGTAGTGATCTTCCAAGATCTCCCATACTTCACAGTGGACAAACGCAAACCTTCACATTTTTTTGATTTTTTTTTATAACAAAAAGCTAGCCACGTCGAATCGTGTTTACCACTCATCCGTTCATGTTCGTCGACAATCCTGACACTTGTTGCAATCACGTGTCAACGTTCTCCACATTTCTATGATCATATCCTTGGTACGTTCGCTGGATGCATTGCGGTTTTATTCACATTGAACTTTTTGCCAAAACAATTTTGAATTTCGGTTCACGCCGAGTCTTGGGTCCACAGATATTTGTAAGTAAGTTTCAGTCAATAGTTTTTCTTCCGCTTGTGTCCAACGTCGGTTTTCTTTGGTCTTGGATTTTTCCCTTTTTCTTTTTCCTTTTTCGACAAGAGACGACTTGGTTTGTGAAGCTTGTGATGGTGAGTCTAGTGGTGAGTCGTTTAAAGCTTGTGGTGGCATCATTTGTGTTGGTTGTGAAGAATGACCGAGACTCATTTGGTTGAAGTACTGTTGTCATTAAAGTTGTAGTAAAGCCATTTGGTTAAATTCATTTTGGTTCATTTGTGGTGTGAAAAAAGGTTATGAAAAATTTGATATCCGGTTTTGCGGGTATTGTGAAAATGATGGCATTGGATTTTGGTTTGCATATTATGCGAATGATGCAATCGGGTTTTGCAGGTATTGGGAAGAAAAAGAACGGGCAGATGATGGTGTAGCAGGTGACGGGGAACTAGAATTAGTGGACGAGGAAGACAAAGGAAATATATTGTTAAGGAGTCAATCGTTGTTTTTTGTAACATTTTTTGAAGATAAAATTGAATTATGTTTGAAAGTGTAGTTGAATTCTGATTTGGGTTGAATGTTTGAAAAATATTAGTTAAAAGTGGCTATTTATAGGTGAAAATTTGGAGGTTTTTTTAGCCGTTTACTACTGTTGGGCAACGTTAAAAAAACGAATAACGGTCCGCTGGCGGTCCAACGGGTGGACGAACGGCGCTGCTGTCAGTGCAGTATGGTGACGCCATTGATGCATTTTTTGTGCGAGCGGCGGACAAACTACACCCACACCAAGCACTCTTATAAATCACATTCAGTCTTGTTTTATATTGTTACTATAACTTAACAGTGAGTTTGATAAATTTCGGTTAGAATCTTTTGGACAACAAGGATGTCAAACTGTACCCAACCATCACCAACTTCCAACTTATTTATGTAATTATATTGGTAACAAGTTTGAATTCTCTCGTTGAAGTGTGTTGATAAAAAAAAAAAAAAAAAAAAAAAAAAAAAAAAAAAAAAAACATCTAGCTACTGATTGTGTACGCTAAAATAACATTTGTTTCTAAAAAACCGCACAAATGGAATACGCTAAAACGGCCAAAACAGAAAACTTTAGGGTGCGTTTAGTTGGAGTAAAAATTCTCTTGTTTTCTATCTCTAATTTTGTAAAAATTTTGAAGGAAATTTATCTCCACAAAACACTTGAAAATATAGAAAATGCGTTTAGTTGATATTTGTAGTTTCTATTTTGAAAAGGGGAGGGAGGGTTGTGGGTTGCAAAGAAAAATAAGGAAAACAACTAAAATTTGTTTTGTAATTTTTCTTGTTAAGTTAGGAAATAGGGGAATTTATGTTTTGCAAAACATTTTGTTGGAAAATGCTGATTTGAACGCGATCTCTGTTTTTCTTATTTTCTGCAAAACATTTTGTGGAAAACAAATGTGTTTTTCTACAACAAAACGCATCCTTAGAATCTCAGTTACTTAAAACCTATACAAAGTGTCGATCTTAACCTATGTTTTCATTCAAACCCGATGTTTACATAAGACTATAATAAGAGAATGAGTTACATGTTTATTCTTCTTGGGGTGGAGGGTATGCCTATTCGAGATCCAGTGTAGGTAGTAACATCAGCCACAGATAAACTGACGATTCAATAATTATTCAAGCTAGAGTATTTAAGTAAGTCTTTTGAAAAATCAAAGCGTAGAAACATGCAGTTATACATAACCATTTATCTGATGCCAATTACACAAAACTTATAAGTCTTATCTTCGGAATCCTTAGTATTGGTTTGAGCTTAACTAAACAATACCTTAGATTTGATTTAAGACATCTTAAAAGTTGTATGTTTCTCTTACGCAGCAAGTGAAGACTATGAATGAGCTGGATATGATCTTTGCCATCTCTTTATTATCGGGTTTTGTCCGTACAATACCTGTATACTTTCCAAAATGTACCGATATGGTACGTGTACTTTTTTTATTGCCTAGATGGTACGTGTACTTTAGGTTTTGTGTTAATAAGGTCACTTTTTTGACCCGATACCGGCTGCACCGGCTATTATTTTCCCATTGTCTGACGTGGCTGTTTTTTTTCGTTTTTATTTCTTACGTGGAAATCCACTTCCCCCAAATACCATTATATATATTATTAAGCCATTCCCCCCCCCCCCCCCCCCCCCAAAAAAAAAAAAAAAAATCCACTTCCCCCAAATCGTTTATCCCCAAATCAACATGAAACCCTAATTCATGTAAATTTAAATTAACCCAATTAACACAACCAATGAAGAAGATATCCATAATTGTTCATCATGAAGGCACATTTATAACAGATCCGTTTGAGTATGTAAATGGATCTCTTGACTTTGTTGAGGATGCCGATTTGGGTAAGTGCAACCATTCAAGACTAATGCAGATAGTGAAAGATTGTTGTTTGTTTCCTGTTCATGGTATGTATTTCTGTGCTCTTAAACAAGATTTGGGTACACATTTGAAACCATTAAGGAATGATACTGAGTTAGCAAGTTTTGTGAAATTAGCTTTTGACAATGCTTACAAAGTAGAACTATATGTTGAACATCATGGTTATGATGTTTTAGAGGATGCCCATATAGATGTTAGTGTAGGTGAAGAAGATGATGAATCTGAGTCTGAAATTGAATTAGAAAACATAGAAGAATATGTTGGACCAGAACATGTAGGTGAAGAAGATGTGGTGATTGCAAAGACGGAACTTAAGGACCCTTTCCTAATCAAGTTAGTTGGTGGTAAGTACATTAGGGATGATGTTGTTAGTAGGCCTGCAAACTTAGGTGAAGGTTCTGCTAGTGATTCTAGGGAAAATGAAGATGAGCAAATAGAAGTTGATGACAGATTTAAGGTGAAGGAAGGTTACTCATATCCTGTTTTTGATCATAATGTACCATGGGATGAGATGACCCCATTATTGGGTATGAAATTTGAGCACCCAGACCAGCTTAAAGAATGTTTGACTAACTATGGGGTAAAACATGGATATCAGTTAGGGTTTAAGAGGAATGATTATAGAAATGTAGCAGTGTTGTGTGGAAGAAATGTGGAAGAAGGTAGGTGTTCTAGCCAGAAAAGTTGTGAACAAAAGATTGATGAGGACATAGGTACATCGAAGGGCAAGCAATCCAAGTCACCAGATTCTAAGTCTAAGACTAAGTCACCTAAGTCTAAGGCTAAGTCACCTAAGTCTAAGGCTAAGTCACCTAAGACAACAAAGAAAGCTGGTTCACCTAAGTCTAAGTCACCAAAGACAGATAAGGGCAAACAATCCAAGTCACAAGCAGGTTGTTCATTTCGATTATGGGCAGGATGGATGCAAAATGAGTCAACTTTCCAAATTAAAACATTGATCCCTAATCACACATGCTGATGCGTAGGGATTGCACCAGGCTTTACCTCTCGAGGGATCTCGAGAAGCTTACAACCCCCACCAGGCAGTGTACCTGATCGATGTAGTATAGTATAATGACAAGTACTGGGGGATTGATCGTTCAGCTAGGAATAGTGTCGCTAGGATTAGAAAACCTAAAGACTAGGTCTAGAGATGAGGGATGATTCTTTTTGTATTTTTATATTTTTTAGAAAGCAAGTAAAATTCTCGGGTTCGAAGGAGTTTGGCGGAATTAGTTGCTAGTCAACTAACCCAGTACTAAAGATGCAATCAAAATAAAATACTAAAAATGAAAATAAAACTAAATTAAACTAGAGTTGTGAGCAATATGTGGGAAAATTGTGTTTACTTAGATTTCACTACTCCCTAAATATCTTTTACACGTTAATTACTTGTTATAGTTGCGTGGATGACGGATTGTATTCTTTAATACCATTCATGGGGTGGCGTACTTACTTCCCCAATCCTATGAGCGCCTACTTCACTCTTATGTTGAGCCGGCTAAGAAGCTCCTAACATGGGATCACTAAAATTTTCTCATGCATTAAATACAACCAATAAAACCTAGTACATATCGGTTCATGTTTCCTAAGATGTTCAAGCATGTTACACAATGGAGATCTGCCAGTTTTCTTAAGCCTAACATTGAAATCATTCATCCAATACAACCATAAACAAGTAATCAACACATAATTAACATCTAGGTTTCATTAGAACTAAGCAAACACAAGATAGATCTAGCCTAGCATGTTGAAATCAAGACAAGCATAAGACATATTCAAACAACACATAGAAATATTGAATGAATTAAGAGAAGACTTATCTCAATTGAACATGAAAGGATTCAATGGGTGAAAACCCTTGAAAACACTGTAAAATATGACCTAGAGTTTACAAAGTTCGGCTCTAGTTTTCTCCACACAAGTTCCTCTCTAATGAATGAAAAATAGAAAACTATATATAGATTTTGATAGGTGACGGCGTCAAGAACAAATGTCTGACGCCGTCATCTCGCTGCCAAATAGTTTCTTGGACTACCTAGATCTGGGTCTGACGCTGATGTGCTAATTAGCAACCATGTTTAAAATTTATAGAAAAAAGAATTACCGGTTAACTAGGAACACATTCGGGCAAGGATACCCTAGTCAATTGTAGTATAGTAGTGGTAAGTCAAGGTCGTCCCAAGAGACTTGGTTGCACTCAAGTGTCGTTTGTTTGTTTAAGCAAGTAACAAGTTGGTGGTTATGATTGTCACGGATCAAACCACAAGAAAATAATAAGATAACATCACACAAAGAACATTAATCACAAGAATCACATCAATAACAAACATCTATTTATAACAAGTCATCATAATATCCAAACAAGTATTCAAAACAAAACCAAATTGTATTCAACCAAACATAGTAATCATAAGCATCATGAAATATAAAAGTAACAAGGTTTACCCAAAGTATGAATTACAAATAGGTAAAGGTGAAAGGTTATAGCTACCTTCAAGCCCCATCAACGTAACAAAGTTTCCAATCAACTACAACTTCTAACCAAACTAGATAATCGCTCCAATATTTGGTGATACGTCCTCCATGAACGGCAGAAGTTTGTGGTAAGGTAGTGACAAATCTTCCTTTAGAAATGCACACCGGTTTTGGTGACAATCCTTCCTTTAGGAATGCACACTTAGAACTAAGCCTAAGCACTCATATTTGTAGTAGAAATCAACCTTAGCCTCCAAGCAAGTTTTTTGGGCACTAAGTGTCATAAAATGCCAGGTTTAGGAGTTATTATGGAGACATGATCGGACTTGGGACTTAATGACACTTAATTATGCATTAAAAATGACTTGGGGAGGTCAGCAAGCATCCAACCGAATCGGTTGGGCTCCATCCGATTGAATGGATCCTCCTGGGCAGAAATGATAAAGACCAAAGTTGTAGATCTTTCTCTTAGCTTTCTGTAGCTGCGAACGGGGGGGTCAAACGGAGTCCGTATGCTCAAGTTATGGCCAAAATGGTGAAGGTGTGTCGGGAACAACGAGTCTTCCATTATTTCTTCGTTTTAGCTTATTTCCTTCATTTCACTTCTCGTTTTCCTTCTTGTGCTTTATTCTTAAGTCCTTGGAGTGACAATCTTCATGACTTTATCTTCTCGAATATACTCCAAGAGACTTTCATTTGTCGGGAATTCTTCGTACATGCATAAATCTTCGTTTATTGATCATTTTTACATCTTTTCCTTCATTTTCCTTCCATGAACCTAAAATACGAATTATGCTCAATTAAGTACCATAAGTTCATAAAAGTGACCAAAATATATGCATAAAATCCACAATAACGCTCCTAAAAACATGTTAATTTTGAGCGTTATCAGACGCTGTCATGTATTCCCCTTGTGCAGGCCGTCACCAAAAATACTCTTGACGCCCTTGTTGTGACGCCTTCAAGTTTGCACTAGGTCGTCATGGATTTTACTCTTGACGCCGTCAGGATCTTCCTCTTGACGCCGTCAGGTACTGTTCTCAGCATGGAAAATTAAGTCTTTGTCGTTTTCTTCACTTTTATGCTCCAAAAACGTCCGAATTGCTTCCATTTCCAAAATTCACTCCCAAAGTACCTAAAATCACAAAAGGAACGATTTAGGGTAATATTTGATCAAATAAATTCAATCCCGGGCTTAAATGACCCCCTAAAAGTGGTTCATTTTTTGCCTTATCATATACCCTTATACTTGAAATTTGCTTGTCCTCAAGCAAATGCGCTTTTATTCTAGTCAAAATACAAGTTAGGGGTCATTTAACACTAATATAAAAGTAATTACAACAAATAATCGTTCCACTAAAGACCAAAGACAAGCACAGAGGTCATACACTAGCACCTCACAAATATTGTTTAGATACTCACATCTCTCGGGTGCAATAAAGTATATATCACAATATGGAAATGGAAAATATCTCTCACTACCTGTCATAGCAAAATAGATAATCATAGGCTTGGGAAAGGATCAAACCTCCACCACATGGCGTAAGCACCTAGGATAAACTATCAAAGAGGTCTTTTAAAAGGGTTGTAACGTTAGGTGTAGGGATATAGAATACACGGTTTTGTTAGATATAGGCAGTCTTTACTGGTGGCGAGTTAACAATCTTGGTTAATTACATGTACAATATGGCGTTGCTAAGCCAAGACTAGACTCGACTTAAGCTAATAAATGAAAAATTACCAAAAACATAAAATGAACATAGAAATGGAAACGGGATGGTAGTCCGTATGTTTTTTCTCTTTTTTCTTTTTCTATTTTTTTTTCTTTTTCGTGTTTTTCGATTTTTTTTTTTTTTTTTTTTTTTTTTTTTTTTTTTTTGCATATATTCTTACCCTACCATCCAAAATAATACATCATAGGGAATGAAAATTCCCCTTACACTTGAATTTTTACATATTTCACAATAAACTAATCTAATGACTCGAATTAAGATAATCAAAACACTTGGAGTACTTTTAAGATTAACGTACATATAGGGGTAATATATGATGTTCTTCCCTATTACTCCATAAAATAAGTACTTCACCCATGAGTCCCAATCGTCCCAAAAAAATATGTACAAGGATATGACTCGACTTAGCAACTATGTAATCAATTAGATAATTAACTAAGGGTTTAACAAATAACAATAATGCACTAAAAATGAGTGCATACACGGAAGGCTAAAGCGATTTGGGTGTACATTTAAGTGGGGTGTAACAAATTCTTCCTTTAAGTAAAATGCTTAAAGTTAGAAACGAAAAGATAGGCTCAGAGGGGTGTACTATGGGTTTCGTGTACTAAAAATGAGTACAACGCTAAGGTGTGAAAAAAATTAATTGACTTAACTAGCCAAGTAATATGACTTAAATGGTAAAGTAATTATGATACGGGTTTAACACAAGGGTGATCCTAATGCCTCTTATCATGTAGTAAATCCTACTACACGAATGTAGTCTCACTAGCGGTCTCGGGATGCATCACTAACACAAGTTTTAGTATCTAAATGCTACCAGTACACTCATAAGCACTAATAGTAAATGCTTTTCCTATCAAATCTAAAGGCGAACCTCACATATTTTGGTGAAAAATTTTTCTGAATAGTATGGTTTTGTGCTAGTCATACAATCTCCTATCCATGAGACGCTTGCTATGGCTAAAGTTTCACTCCTAAATGTTGTAAAAAATTTTAAATTTGGCGCTAAAATTACACTAACATGTATTTCTCATAGTTTTATTACACATCTACCATTAAACAAACAAACTCAGGCGAAAGTGTATCTGTAAGGTATCATCATTTTACCCTCCCCTTACACTTAGGATGAACATTGTCCCCAATGTTCAAGTAAAGAATGTAAAAGTGAAATAAGTAAAACGAATGAAATCAAATACTCCCCTGATTCGCTCGGTATGGATAATAAGTTGGCCAGGTTAAATCTTCCTCCAAGAAAATGAACAATCAAAGCTTCCCTTCCAGAATATAAATCATCTTCTTGTCATACATTACCTGTAAATCCTGAGAAAACAAACAAGGCAACCTCGCATAAAATCGGCGGCAATCTACATATGCTAATAAATCCTAGAAAATAAAATAAGATATAATGCTTGTGGAATGATGTTTGCAGATTTCCTGGAGATTATAAAACTAATAATTCAACAAAAACTTTAAGATTCCGTTAGAAAAACAAAACTGGTAAAATATCCAGATTTTTACACGTGACACCGTCAGAAGTGACCTGCAGAAATTCTTATGTTAAATTTCCGGAAAATTTCTGGAAAAACTTCGTCCTACTTCCTGGAAAATCCTGCAAAACATCATTATAACTCGATACATGTTCACATATTTGGGGTTTCCCCTTACACTTATCTTCTGCAAAAATACCTTTGGGTGAAGTTAAGACTAGACCAAACAACAAAGTAAAGTATTTTCACAATTTTAGTTTTGAAACATGATCTACCAACAATAAAAATAAAGCATGCATGCGGAAGCAAATAACAAACAAACAAAATAAAAATCACACAAAACATGGGTTGCCTCCCAAGAAGCGCTTTTCTTTATTTACGAGTCTTGTAGCTAGACTCAAGGTCATGGGTTACTACGTGACCTCATCGTTGGTTCCACTCTCTAGGTCGTCTTCTAAGCCAGTTTTGTATTCCGGACCTAATTGCAAGCATTCTTTGTAGAAACCAAGCATCCTATTCTTCACATACTCTACTCCTCTACGTCTATCCTCATCATTCCTATAATAAGCTGCTTGTTTGTGTTCTTTTTCTATGTTTAACAGGAGGCGGTACTGCTCAATCTTATAGGGCATTTGGTAGGCAATCTCATCATTCTTTTCCTTGAACGTAACTATCCCTAAAGTCGGATCATAACTCATCTTAGTGGCCTTAACAAATGGTTTTCCGAACACTACTTGGCTTAGGCAAGCATCTATCACCGGACGAGTATCCTCTACTATCATAAAATCGATCTCATAAGTGAAATTTCCCACAATCACATGCAATCCTTTCACTCTTCCTACAAAATTACTTATCAAATTCTTATTGGGCATCATCCTATAACCAAGTTGTTTCTTCATCACCCAATTGTAATAAGTCCTATTCATGATGTTTATAGGAGATCTAGGATCGATATAAGCTTTCCATATATGCATATGCCCGACGTTGCATGGTATGTTGATGTTAAAGGGGTCTCCCATTTTGATAAGGGGTGTGCCAAGGATATATGGTGTCTCGGGGCCATCGAATAAATCCTTATGATATTCCCGTTCTTCCTTGGTGGGCAACTTATCAAAGTGTTTTTCTATGGTCTCTACTTCCTCTAACTCCTCTCCCTTTTTAACCTCAACTTCCCTAATTTCATCCCTAGTTTCGGTTTCTACTTCAACTTCATCTTTGTCACTTTCTTCTATATCCTTATCTTTTGGTTTAATGGTGACAACATTGACAAAGTGGACATGTTTGGATGATGAGGGGTCCTTAATTTGGATTCCGTTAT
This sequence comes from Artemisia argyi, assembly GCA_030686995.1. Classification (NCBI taxonomy): domain Eukaryota; kingdom Viridiplantae; phylum Streptophyta; class Magnoliopsida; order Asterales; family Asteraceae; genus Artemisia; species Artemisia argyi. The sequence goes on along the minus strand of CM060690.1, from coordinate 43,980,044 downwards.
TAGCGTCCCTAGTGTCCTTCCTAGGTGTAGTTAACGCTTGGTTGTTGAGGGCTTTCAACTAGTTGTCTATCTTGTTGGTCATCTCCGTTTGTTGTTGGTTGAATTCGGTTTCAAACCTAGCTATGCGATCCTCTTGAGATGCCATGAACTTAGACATCAATCCTTCAAGATTGTTGGTACTACCATAGTTGTTAGAAGGATTGTTGTTGAAAGTACGGTTGGAGGGTGGACCGTTTGGTTGGTAACGATTAGGCGGATTGGAAGAATTGGCTTGATTTTGTTTCCACCTAAGGTTTGGGTGATTTTTCCAAGAAGGGTTGTAGGAATCACCGTAAGGGTTTGGCTCGGGTTTGAAAATGTACCACTTATCTCCCGCTACGTCGGTACACGAGGATGCGTTGTCCACAAAAGCTGTTCCGGGGAATTCCACACAATCACGAGTGTCATGGTGACCACTGCATAATTCGCATGAAGAAGTGATTTTGTTCACTTGGCTTGAAGGCTTAGGAGCTTCGTAAGATTTCATGAGAAACTTGACTTGGTCCTCAAGTTCCAAGATCCTACGGTTGGGAGTGCTAGAATTGTTCGAAGGCAATGATTTTGCCTTGACCGTTTTGTTCAAATCACGGGGATCATTCCAACTTTCGTTGTCATAGAGAGCAAGATCTTCTATGAGTTCCCATGATTGTTCCGCACTTAGATCACGTAGCTTACCACCGGCCGATTGGTCAATGGTTCACCTTGTAGAGAGATCGATATGGTCATAGAAGATTTGGACTTGGAGCCAAAGATCTATGCCATGATGAGGGACTTTTTGGAGTAAGTCCTTGAATCAAGTCCATGCTTCATAAAGAGTTTCACCTTGACGTTGTTGGAACATCAAGATATCATTTCTAAGCTTGGTAGTTCTCCCCGGTGGGAAAAATTGAGCAAGGAAACGAGTGGTGAGATCATCCCATGAGGTGATGGATCCCGCGGGTAAACATTCAAGCCATTGACTAGCTTGATCACGTAGAGAGAATTGGAATAGACGTAATCGGGTTGACTTTCTAGTTGTAACATCAAGGTCTATAGAATCTACGACTTTAAGGAAGTCCTTGAGATGTTGGTTTAGATCTTCGGAGCGAAGTCCCTGGAATGCACATCCACTTTGCACCAACCGGATGGTGTCGGATCGCAAGGGGGTCACATTGGCTCCTTGGGTGAGCTCAATGGTGTTTCGGTAGCCTTGGTGGCAAGGTCGGAAATACACTCCTAGGGTTCGGGGCCTAAGAGGTTGGTTGGCTAGTGGTAGGTTTTGTTGTGGTGGGATGACGGGTTCAAAGATGTTCCCATCGTCCATGATGTCGGGTGGTAAAGAGTTACGAACAAAAACACGAAGAAATAAGATAGACTAAATAGAACCTAAAAATAAAAATAAAATCTTACTAGAAAGGAATCTAGCAAGTAGACCTAATAAAAAGAGATTCTAACCTAGACAATAACTATTCCCCGGGCTGCGGCGCCAAAAACTTGATGCGTAGGGATTGCACCAGGCTTTACCTCTCAAGGGATCTCGAGAAGCTTACAACCCCCACCAGGCAGTGTACCTGATCGATGTAGTATAGTATAATGACAATTACCGGGGGATTGATCGTTCAGCTAGGAATAGTGTCGCTAGGATTAGAAAACCTAAAGACTACGTCTAGAGATGAGGGATGATTCTTTTTGTATTTTTCTATTTTTTAGAAAGCAAGTAAAATTCTCGGGTTTGAAGGAGTTTGGCGGAATTAGTTGCAAGTCAACTAACCCAGTACTAAAGATGCAATCAAAATAAAATACTAAAAATGAAAATAAAACTAAATTAAACTAGAGTTGTGAGCAATATGTGGGAGAATTGTGTTTACTTAGATTTCACTACTCCCTAGATATCTTTTACACGTTAATTACTTGTTATAGTTGCGCGGATGACGGATTGTATTCCTTAATACCATTCATGGGGTGGCGTACTTACTTCCCCAATCCTATGAGTGCCTACTTCACTCCTATGTCGAGCCGGCTAAGAAGCTCCTAACATGGGATCACTAGAATTTGCTCATGCATTAAATACAACCAATAAAACCTAGTACACATCGGTTCATGTTTCCTAAGACGTTCAAGCATGTTACACAATGGAGATCTGCCTGTTTTCTTAAGCCTAACATTGAAATCATTCATCCAATATAACCGTAAACAAGTAATCAACACATAATTAACATCTAGGTTTCATTAGTTCTAAGCAAACACAAGATAGATCTAGCCTAGCATGTTGAAATCAAGACAAGCATAAGATATATTCAAACAACAGATAGACATATTGAATGAATTAAGAGAAGACTTATCTCAATTGAACATGAAAGGATTCAAGGGGTGAAAACCCTTGAAAACACTATAAAATATGACCTAGGGTTTTCAAAGTTCGGCCCTAGTTTTCTCCACACAAGTTCCTCTCTAATGAATGAAAAATAGAAAATAGGTGACCGCGTCAAGAACAAATGTCTGACGCCGTCATCTCGCCGCCAAATAGTTTCTCGAACTGCCTAGATCTGGGTCTGACGCCGTCATGTATTCCCCTTGTGCAGGCCGTCACCAAAAATACTCTTGACGCCCTTGTTGTGACGCCTTCAGGTTTGCACTAGGTCGTCATGGATTTTACTCTTGATGCTGTCAGGATCTTCCTCTTGACGCCGTCAGGTACTGTTCTCAGCATGGAAAATTAAGTCTTTGCCATTTTCTTCACTTTTATGCTCCAAAAACGTCCGAATAAGTACCTAAAATCACAAAAGGAACGATTTAGGGTAATATTTGATCAAATAAATTCAATTCTGGGCTTAAATGACCCCCTAAAAGTGGTTCATTTTTCGCCTCATCACATGCTCTAGGTATTATGATCTGGGGTCATTGGTTACTTACAAGTGGCTAGCAAAACAGTTTGCACATGAGGTTATAAGAAATCCAAAGATTAGTTATAGGCAGATGAAAGCAGATGCTAAAGAAAACTTTAGGATAAATGTAAGTGTTGGAATGTGTAAAAGGGCAAAGCAGAGGGCAGTTTATGATCATGAAGGAGGACTGGTTGATCACTATGCAAGGTTATGGGATTACGGAGAGCAGATCTTGGTAACCAATCCTGGTTAGTTCACTTAGATGTGGACACTAGGGACGATGGCAAAACAGTGTTCAAAAGGATTTATGTCTGCTTCAAAGGTATAATGTTGTACAATTGTATTGGCATATTATTACATTTATGCATTATTTGTTGTTTAACTCTTATTTTATTCCATAGCTATGAAAGAAGGATGTGTATCATGCAGAAGAGTCATTGGACTGGATGGTTGTTTTTTGAGATCCACTGTAAGGGGTGAGCTGTTAACAGCCATGGGAAGAGATGATAACAACCATATGTTTCCCATGGCTTGGGCAGTGATAAACATTGAAAATGGTGACAATTGGAGCTGGTTTATTCACCACTTATCACAAGACTTTAACCTTGCAATTGGAACATACTTGACAGTCATTTTAGATGGGCATAAGGTAATTATTATAACACTTATTAATTAAAAAATTTGCATTACATACATAGTAATATCCTTTTTACACAACATGTTACAGGGTCTACTCCAAGCAGTTAGAGAATTGCTCCCACATGCTGAGCATAGACTATGTGCAAGGCACATTTATGCTAACTTCAAAAAGAAATGGAATGGATTGCACTACAAGGCACTCTTCTGGGGTGCTACTTCATCTACATTAGAGGTACAATTAAAAAAATGGAACTTATAAAAAACATTGATGAAGAAGCAGAAAAGTGGTTACTAGATCATGACCCTAAGACTTGTTCTAGAGCATACTTTCAAATTGATAGGACTTGTGCTACTTTTGAAAATGGTTTCTCAGAATCATACCACAATGCCATAGGAGACCTTAGGAGTAAACCTCTGATTACTATGCTAGAAGAAATTAGGGTTTACTTAATGCAAAGAATGTATTCTATGAACCAAAAGGCTAAACTTAAATGATACAGCCTGTCCTGCTATAAGAAAGTATTTAGAAAGCCTTAGAAATAAGCAAAGGTATTGGGAAGTACTTGTACGTAGATATCAAGTGTTTGAGGTTAGGAAATCAGATGAGGCATTTGGGGTCAATTTGGCTGAAAAGACATGTACTTGTAGGTGGCGGATTTTATCTGGCCTACCTTGTGTTCATGTAGTTGCTGCATTTTGTCATATTAACCTAGATCCTTCTAATGGGGTGAGTAGTTATTATAAAAAGCAAATGTGGATTGATACCTATAGTCATTTCATAAGTACAGTTGGTGGTTCTTCAATGTGGCCAAATACTGGCAAACAACCACCATTACCACCCAAGAAGAGTGATACGTGGGAATCGCACCAGGCTTTACCTCTCAAGGGATCTTGAGAAGCTTACAACCCCCACCAGGCAGTGTACCTGATCGTTGTAGTATAGTATAGTGACAAGTACCGGGAGATTGATCGTTCTGCTAGGAATAGTGTCGCTAGGATTAGAAAACCTAAATACTAGTTCTAAAGGTGAAGGATGATTATTTTTGTATTTTTATATTTTCTAGAAAAGCAAGTAAAAATCTCAGGTTTGAAGGATTTGGGCGGAATTAGTTGCTAGTCAACTAACCCAATACTAAAGATGCAATCAAAATAAAATACAAAAAATGAAAATAAACTAAATTAACTAAGGTTGTGAGCAATAAGTGGAGAAAATGTGTTTACTTAGATTTCACTACTCCCTAGATATCTTTTACACGTTAATTACTTGTTATAGTTGCGTGGATGACGGATTGTATTCCTTAATACCATTCATGGGGTGGCGCACTTAATTCCCCAATCCTATGAGTGCCTACTTCACTCCTATGTCGAGCCGGCTAAGAAGCTCCTAACATGGGATCATTAGAATTTACTCATGCATTAAATACAACCAATAAAACCTAGTGCACGTCAGTTCATGTTTCCTAAGACGTTCAAGCATGTTACCAATTGGAGATCTGCCAGTTTTCTTAAGCCTAACATCGAATTCATTCATCCAATACAACTATAAACAAGTAATCAACACATAATTAACATCTAGGTTTCATTAGATCCAAGCAAACACAAGATAGATCTAGCCTAGCATGATGGAATTAAGACAAGAACAAGATATAGACAACCAACACATAGACATATTGATTGAATTAAAAGAATACTTATCTCAATTACACATGAAAGGTATAAAGGGCTTAGAACACTTGAAAAACCTGTAAAATTCGTACCAAGTTCGTTGATGAGGCGAAAAATGATCCGTTTTTAGGGGGTCATTTAAGCCCGAATCCGACTTTATTTGATCAAATATTGCCCTAAATCGTTCCTTTTGTGATTTTAGGTGTTTGGAGAGTGAATTCTGGAAAAGAAGCCATTTTGGACGTTTTTGGAGCATAAAAGTGAAAAAAACGGCAAAGTATCAATTTTTCATGCTGAAGACACTAGGTGACGGCGTCAAGAGTTACACCCTGACGGCGTCAGACATCAAGAATAAAACACCGTAGTTGATGACGGCGTCAAAAGTCATCTTGACGGCGTCAAAGTACCAAGAATAAAATATCGTGGGTGGTGACGGCGTCACATAGGCCGTCATAAGTAGATCAAGGCCGTCCGAGGAAGTATTTGGCGGCGAGGTGACGGCGTCACATGCTTGTCTTGACGCCGTCAGCCCAGTTTTCCTATATATAGTTTTCTAGTTTTTTTATTAAGAGAGAGGTTTTGGGTGAAACCCTAAAGACGAATTTGGTGTATCTTTTACAGGTTTATCAAGGGTTCCAAACCCTTGATACCTTGCATTGTAATTGAGATAAGTGTTCTTCTAATTCAATCAATATGTCTATGTGTTGGTTGTTTATATCTTGTTCTTGTCTCAATTCCATTATGCTAGGCTAGATCTCTTTTGTGTTTGCTTAGATCTAATGAAACCTAGATGTTGATTATGTGTTGATTACTTGTCTATTCTTGTTTTGGATGAATGATTTTATATGTTAGGCTTAAGAAAACTGGCAGATCTCCAAATGGTAACATGCTTGAACGTCTTAAGAAACATAAACCGAGGCATACTAGGTCTTTATTGGTTGTATTTAATGCATGAGCCACTGTTTACAATCCCTATAGTTGTGCTGGGTCATGGTGTAGGAGGAGATAAGAGCTCATAGAGTTGGGGAGTTATGTATGCCACCCCACGAATGGTATTAAGGAATACAATCCGTCATCCATACAAGTATAACAAGTAATTAACGTGTAAAAGATATCTAGGGAGTAGTGAAGTCTAAGTAAACACAATTTCTCCAATTACTGCTCACAACCTTAGTATAATTTAGTTTAATTTCATTTTTAGTATTTTATTTTGATTTTATATTAGCTTTGGGTTAGTTGAATAGCAACTAATTCCGTCCACTTTTCCAAAACCCGAGATTTTACTTGCTTTCATAAAAATATAAAAAATACAAAAATAATCATCCCTCACCTTTAGAACTAGTAATTAGGTTTTCTAATCCTAGCGACACTATTCCTAAGCTGAACGATCAATCCCCCGGTACTTGTCACTATACTATACTACAACGATCAGGTACACTGCCTGGTGGGGGTTGTAAGCTTCTCGAGATCCCTCGAGAGGTAAAGCCTGTTGCGATTCGCACGCATCAAGTTTTTGGCGCCGCTGCCGGGGAATAGTTATTGTCTAGGTTAGGATTTCTTTTTATTAGGTCTACTTGCTAGATTCCTTTCTAGTAAGATTTTTATTTTTATTTTTAGGTCTTATTTAGTCTATCTTATTTCTTGGTGTCTTTGTTCGTAAACTGTTTCGATGGATAACAATAACATTGATCGGCTGATTCCTGTTATTCGTGTTTTTCGTCGTAGGATGTTCCAATTGCCCGCCCCACTTCCTTTAGCAGAAAATGAGAACCCACCTAACCTCTCACCTAACCACCACTTTGACAATAATTCTGAGTTAGAGGAGTCTGATCATGATGATGACCGTAGGGCTAGTCCTTTTTACTATTCAGACTCCGATGAGGATCTTGATGATGGTGACGTAATTAATGAGGATAGAATGGAGGAGATAAACCCCCTTAGGTATGTTGACCCTAGAACTAGAATCGAGTGCGATAGTTCATTTAACATGCAATTCCCTTGTAAGATCGGATTTAAGAGCTTTAACGCCTATCTTAACTTATCTCTTCCAATGAACATAATCTCGCGCAATGATAATAAAATCATGGTAGATGAGTTAGAATACAAAGGGGAAAATATTGTGGCTAGGGCAATACCATTGCATGTGTTTGTAGGAAGTTTGGTCTATCTTGTTGAGTTCATGGTTATGGAGAATCTAGGAGAATTTATTGATGATAAATTGACCCAAGTTGTGTTTGGAAGACCTTTCAAACGGTTGACCAACCTCGATGAAAAACTCATAGAAGGGTTAATTACATTCTCGGATGGGGATGAAGAATTTGTTTATCAAATGCCCCGCACGCACCCTAGGTTCAAAGATTTTTCCATGGAAAAGTGTAGTAGGTATCCGCCCATGGAAATGCTAAGTGAGAATGATAAGAGAAAAGGACTTAAGTACACGCATGAAAAGAATAAAAAATACTATCGCGGGTGCTTAGAGTTAGGAGACGAGTATAAGGAAGATGAGGCGACTATTAGATGGCTCACACTTGGTTATGTGAGCATAAGCGATACACGATAACCCATGACTTTGAGTCTAGCTACAAGACTCGTAAATAAAGAAAAGCGCTTCTTGGGAGGCAACCCATGTTTTGTGTGATTTTATTTGTTTGATAGTTATTTGCTTCCGTATGCATGTTTTATTTTTATTGTTGGATGATCATGTTTCTCAATTAAAATGTGGAAATACTTTATTATGTTGTTTGGCCTAGTCTTAACTCCAACCTAAAGGTATTTTTGCAAAAGATAAGTGTAAGGGGAAACCCCAAATATGTTTTTAAGAAACAAACCGATCATGATTCTCCACAATATTAAATGAACATGTATATTCGTATTTGTTAGAGTCAAATGCTTGTATTGAGTCATAATGAAGTTTTGCAGGATTTTCCAGGAAGTAGGACAAAGTTTTTCCAGAAATTTTCCGGAAACTTAACATAAGAATTTCTGCAGGTCTATTCTGACGGCGTCAGAGTATTAATCTTGACGGCGTCAGGAGTAAAAAATCTGGAAATTTTACCGGTTTTGTTTTTCTAACGGAGTCTTATGGTTTTTGTGAATTATTAAGTTTTATAATCTCCAGGAAATCTGCAAACTTCATTCCACAAGCATTATATCTTACTTTGTTTTCTAGGATTTAGTAACTTATATAGGATGCCGCCGATTTTACGCGAGGTTGTCTTGTCTATTGTTCTCAGGATTTACAGGTTATGTATGACAAGAAGATGATTTATATTCTGGAAGGGAAGCTTTGATTGTTCGTTTTCTTGGAGGAAGATTTAACCTGGCCAACCTATAATCCATACCGAGCGAATCAGGGGAGTATTTGATTTCATTCTCTTTACTTCTTAACTTTTACATTCTTTACTTGAACATTAGGGACAATGTTCATCTTAAGTGTAAGGGGAGGGTAAAAAGATGATACCTTACATATGCACTTTCGCTTGAGTTTGTTTTGTTTGATGGTAGATGTGTAATAAAACTATGAGAAATACTTGTTAGTGTAATTTTAGCACCAAATTTAAAATTTTTTACAACATTTAAGAGTGAAACTTTAGCCATAGCAAGCGTCTCATGGATAGGAGGTTGTATGACTAGCACATAACCGTATATTCAGAGAAATTTTCCACCAAAAAATGTGAGGTTCGCCTTTAGATTTGATAGGAAAAGCATTAATTATTGGTGCTTATGAGTGTACCGGTAGCATTTAGATTCTAGAACTTGCGTTAGTGATGCATCCCGAGACCGCTAGTGAGACTACATTCGTGTAGTTAGGATTTACTACATGATAAGAGGCATTAGGATAACCCTTGTTCTACACCTGTAATATAATTACATTGACTTCATAGGTCAGGTAATTCTCCCACACCTTTGCGTTGTACTCATTTTTAGTACCCGATACCCCTAGTACACCCCTCCAAGCCTATCTTCTCGTTTCTAACTTTAACCATTTTACTTAAAGGAAGAATTTGTTACACCCCACTTAAATGTACACCCAAATCGCCTTAGCCTTCCGTGTATGCGCTCATTTTTAGTGCATTATTGTTATTTGTTAAACCCTAAGTTAACTTTCTAATTGATTACATGGTTGCTAAGTCGAGTCATATCTTGTACATATTGTTTTGGGACGATTGGGACTCATGGGTAAAGTACTATTGTAATGGAGTAATGGGGATGATGTCAATTATTACCCCCATATGTTCGTTAATATTTAAAAGTACTCCAAGTGTTTTGATTATCTTGATTCGAGTCATTAGAATAGTTGATTGTAAAGTATGTAAAAGCTCAAGTGTAGGGAGGAAACGAGCTCCCTTTGATGTATTGTTTTGGATGGTAGGGTAAGAGTGTATGTAAAAAAAATAAAAAAATAAAAAAAAATAATAAAAAAAAATTAAAAAAAAAGAAAACATACGGACTACCATCCCGTTTTTATTCTATGTTCATTTTATTTCTTTGTTATTTTTCATTTGTTAGCTTAAGTCGAGTCTAGTCTTGGCTTAGCAACGCCATCTTGTACATGTAATTAACCAAGATTGTTAACTCGCCACCAGTAAAACTTCCTTTATCCAACAAAACCGTGTAATTCATATCCCTATACCTAACGTTACAACCCTTTAAAAGACCTTTTTGATAGTTTATCCTAGGTGTTTACGCCATGCGGTGGAGGTTTGATCCTTTCCCAAGCCTATGGTAATCTATTTTGCTATGACAGGTAGTGAGAGATATCTTCCATTTCCATAATGTTATATTACTTTATTACACCCGAGAGATGTGAGTATCTAAACACTATTTGTGAGGTGCTTGTGTATGACCTCCGTGCTTATCTATTGGTCTTTAGTGGAACGATTATTTGTTGTAATTACTTTTATATTAGTGTTAAATGACCCCTAACTTGTCTTTTGAGTAGAATAAAAGCTTATTTGCTTGAGGACAAGCAAATCTCAAGTGTAAGGGTATATGATGAGGCGAAAAATGATCCGTTTTTAGGGGGTCATTTAAGCCCGAATCCGACTTTATTTGATCAAATATTGCCCTAAATCGTTCCTTTTGTGATTTTAGGTGTTTGGAGAGTGAATTCTGGAAAAGAAACCATTTTGGACGTTTTTGGAGCATAAAAGTGAAGAAAACGGCAAAGTATCAATTTTCCATGCTGAAGACACTAGGTGACGGCGTCAAGAGTTACACCCTGACGGCGTCAGACATCAAGAATAAAACACCGTAGTTGATGACGGCGTCAAAGTACCAAGAATAAAATATCGTGGGTGGTGACGGCGTCACATAGGCCGTCATAAGTAGATCAAGGCCGTCCGAGGAAGTATTTGGCGGCAAGGTGACGGCGTCACATGCTTGTCTTGACGCCGTCAGCCCAGTTTTCCTATATAGAGTTTTCTAGTTTTTTTATTAAGAGAGAGGTTTTGGGTGAAACCCTAAAGACGAATTTGGTGTATCTTTTACAGGTTTATCAAGGGTTCCAAACCCTTGATACCTTGCATTGTAATTGAGATAAGTGTTCTTCTAATTCAATCAATATGTCTATGTGTTGGTTGTTTATATCTTGTTCTTGTCTCAATTCCATTATGCTAGGCTAGATCTCTTTTGTGTTTGCTTAGATCTAATAAAACCTAGATGTTGATTATGTGTTGATTACTTGTCTATTCTTGTTTTGGATGAATGATTTTATATGTTAGGCTTAAGAAAACTGGCAGATCTCCAAATGGTAACATGCTTGAACGTCTTAAGAAACATGAACCGAGGCGTACTAGGTCTTTATTGGTTGTATTTAATGCATGAGCCACTGTTTACAATCCCTATAGTTGTGTTGGGTCATGGTGTAGGAGGAGATAAGAGCTCATAGAGTTGGGGAGTTATGTATGCCACCCCACGAATGGTATTAAGGAATACAATCCGTCATCCATACAAGTATAACAAGTAATTAACGTGTAAAAGATATCTAGGGAGTAGTGAAGTCTAAGTAAACACAATTTCTCCAATTACTGCTCACAACCTTAGTATAATTTAGTTTAATTTCATTTTCAGTATTTTATTTTGATTTTATATTAGCTTTGGGTTAGTTGAATAGCAACTAATTCCGCCCACTCTTCCAAAACCCGAGATTTTACTTGCTTTCATAAAAATATAAAAAATACAAAAATAATCATCCCTCACCTTTAGAACTAGTAATTAGGTTTTCTAATCCTAGCGACACTATTCCTAAGCTGAACGATCAATCCCCCGGTACTTGTCACTATACTATACTACAACGATCAGGTACACTGCCTGGTGGGGGTTGTAAGCTTCTCGAGATCCCTCGAGAGGTAAAGCCTGTTGCGATTCCCACGCATCAAGTTTTTGGCGCCGCTGCTGGGGAATAGTTATTGTCTAGGTTAGGATTTCTTTTTATTAGGTCTATTTGCTAGATTCCTTTCTAGTAAGATTTTTATTTTTATTTTTAGGTCTTCTTTAGTCTATCTTATTTCTTGGTGTCTTTGTTCGTAAACTGTTTCGATGGATAACAATAACATTGATCGGCTGATTCCTGTTATTCGTGTTTTTCGTCGTAGGATGTTCCAATTGCCCGCCCCACTTCCTTTAGCAGAAAATGAGAACCCACCTAACCTCTCACTTAACCACCACTTTGACAATAATTCTGAGTTAGAGGAGTCTGATCATGATGATGACCGTAGGGCTAGTCCTTTTTACTATTCAGACTCCGATGAGGATCTTTATGATGGTGACGTAATTAATGAGGATAGAATGGAGGAGGATTTCTCTCCCAAAGTACCTAAAATCACAAAAACGTCCGAATTGCTTCCTTTTCCAGATTTCTCTCCCAAAGTACCTAAAATCACAAAAGGAACGATTTAGGGCAATATTTGATCAAATAAATTCAATTCCGGGCTTAAATGACCCCCTAAAAGTGGTTCATTTTTCGCCTCATCATATACCCTTACACTTGAGATTTGCTTGTCCTCAAGCAAATGCGCTTTTATTCTAATCAAAATACAAGTTAGGGGTCATTTAATACTAATATAAAAGTAATTACAACAAATAATCGTTCCACTAAAGACCAATAGACAAGCACGGAGGTCATACACTAGCACCTCACAAATAGTGTTTAGATACTCACATCTCTCGGGTGTAATAAAGTATAAATTACAATATGGAAACGGAAGATATCTCTCACTACCTGTCATAGCAAAATAGATTACCATAGGCTTGGGAAAGGATCAAACCTCCACCACATGGCGTAAGCACCTAGGATAAACTATCAAAGAGGTCTTTTAAAGGGTTGTAACGTTAGGTGTAGGGATATGAAATACACGGTTTTGTTGGATAAAGGAAGTTTTACTGGTGGCGAGTTAACAATCTTGGTTAATTACATGTACAAGATGGCGTTGCTAAGCCAAGACTAGACTCGACTTAAGCTAATAAATGAAAAAATAACAAAAACATAAAATGAACATAGAATAAAAAGGGATGATAGTCCGTATGTTTTTTCTCTTTTTCTTTTGCTATTTTTTTTCTTCATTTTTCGATTTTTCGATTTTTTTTTTCTTTTTTTTTTTTTTTTTTTTTTTTTTTTTTTTGCATACACTCTTACCCTACCATCCAAAATAATACATCATATGGAATGAACATTTCCCTTACACTTGAATTTTTACATACTTTACAATAAACTAATCTAATGACTTGAATTAAGAAAATCAAAACACTTGGAGCACTTTTAAGATTAACGTACATATGGGGGTAATAAATGATGTTCTTCCCATTACTCCATAAAAAAAGTACTTTACCCATGAGTTCCAATCGTCCCAAAACAATATGTACAAGGATATGACTCGACTTAGCAACCATGTAATCAATTAGATAGTTAACTTAGGGTTTAACAAATAACAATAATGCACTAAAAATGAGCGCATACACGGAAGGCTAAGGCGATTTGGTTGTACATTTAAGTGGGGTGTAACAAACTCTTCCTTTAAGTAAAATGCTTAAAGTTAGAAACGAAAAGATAGGCTCGGAGGGGTGTACTAGGGGTTTCGTGTACTAAAAATGAGTACAACGCTAAGGGTGTGGGAAAAATTAGTTGACTTAACTAGCCAAGTAATATGACTTAAATGGTCAAGTAATTATGATACTGGTTTAACACAAGGGTGATCCTAATGCCTCTTATCATGTAGTAAATCCTACTACATAAATGTAGTCTCACTAGGGTCTCGGGATGCATCACTAACGCAAGTTCTAGAATCTAAATGCTACTGGTACACTCATAAGCACTAATAGTGAATGCTTTTCTTATCAAATCTAAAGGCGAACCTCACATATTTGGGTGGAAAATTTTTCTGAATATACGGTTATGTGCTAGTCATACAATCTCCTATCCATGAGACGCTTGCTATGGCTAAAGTTTCACTCCTAAATGTTGTAAAAAAAATTAAATTTGGCGCTAAAATTGCACTAACAAGTATTTCTCATAGTTTTATTATACATCTACCATTAGACAAAACAAACTCAAGCGAAAGTGTACATGTAAAGTATCATCTTTTTACCCTCCCCTTACACTTAAGATGAACATTGTCCCCAATGTTGAAGTAAAGAATGTAAAGGTGAAATAAGTAAAAAGAATGAAATCAAATACTCCCCTGATTCGCTCGGTATGGATAATAAGGTGGCCAGGTTAAATCTTCCTCCAAGAAAATGAACAATCAAAGCTTCCCTTCCAGAATATAAATCATTTTCTTGTCATACATAACCTGTAAATCTTGAGAAAACAGACAAAACAACCTCGCGTAAAATCGGCGGCATCCTATATAAGTTACTAAATCCTAGAAAACAAAATAAGATATAATGCTTGTGGAATGAAGTTTGTAGATTTCTTGAAGATTATAAAACTTAATAATTCACAAAAACCATAAGACTCCGTTAGAAAAACAAAACCGGTAAAATTTCCAGATTTTTACACGTGACGCCGTCAAGAATTAATTCATGACACCGTCAGAAGTGACCTGTAGAAATTCTTATGTTAAGTTTCCGGAAAATTTCTGGAAAAACTTGGTCCTACTTCCTGAAAAATCCTGCAAAACTTCATTATGACTCAATACAAGCATTTGACTCTAACAAATACGAATATACATGTTCATTTAATATTGTGGAGAATCATGATCGGTTTGTTTCTTAAAAACATATTTGGGGTTTCCCCTTACACTTATCTTTTGCAAAAATACTTTTAGGTGGAGTTAAGACTAGGCCAAAACAACAAAGTAAAGTATTTCCACTATTTAGTTGAGAAACATGATCTACCAACATTAAAAATAAAGCATGCATACGGAAGCAAATAACAAACAAACAAAAATAAAATCACACAAAACATGGGTTGCCTCCCAAGAAGCGCTTTTCTTTATTTACGAGTCTTGTAGCTAGACTCAAGGTCATGGGTTACTACGTGACCTCGTCCCTTGAAATGATATACCCCATGTAGTTGCGATCATTACTGTTATGGTGGTAGTGCCTCAACCTATCGATACTCGCAATCACCATTCCACCAACTTCGCTTCTCAAGTTAGCTATCCCATCTTGGCTCACGCCTTCAATTGTGAAAGGCCCATACCACCAAGGACTCGGTTTATCTGGTGGTATCTTTGTTTCCAGGTGTCTCAAGAGTACCAAGTTCCCTTCCTCAAATGGTACATGATTTTCTGCGGGTTGAGTATGTTCGAATTCGACCTGAACCTTATTGCTTTTGCTTCTTTCATATTTAGCCTCCTTATAGCTTTTAATTCTTGCCTCCCATGCAAGAATTTTATTCTGAACACGAATGGGTGTCGTGTCAATGTTGTTTTTGATCTTTCTCCAACTCAAATTCTCATGTCCACTTCGCGGAGTCATGGGGAAGCTAATCTTTCTTTTTCCAGATTTAAGCTCAATCTTCCTACCTTCATACTTAATGACAGCCCTAGCGGTGGCGAGGAATGGTGCCCCAAGGATGATTGGCATGCATCCATCTCCTTTATCATCGATGATCATAAAATCAACGGGGTACATGAATCCTGCAACATTAACTAATACATCTTCTGCGATTCCTAGGGGGTATACGTACGAGTGTCCAGCGAGGGATAACCTAACACGAGTAGGGGCTGGCATTTTTGACGTTAGTTGGATGAAAATAGTTAGGGGCATAAGATTTACTTCCGATCCTTGGTCGGCGAAAGCACTAAGATATTTCAAGTCCCCGATGCTGGTTGGTATCTCAAAGTTCCCACATGCTATCTGCTTAGTAGCCACTTTTTGTACCAATAGCCTCTCGAATACTGATCCCCCAGGTAACGTATCATACTTATCTTTTACCTTTTCCTCTTTCTCAGAACCCTGGTTGGAAGGTTGGTTATGCCCGTCACCCTTAATCCAATTTGTTATGGTGTTTTCGTTTATATCATGTTTCAGGTAGTGACTCAAAGGTTGGGATTTTGGTGGTTTCTCTAAGGTCTGTTCAATAGGGGATTCTACCTTCTCGTTATCTTTGTGGACAATTGTGATGGAATTAACAAATTGGGTAGTGGCAGTGGCGCTTTCTTTCCTTAGTAGCATTCTTTCGGGGGTTCTCTGGTTGGCATACTCCTCTAATAGACTCATCATCTCATTCATTTTCTCCTGCATTTCCTCTTTTTGCTTATAAACTGCTTCCTCGAATCTAGCAAGCCGTTCTGAGTGAGTTGCCATATATTCTCTCATCCTAGCTTCAAACTCCGAGCTAAGCAACTCGAGAGGGGAACAAGGTGGGGCATAGTTCTGAAAAGTCTCGACATTTTCTCTAGAAGGTGGCTCAGATAATGGTGCCGAAGTTGGTTTTGAGACAGAATTGACAGTAGCCCGTCTAGGACTTAAAGGTCTCCTTTGCCTTTCCTCAAAATACTCAACTTTTGCCTCGAGTTTGCATAGGAGTTCATCAGGGATTTCGCTGGTTCCTCCAGATGTTGAGACTGCATTGATGGCCGCTTTTATTGTATGATTAAACTCCCACATCTCATGATTATCAGCAGCGAGCTCCTCGATAATCGCCCAGGACTCCTCGGCGTTCTTATCACGCAGTTTACCTCCCACGGCCCTATCGATTGTGCGCTTAGTGTGATAGTCAACATGGTCGTAGAAAATCTGGACTAATAACCAAAGGTTTATACCATGATGAGGGACCTTATGGAAGAGATCCTTATAACGGGCCCATGCTTCGTAGAAAGTTTCTCCTTGATGTTGTTCAAACATCAAAATGTCATTTCTAAGCATTGCAGTCTTCCCCGGTGGGAAGAATTGAGTAAGGAAGCGATTGGTGAGATTATCCCATGTGGTGATGGATCCCGCGGGTAAACGCTCAAGCCATTGACTAGCTTGATCCCGTAGAGAGAATTGGAATAGGCGTAATTGGGTTGTCTCTCTAGTTTCAACACCTAGGTCTATGGGATCTACGATTTTGAGGAAGTCCTTAAGATGTTGGTTTGGATCTTCGGAACGAAGTCCATGGAATGCACATCCGCTTTGCACCAACCGGATGGTGTCGGATCGCAAGGGGGTCACATTGGCTCCGGTGAGCTCAATGGTGTTTCGGTAGCCTTGGTGGCTAGGTCGGGAATACTCTCCTAAGGTTCGGGGCCTAAGAGGTTCTATTGGTGGGTTTTGTTGTGGTGGGATGACGGGTTCAAGGATGTTCCCATCGTCCATGATGTCGGGTGGTGAAGAGTTACGAACAAAAACACAAAGAAATAAGATAGACTAAAGAAAACCTAAAAATAAAAATAAAATCTCACTAGAAAGGAATCTAGCAAGTAGACCTAATAAAAAGAGATTCTAACCTAGACAATAACTATTCCCCAGGCTGCGGCGCCAAAAACTTGATACGTGGGAATCGCACCAGGCTTTATCTCTCAAGGGATCTTGAGAAGCTTACAACCCCCACCAGGCAGTGTACTTGATCGTTGTAGTATAGTATAGTGACAAGTACCGGGGGATTAATCGTTCAGCTAGGAATAGTGTCGCTAGGATTAGAAAACCTAAATACTAGTTCTAAAGGTGAGGGATGATTATTTTTGTATTTTTATATTTTCTAGAAAAGCAAGTAAAAATCTCGGGTTTGAAGGATTTGGGCGGAATTAGTTGCTAGTCAACTAACCCAATACTAAAGATGCAATCAAAATAAAATACAAAAAATGAAAATAAACAAAATTAACTAAGGTTGTGAGCAATAAGTGGAGAAAATGTGTTTACTTAGATTTCACTACTCCCTAGATATCTTTTACACGTTAATTACTTGTTATAGTTGCGTGGATGACGGATTGTATTCCTTAATACCATTCATGGGGTGGCGCACTTAATTCCCCAATCCTATGAGTGCCTACTTCACTCCTATGTCGAGCCGGCTAAGAAGCTCCTAACATGGGATCATTATAATTTACTCATGCATTAAATACAACCAATAAAACCTAGTGCACGTCAGTTCATGTTTCCTAAGACGTTCAAGCATGTTACCATTTGGAGATCTACCAGTTTTCTTAAGCCTAACATCGAATTCATTCATCCAATACAACTATAAACAAGTAATCAACACATAATTAACATCTAGGTTTCATTAGATCCAAGCAAACACAAGATAAATCTAGCCTAGCATGATGGAATTAAGACAAGAACAAGATATAGACAACCAACACATAGACATATTGATTGAATTAAAAGAATACTTATCTCAATTACACATGAAAGGTATCAAGGGCTTAGAACCCTTGAAAAACCTGTAAAATTCGTACCAAGTTCGTACTTAGGGTTTCTCCAAAACTTCTCTCTTTTTAATGTGAAAATTAGAAAACTATATATAGGAAATAGGGTCTGACGGCATCAAGACAAATTTTGTGACGCCGTCATCTCGCCGCCAAAATAATTCTCGGACTGCCTTGATCCAGATCTGACGCCGTCAAGTGTTATATGTTTCCAGGTCGTCATGCATTTTCCTCTTGATGCCCTACTTCGTGACGCCTTCAAATCTGTACTGGATCGTCATGGAAATTACTCTTGACGCCGTCAAGATTTTCTTCTTGACGCCGTCACCTACTGTTCCCAGCAAGGAAAATTAAGACTTTGGCGTTTTCTTCACTTTTATGCTCCAAAAACGTCCGAATTGCTTCCTTTTCCAGATTTCTCTCCCAAAGTACCTAAAATCACAAAAGGAACGATTTAGGGAAATATTTGATCAAATAAATTCAATTCCGGGCTTAAATGACCCCCTAAAAGTGGTTCATTTTCCGCCTCATCATATACCCTTACACTTGAGATTTGCTTGTCCTCAAGCAAATGCGCTTTTATTCTAATCAAAATACAAGTTAGGGGTCATTTAACACTAATATAAAAGTAATTACAACAAATAATCGTTCCACTAAAGACCAATATGTATGTATCATGTGGATGGTACCACATAAAACAATATGACAACCATGTGGGTTAGTTTATGTCTGTATTGACTCTATCATTATCTATGGTAGTGGGTCACTTTTATGTCTCCAATTTGTTTGAATATGCAGACACATACATCAACACATAACATATACATTAATTTATATTCTTCATAGATAGCAAAAGATATTACATAGATATTGTCATTGTCATTGGATTATAACCCATACATAAACAACTACCAGCCTTACCACAAAAGATCTACTATCATTTTCATAATAACCCATACTTAAATAATCTAGTGTTTCTTTCCTTTGCCCTTAGTGTCTGCAACTGATCCTGATGGCTTCTTGACACCAAAAGCCTTTTTCTTTATTGCTTCCCAAGTTTCTTGATTTTCCTGCAACTGGTCCTGGTGGTTTTTGAATCCTTTTACCTGCACTGGTTTGACTTACAACAATTTTAGTATGTTTTGACTTTTTTGCTTCAACACTTGTTGTCCTTGGTTTAACCTTTTTTGAGCTTGAACCTTTGTTTCCCTTAACAGTGGCATGGTCATCTTCAGAGCTTGAATGCTAGCTTGAAACATAGCTTGATATGGATGAAGAGTTTGACCTTGAATCAGCATTTGGGTCAACAGCAGGACCATGAGGAAGAGGAGGAAAGTAATCACTCCAATCAAGTGGTTCAATGTATGCAGCACTTGAATCACTTGAAATAGTTATAACATCTGCAAACATGATCATCAATGGAGCAGGGTAACAATGTAAGTACCATAAAAGGATAAAAATTTATAACAAACATACCTGGTTGATTAGCAGAACTCATGTTATGAAATTTGGTGTGCATGATTGCTTGATTAGGGTTTGACAGGGATAAAATTAGATGTGGATAGATAGGTTATATAAATGTATTAAGGTCCTTCTAGTCAATGCATTAAATAACAGGTAGGTATACTATCATTTATGTCTAAACCCATTTGACTTTTCTTTTTTGACTATCCTGTGTTGACCCATTACACTTAAACCAAACAGCAACAAATATAGCAAATTAAAATTTTCATCACATTAAACCATTTGAACATACAACCTAGACCCACATTCCTACACAAACTACACCATTACATAACAATCCTAACCTAGACACTACATAACCTACATCATACCCATAATCCATACCAGCTTAAACTACACAAACCCCACAAAATCCATCCCAAAAACCCTTACCATCATTTGACTAGGAAAGACATCACCAACACAAACACAGTAAACACAATGACTGCTTTCTTGTAGCATTCACCAGTGGTTGTTCTCTCATTCAGTTCCCACTCCAAATCACGAATCCTATTCCTGTAGGTGTAGTCTTGAACTTGCATCTCCCTCCTTAGTTGTTGGACTTGAGTGTAAAGGCTATGCACCTCATTTCTGTAGTATCAATAGCGTAGCTCAGGATCAAGAAAGAAGTAGAACCTGCATTGTTTACCTGAATCCTAAAAGTAACAAAATAAAAACAAAAATTAACACAAACACAATAAAAAAGACCATAAATATCATTGCATTTCTTACACTTGGATGAGGGCAGCACAAGAAACGTCTAGCTGGGTTTGTAGCAGTGCGTGATGTCCTTTCAACCACAGGTAACTCACAAAAGCAATGAGTGGCTATAGGTCGAAGCCAATTAGACGATTCAGATGTAGAAGACATTACTTTGGTTATGGAGTTGATTAATTGATTTGGGATTTAGCGTTAGTATTTTGGGTAAATAATTAGGGTTATTTATGGAGAAAAGAGGGGTTTTATAAGGTGGGATGAGTGGCAACGGTCAAATATGCTGATTGGGCATGCCACGTCAGCAACCAGGTTGCTATTAGGTAAAAAAAACGAAAATGTGGCCTTATTAACACGAAACCTAAAGTACACGTATCATATCGGTACATTTTTGAAAGTATACTGCTATTGTACGGACAAACCCCCTTTATTATCCCGACGATGCTGGAAAATAGAGTAAGAGATGAGCCTGCAACGTAACTGTGATCGCACCAGTCTACTTTCTAATATGAACTCTCTTATATCCTAATATTAAAATCACAATTAGTTTACATATTTTGGGTTCAATACAACTAAACATCGTATCAAATATACAAAGTGTTTAGGTTAGTTGAAGACTTGTCATTCCCTTGTGTTTCATTTATGTTGGAACGAATTTCAGCTCCTTGGTCAAAAGATCTGACCTATCTCCAAGTACCCAAAATTGAAAATTCTTAAATGCGTGAATTTTGTGACTTATGAATTAATTACACGGAAAATTGTGTTATAAAAAATGTAGTTAAACAATTTTATATAAACAAGAACCTAATTACTTTGATCCTCAAAGATGGATTTTTAACGAATAACTAGACAGAGCAAACTTTGGGCCAATAGAGAAATATCTCGTTTAGTTGCTGCTTCATTACTTGGTATGTTTTTTTTACGTTTATGCATATTATGAACATGATTTTTGAAACTATAAACTAGCAAAATCGATGACCCTACGAAGTCCACAGAAAAAAAAAAAAAAAAAAAAAAAAAAAAAAAAAAAAAAAAAAAAATCTCTATATTGTATGTACTCAAGGCGCTCTATTTTCTATTGTAGCACTTTTGCTACAAGTTACATGTATGTAAGCGATATAATATAACCAAATATAATATATGAATAAAAAGAAAAAATGCGAGAAAACAAAAAGGTCGGGAAATATCAATGGCCTGGACCTCTTTTACTTGGCCCCGAAGTCAATTCGTATCCGAGTTCCATCTTCCTCCAAGCTCGAATACTCTTGCAACTGCTTCTACTTCTACTTTGGAGTTTGCTTGGTGACTTCACGATTTCAAGTCCTACTATGGTACTTGATCCTTGAGTCTTGTTGCGTATGGCACTGGTGACACTAAAGTTGGTTGGTTGTGTTGGCCGAAGGAATCGGCAAGAGGCAATTCTGAATTGTGCAGCCATTACCAAAATGATGATACTGAGGAGAATACAAAAAAGTTCTCTCATCAGTACCATCCTAAAGGCTTGTTGCTCATGGAAAAAATTATCTTTGTGGTTTGCATGGTGACTACCTTCTATATATAGGAGGAGGGTGTTTGAAGAATATTTACATTTACAATACATTACCAACAACTGATTTCATTTTTATAAATAGACACGTACCTAATTGTTTTAAGTCAACTATTTAATATCACTTGCAGCAATAAACAAACAACTTGCTAGTTTCAAAGTTCGTAGGCATCATAAATGAGTAGGTATTGAACGTTATTCCAATGGCGAACACAAGATAATGTTCATCAATGGATCACCATGTAAGCAAACGATACATTTTAGCTGAGATTTATATGGTTATTAACATGGGTCAAAGTGCATATACCCCTTTAGTGTAGTACTATATATATAATCTGATGATCTAACTTTTCGAGCAAATGATAAGGTTCCAATTTTAGATAGGTCTCTTTGGTTAATCATATGAAACGATCTATCACTCACCAAACATGATTCTTGATTGTTCAGTTACTCCATAATCATTTAAATATAGCACACAAAGTGAAAATTGAGAAGGAAAAAAAAAGAAAAAAAAGAATAAAATCCCGACAGTTAGCCTTGAAAATATCAATACATGCAAAACGAACCATTTAACCGCTACACTGTTAATGCTCATACTGACTTGCATCCATTCTCGCGTTCATTGTATCAACATACGTAGTAACCCTTTTTATATGTCTCAGGATCTCTCATCATTTGTACTGAAATAATTAAGTCTTTGAGCCTGTATATATATAGCTATATTATACATGATCAGATAGAAAGACGAAATGACGTACTTGACCTAAACAAGCCAATAGTACAAAGTTAATTAGCTAATAGTACAAAGCTAATTGTTAAAGTTGAACCCGGATAAGGATTTATGGACTCTTCAAAAGAAAGAAATGGGGTTCAAAGTTAATTAGCTATTGTTAACTATACAGACATACAATACACTAAGAATTTTTGTGGTGTGGACCAATCAGGTGAAGACTTCCGAACACCTTGGGTTGTGGTTTCATTTCGACTTTCATACACTACTTAATAAAAAAATTCAAAAGTATATTGGTTCATGTATGCACCACAAAATAAAGAGTGCCCTTTCTTGGATTTTGAGGATTTAATTTGGTATTCTCCCAAATGAATTTTGCACTAACTAAAACAGTTTCGACTATTCGGGAGAGAAAGCCTAAGCATGGTTCGGATATACTTGTTTGCATATAGCCTAGCGTGAGTCTGATACACCGTCACGAGCAACAATACAATTTTATCTGATTAATAACAGATTACATGTTACATATTACAAAAGCAAATAAAATTTAGAGTTAACTATTGGAAATCATTATTACTTCCTCAATTATCTCCTTGATCTCCTCTCCATCAAATATTGTATTTCCATGTATATGTCCCATGATTGTAGCATTCTTCCTTTTATAGTTTTAATCCTGTGTATATGTACATCGTTTTGACATAATGGAAGAGATACCTTTGGTACCAATCTCTTTATGGTATCAGAGCGTGTAGCGATCCAAAACACACAAAAAAAAAATCCTAATCATTCTCAATGGCTGGAGACGATCCAAAGAAAACCAAAAATGAAGGAGAGACAATTGATCACAACTCTCCTTTTTATCTACACGCTTCCGACTATCCAAAACAAATGCACGTGAACGATGTGCTTACCGACAAGAACTACAGTGATTGGGAACAGGAAATGATGAATTTTCTGTTTGCTAAAAACAAAACTGGTTTCATCGATGGCTCGATCAAGAAGCCAGAAATGGAATCAGACAAATACCTACCTTGGATGCGTTGCGACGCAATGATTAAAGGCTGGTTAACGACGGCCATGGAGAAAGAAATTCGAAGTAGTGTGAAATACGCCAAAACAGCGGCTGAAATCTGGAAGGATTTGAAGGAGAGGTTTGGGAAAGAAAGTGCCCCCAAGGCATATGAACTGAAGCAGTCACTAACCGCAACTAGACAAGATGGTACAACTGTCTCTGCTTATTACACGAGACTACGTGTCTTGTGGGATGAGATTGAATCCGTTTTGCCTACTCCTCGGTGCACATGTGATGGATGTGAGTGTGGGCTCGGAAAGAAACTAACTGAATTAAAAGAGAAAGAAAGAACTTACGAATTCCTAATGGGCCTTAATGATCAGTTCAGTGTTATTAAGACCCAAATATTGTCAATGAAGCCAACACCAGACCTGAGTGCAGCCTATCATCTAGTGGCGGAAGACGAACAACAACGTACCATTGCCTCATCAAAAAGGCCGGTCCGTGAAGTTGCTGCCTTCCAAGCCAGTTTTCAAGGGCGGCGCGAACAAACGCGGAACCAACAAGAAAAGGGATGGACTAGGAATAAAAAGAGTTCTCAAGTCGACAAAACCGAGCAATGCAGTGAATGTGGAAGAGATGGGCATAACAAAGATGGGTGTTTTAAAATAATTGGTTACCCGGAGTGGTGGCCAGGAAAAGGAAGGGGGGACAAACCAAAGCCAAGAGCAGCAATGGTGGAAACGAAACCGTGTCCTATACCGGGCATGACGGAGGAGCAATATGCAATGTTTCTGAAGTTGTTTGGTGAGAATCAAGAGGAACCTGTTATAGCTAATATGGCAGGTAATATGAGTGTTAATGACTGTTGGGTTGTAGATTCGGGTGCCACCGAGCACATAACCCACCAAGGACACCTCCTTAAAAATTTAATCTTGAACACCACTGAAAGACCAGTCACCATCCCAAATGGGGAATCTATCCCTGTAAAAGGGAAAGGTGAAGTTGTTTTCAAAGGAGGATTGAACATCAAAGGAGTTCTCTTTGTACCAAATTTTACATGCAACCTTCTGTCAGTTAGGAGACTCACCAAAGATCTCCATTGTGCTGTAACATTTTTTCCCGATTTCTTTGTTTTACAGGATCTGGAAGCGGGGAACTTGATTGGAGCGGGTGATTGTCGTGGTGGTCTCTATTGGATGGGAAGAATAAAAGAAGAAAGGAAGGCGATGGCAGTCACTATTGATGCATGGCACAAGCGACTTGGACATGCATCTAACGTAAAGCTGTCTCATGTTAGTTTTCTTAGAGATGTCTCTTCAAGTTTTAATGCAAAAGTTTGTGATTCATGTAACAAGGCAAAACTCACTCGATTACCCTTTCCGATTAGTAGTATTAAAACTAGTAATTGTTTTGATTTAATTCATTGCGATGTTTGGGGGAAATATAGAAGACCGTCACTTACCGGGGCAAATTATTTTCTTACAATAGTCGATGACTATAGTAGGGCGGTATGGGTATATTTACTAAAACATAAGCATGAGGCGAGTTCTTGCCTAAGTGATTTTTACAGCATGGTGAAAACACAATTTGGAAAAGGCATTAAAAGAATTAGATGCGACAATGGTGGAGAGTTCGTATCAAACAATATGAATGAATTCTATAGAGAACGGGGAATCATCTTAGAAACTACTTGCCCTCATACCCCACAACAAAATGGGGTAGTAGAACGAAAGCACAGGCACCTTTTAGAGATTGCACGAGCTTTACGGTTTGAAGCGAGTCTTCCCACAACCTTTTGGGGGGAGTGTATCCTCACGGCTGCATACATTGTTAACCGGTTGCCATCCAAAATAATAAATGACAAAACCCCATATGAAATTCTATTCGGACAACAACCCGAATATGACAATATGAGAGTTTTTGGATGCTTAGCCTACTACAAAAACACCGAAACAAATGGAGATAAGTTTG
The DNA here is from genome assembly GCA_030686995.1 of Artemisia argyi. Lineage (NCBI taxonomy): Eukaryota > Viridiplantae > Streptophyta > Magnoliopsida > Asterales > Asteraceae > Artemisia > Artemisia argyi. The sequence goes on along the minus strand of CM060690.1, from coordinate 43,954,564 downwards.
AACCAAGAGGAAAACCGGGGGTATTTTTGGGCTATCCTCCGGGCAAAAAGGGGTACAAAATTTATGATCTAGAACAAAGGAAAATGGTGATAACAAGAGACGCAAGATTCATAGAGGAAATGTTTCCCTTTTCGAAGGCAGAACCAAAAGTTTTTGAGCAAGAAATTTTTGAGTGCTCAAGTCCTATCTCAAAATATGATGAATCACATGAAGAACCTGCAAAGAATATTGAAAACAATGAGGAACAAAAACATAGCATGGAAGAAGTATTGGAAGAACAACCAGAAAACTTAGTTGAAGGAAGGGAAAATGTGCAAAGTGACAATATTCATGCAGAAAACATACACATGGAAAATCATGTTGAACCTCCTGTCATCGAGCAAGAGAACGAAGAAGGAAGACCAAAGAGACAAAGAACGCAACCGAGGCACTTAAGCGATTACCAAGTAAAGCTTCCACCATCCATCGACCACACGCAACCCGCTTCCAGTCAAGAGTCCTCAACGGTACACCCATTATCTCATTATGTTTCTTATGAGCATTTTTCTAACACTCACAAAGCATTCTTATCTGCCATCAATGATCATGATGAGCCAAAGTTTTTTCATCAAGCAGCCCAAAATGAAAATTGGAAGGAAGCAATGCGGAAAGAAATACACGCACTTGAGCAAAATGAGACATGGACCCTTGAACAATTACCGAAGGGAAAGAAAGCCATCGACTCAAAATGGGTGTACAAGATCAAGTTCAAACCGAATGGTGAAGTGGAAAAGTATAAAGCAAGACTCGTTGCAAAAGGCTTTACACAAAGGGAGGGAGTGGACTACCATGATACGTTTGCACCTGTTGCAAAATTAGTGACTTTGAGAACGCTACTAGCCATTGCCGTGAAACGAAAATGGGAGATTGAACAACTTGATGTTAACAACGCATTCTTACATGGAGATCTAGAGGAGGAGGTTTATATGAATATTCCTCAAGGGTTCTCAACCAAAGACGAAACAAGGGTGTGCAAACTCAAAAGGTCGATCTACGGCTTGAAGCAAGCATCTCGAAATTGGTACCACAAGTTTACTAAATCCCTTGTTGGCATTGGTTACAAACAGTCTAAGGCCGATCATTCGTTGTTTATCTACAAAAATGGTGACACATATGTAGCGTCTCTTATATATGTCGATGATGTATTACTCGTCGGGAATGACAAAAGGTGGATTGAAAGAACAAAGTCCCACCTGGATAAAGAATTTAGCATAAAGGATCTTGGCCCCTTGAAATATTTCTTGGGGATCGAAGTAGCAAGGACATCAGAAGGATTGGTCCTTAGCCAATATAAGTACACATTGGACATTCTTAAAGACAGTGGGTTACAAGGATGCCGTCCTAGTTCGTTCCCCATGGAACCAAATCTCAAGCTTGACAAAGGAGAAGAAGAAGAAAAGGTTGACGCAAGTCGATATCGAAGACTTGTAGGTCGCTTGCTATATCTACAAGTCACTCGCCCGGATATAGCCTACTCCGTAAGCATTCTAAGCCAATTTGTTGGAGACCCACGACGTATTCATATGGAGGCTGCGAACAGAGTTTTACGATACCTTAAGACTACCATTGGTCAAGGCATTCTTTTACCAAACACCATTGAGACTGACCTTGTTGCTTATTGTGATGCCGATTGGCTTGGATGCCCACTAAGTAGACGATCGAGGTCAGGTTACGTGCTCCTGCTAGGGGGAGCCCCAATATCCTGGAAATCTAAGAAACAATCAGTTGTGTCACGTTCTTCGGCCGAGGCAGAGTATCGATCTATGGCCACCGCAGTTAGTGAGATTACGTGGGTTCGTTGGCTGTTGAAGGAACTTGATGTTGTTGTGGTTGGTCCTACACCGTTATTTTGTGACAACCAAGCAGCAAAACATATAGCGAACAATCCCGTTTTTCATGAAAGAACGAAGCATGTTGAAATGGATTGTTATTTTGTTCGTGAACGAGTTGAACGAAAAGAGATTGTGCCTGTTCACATCAATTCAAGGCAGCAAATTGCCGACTTACTTACCAAACCACTTGGCTCTCACTTGTTGCAAACGTTGCTGGTCAAGTTGGGCATTCGAAACTTACATGCGCCAACTTGAGGGGGAGTATTGGAAATCATTATTACTTCCTCAATTATCTCCTTGATCTCCTCTCCATCAAATATTGTATTTCCATGTATATGTCCCATGATTGTAGCATTCTTCCTTTTATAGTTTTAATCCTGTGTATATGTACATCGTTTTGACATAATGGAAGAGATACCTTTGGTACCAATCTCTTTATTAACTACATTTTTGTTGTTTGTGGTTGTATCAAAATTTCACTTTTGATCCAATTTTCAAAAAAAGTGAGATTTTAGTCCAAAAGGCATAGTTTGGTTCCACTTTTGTTTCAATTTTCTAACGAAGTTAGTTTAGTCATTAAGTCTAATTGTAAAGTGGTAACATTAGTCCTTTAACCTAACGGTTATTTGTAACGTTCATCCTTTATACCAAAGATCGTTTGCAATGTTTGTACCGTTAGTCCTTTCAGTTATTTAATCTTTTTAAAAAAAAATTCTAAACAAAAAACTCGAAAAAAATTAGAAAAAAATTCTAAAAAAAATTATAATAAATATTTTCTTAAAAAATTCGAAAAAAAAAAAGTTTTTTTGTCGAAAAAAAATATTTCCAAAAAAAATAATTCGGAAAAATTTTGTTTAAGAAAAAAATTTTCTAAGAAATTTTTTTTTTTTCTAATAAAAATTTTCTTAAAAAAATGGAAAAAAATTCTAAAAATATATTTTTTTTTTCAAAATTTAACTCCCCCATCACAATCCTTGAATAGAATTAACCACGTATATAGTCGTGTGTAAAAAGCGTGGGAAATCTTGCCCATTATAACCTGTATGAAAAATTACCCACTACTGTTTGTGAGTAAATCGTGGCTAAATATTTACGTCATATTGTGAATAATGCATGAGTAAATATAAAAACAACACATTTTTTTTGAACGGCATAGATATATTAAAAAAAAAAAAAAAAAAAAAAAAAAAAAAAAAAAAAAAAAAAAAAAAACATCTAGTAAGGCACTAGAGCCAGAGAGAACACAACAAAACTAGAAATGACCAATGTTACAAAACAAGATGCTACCCAGGGCTTTAAGACAAATATTCTTGAAATGTAAAACAGACAATAATAAATAGATTATTCTTACATAAATATCAAGTCTGCTAATTAGCACAAACCATCATCATTCTAGTGATGTCTCAAAACAAATAAAATAAGTTGAAAAGAACAAACCATCATCATAAAAAAAAAAAAAAAAAAAAAAAAAAAAAAAAAAAAAATTGAAATTTTTTTTCTTAAACAAAATTTTTTCCGAATTATTTTTTTTGGAATTTTTTTTTTCAACATGAAAATTTTTTTTCACAATTTTTTTGAAATTTTCAAGAAAATTTTTATTAGAAAAAAATTAGAAATTTTTTTCTAAAACAAATTTTTTTTTCGAATTATTTTTGTTGGAAAAAAAATTTTTGTCAAAAAAATTTTTTTACAATTATTTTCTAATTTTTCAAGAAAATTTTTATTTGAAAGAAAAAATTGGTAATTTTTTTTCTTAAAATAATTTTTTCGATTTTTTTTCGGAAAAAAAAATTTAGAATTTTTTTCGAATTTTTTAAGAAAATTTTTATTAGAAAAAAAAATTCTTAAACAAAATTTTTTTCTGAATTATTTTTTTTGGAAAAAAAATTTTCGACAAAAAAACTATTATTCTCGAATTTTTTGAGAAAATTTTTATTAGAAAAAAAAATTAGAATCTTTTTTTTTTTCTTAAAAAAGATTTTTCAAATTATTTTTTTGGGAAAAAATTTTTTCCACAAAAAAAAAGGGTAAATTGCAAAAATGGTCCTTAACGTTCCACGAATTTGCAAAAACGAGACCGAGACAAAAAGTAACGCAAAAAAGACACCAACGTTCCACATTTTTGCAAAATCGCCACTGAGAGGCCTTTTCCGTTAACTTCCGTTAGTTTTCCTCTTTAAGTGCAGTGAAATGACTAATATACCCTTGGCTTCTTCCCCATTTGAATTTCTTTTTAATTTATATTTAACTTTAAATCACCAATCAAGAACATCAAACACAAAAACCCAGAAAAAAAAGTCAAAACCCAGATCCAACAATATAAAATCAAGAACAAAAACCCGCACATTCAAATCAAAACCCATTAGATCACCAATGATTTGAATTATTTCTTTCTTTCTCAGAATTCATTACCATGACTCGCTCACCTGTAGTAAATTCAGGTACTTGTTTTTTCTTATGCGTCATTTTAACTGATATACATTTTTTTATTAACCAATCCCTCCCTCCCTGCAGAAGAAGAAAAAGAACCAATTCACAATCACAATCAGGTAGCCACCCTTTGTTTGTTTTACGCTATTAATTACAAATTCAAAGTTTTTTTTTTCCCTAAATTTGTACTTGTTACTTATTAGGAGGGGATACTCACCACTCCAGATTCTCTCTTGCCTTCTTCTAGTATGTATCTATGTATATATCATGTCTCACACATTCATTGCGGTTTGGTTTCTAACATTTTGTTTTGTTTTGTTTTTATCAGAGCCCCCTGACATCAACAACTGGTTCTCTAGCTATGAGTATGAATCCTTTGTGCTAGAAACCAATGATAATTTTGGATTTTCCGACACCCAATCTAATTGCCAAAAAGAGGACGACTCTAGTATACCTAAACCAAGGCCCGAGCAGCTGCTACTCACAAATGATGACCTCTACATTCTCTCTAATAGTTAGACCATGTTGTAGTTTTATGCTCCAAATCTCATCTGTTTGTGTTTTATCAGTTGATGAAGAATCAGAACCTCCTGGCATTGATAATTGGTTCTCAAGCTATGCATATAAATCCCCACCACTGGATACCATGGACGATTTACTTTCTGATCATACGCTTGATTCTAATGAAGAGGTAACCAAAAAGGTTAATATACAACATTAAAGTATAGTAAAAGAGATTTGTAGTTTGATTGCGGGTTTGGTTTTGGAAGTTGGACTTGGTTTTATTTAAGCAAACCAAGTTACTAGTGATATTTAGCCATCAATAACATCCATGTCTTGTGTATCAAGTTGCAGCAGCAGCAGCAAAGGAACAAGGGCGAAAACTTGAATGACTTGATTTGCAACCAAACAGTAGAAGAGCATGATAATGGTTCAAGCAAAAATTCAACACAGTTACCTCCTACTCATAGTGCCGATTTGAACTCACCAGCTACTTCTTTAGTAGCAACTGAGAATGGTTTTGTCACGGTCAAAAGCAAAAGAGAAAAGCTAATACGTGGGAATGTAAAGAGAGCTCCTTGTACATCGTCTGTAAATGATAGCATCAAGGGTGGCGACGCTAAAAAGGTACTGATTAAAAGGAAGACATTGACTGACGTGACAAACATTAATGATGAGCATTTACCAAGCGTGACTGGGAAATGGAAGTGTCCAAGAAAGAGCAAGCCAGACACTGGCCCTCCATTGAAACAGCTTCGACTTGGACAATGGTTTCATCATCAATAGTAATAGTAAAGCCAATGCCTTTGTACTTTAACTGATTGAAATGTTAAGCATGCTACTTGCAATGAAATTTGGTATAATTTAATTAAACTGGAATGATAGATATATTTGTTGTTTTATTAGTTTGATGTCTATAGGATTCATAAGCTATTGGAGTTTATGACAAAGCGAGAGGGCAATTCTATTGAACTTTACATTCTTGAGACCTGCAACTGCTGCTGTATTAACCATCACTTAGGTCTAAAACTATAAAGTTATTAAGCAAATGCGATACAGGGAGGATCGTGGGAATCCAAAAACTCAGCTCATAAGTAACTGTGTGGTGATCCTGATGGAGACCAACTGTACTAGTAATAAAACGATTTCTTAGTGTCCCAAGTCCCACAAAATGCAAAATGAACAGGTTGGGTTATGGGTCAAAACGGGTGGCTTGAACAGGTCATTTTTTAGTACGGGTCGATTTTTGTCTATTTTTTGAAGGAAAATTTCTTCTACATTCTTACAAAACTGCATAATTACTTAACCTTCAAAAAATTCAAATACTCGTATTTTATTCAATAAACAGTATAATTCTCATTTGACCCGGTTGAACTTTGAAATAAAGCACAACCCACATCGACCCTTGAGGTATACATGATATTAATAACCGGTATTGAATCAAGTCGCGACCGCTTAAGATTATATAATGTGTTGTTAATATACAATACTGTATTTACCAGTAAAAGTGGCTTTCGACCAGCTTTGTCTATAAATAGTGCATTTAACGTGGTCACTATAACCTGGTAAAAAGATGAGAAGCAACACTAAGTTTTTCATCAAACAAGAGTTCTAATATTACGAATCTCAGAATGATGATAACCTGAAGAACCGCATAGGACATTGTACCAATGTCTGCAGAAAATCCTGAGTATCATACATCAAAATGATGAAAACTATCAGTTCTGAAAGCTGGTTTCAAGAGGGCTTATTGTCTACATCATGTTCCAAACGGGATACAAAGCCATATTTTAGTGACCCAGATGTTCAAAAAAGAGTACAATAAGAAAAGAAAAAGAAAAAATAGATCTCTTTAATGCAAAAATAACTATAAAATAATTAAAGGATGGTAATTCCAGGATGTGTACCTGCAGACACGAAAATGCTACTTGCGTAAAAGGATATTCCATTTATCCCTCCAAATTGTTGAAAGACCATCAATCCAACTCCTATCTTCTCATTTAAAATGGACAAAACGAGGTTAGCATTAAACTTTGGTATTAAAAATAATAATTTCTTGTGTCATCCAAAGATCTAGTAATGAAAAAAAAAAAAAAAAAAAAAAAACACTACAAAATTAGTTGTATTTCTTTTTAATTGCAGTGAAATGTTCGAGAATTAAATGATCAGTTTTGGATTATGAGATTAAGGAAAAGAATGTTAGTTATATATGGATTGGATCTGGGTTTTGATTTGAATGCCTGGGTTTTTGCTCTTGATGTTCTTCATTTTTTATTAAAGTTAAATATAAATTAAAAAGAAATTCAAATGGGGAAGAAGCCGAGGGTATATTAGTCATTTCACTGCACTTAAAGAGGAAAACTAACGGAAGTTAACGGAAAAGGCCTCTCAGTGGCGATTTTGCAAAAATGTGGAACGTTGGTGTCTTTTTTGCGCTACTTTTTGTCTCGGTCCCGTTTTTGCAAATTCGTGGAACGTTAATGACCATTTTTGCAATTTACCCAAAAATATATATATATATATATTTTTTTAGAATTTTTTTTCTAATATTTTTTGATTTTTTTTAGATTTTTTTTAAAAGACTAAATAACTGAAAGGACTAAAGGTGCAAATATTGCAAACGATCTTTGGTTAACGACCGTTAGGTTAAATGACTAATGTTGCAACTTTAAAATTAGACTTAATGATTAAACTAACTTCGTTAGAAAATTGGACCAAAAGTGAAACAAAACTATGCCTTTTGGACTGAAATCTTACTTTTTTTGAAAATTGGACCAAAAATGAAATTCAGATACAACCACAAGGGCCAAAAGTGTAGTTAACTCTAAAATTTACTGCTCCAGCCATCCCCAACCTTTACGGTAAAACCGGTTTCGGTTTTAGTCAAATAGTCTAAAACCTGTTTTGGGTGAGAATATGTCCGGTTAAAACCAAGAACCGGTTTTAAACCTGTTTTACCCCGAACCGGTTCGGTTAAAACTGGTTTTACCCAAAACCGGTTCGGTTTAAACTGGTTGACAACAAATAATGCAAACCGGTTTCTAAACCGGTGGTTCGGTTTTTTTTAAACCGGTTTTCCAAAAACCGGTTTTAAAAAAAACCGGTTTCGGTTTTTTTCCGGTTCGGTTTAGTAACCTTTTTTTTTTTGTTTTTTTTTTTTTTCATCATCATCTCTGCCTTTACATACAATCAAAAACTATGGATTGTTTTCGGTGGTAGTTGCTAGCTGATTATTTTCAGTGTTGTGTCTTTTAGCATAGAAGAATTTGCTATTTAGTTTTGAGTGATGTTTTTGCGTGTGTTTTTCTCCTTGTATTGGACGTTTCCACTTGAGTCACACATTTTCAGTTCTTGCTTTAATCTTTGTTACACTAGTTTGGTGTGGTAAAGCTCTTGAGTTACTTTACTGGTTATGTACAAAATATGTTTTTTTGGTGTGGTAAAGCTCTTGAGTTACTTTACTGGTTATGTACAAAGGGTTTGTCTAACTTGTGCCATAGGGGCACAAGTTAAAGCACACTAAAAGACAGCGGGGTCTCACAAAAAAAGAAATAAGGATCCACGAAATTGTACTTTTCTGTGAATCCCTATGTCCTTTTCTGTGGAGCCCCGTTGTCTTTTAGTATGCTTAACTTGTGCCCTAAAGGCACAAGTTAGAAAAATCCATGTACAAAATATGTTTTTTTATACGTGCATCTTTTGGATATAACAAAATGAAAATGTCTTTAAAGTCTCTACGAGTACGTTCTATGATTTCAAATTAATTATATACGGAATTTTCATTGTATGTTAATCCTAGCAATTAGAAATAACCAAAAACTCTTGGTTCAACATTTATTTTAAACTATTCCATATATGTGACCCACTTGAGATGAAGGAACAAAACTAAACGATGGTTTTTTGATGATATTGTTTTCAAGTCTTTTTTTTTTTTTTTTTTCTTCTTCTTCTTCTTCTTCTGAACGGCCGTGAATATATAAAAAACTTTTATTAAGGAACCGGAAGCCAAAGAGTACAAACAAAATAAACTAGATAAGAAACAAAAAAAAAACACTATTTAGACGCTACCCGAGACTTTAACTGCAAGACTTACAAAAAGGATGAAAAAAACTCCTACCAATTACAGAGAACCGAGATAAGAGAAAAATCCCCACCCACGGAGGTTGAGCCACCGGTTTTCACTCCGGGGTGTTTTTGTTGTAGACCCAAACAAGCCCCGGGGAAAGCAAATGAAGAAAAAGAACCAAAATAGTGACTAAAGCTCGAAAACTCCCAACAAATGAAGACAATAAACAACATCGCTCAACAATTACTCGCGGGCAGCATAGGAGATTTAAGCCAATCTAACCGGTTGCAAGACATGCGCCCCCTATTAACTAACCAAGAGAAAGAAGATGAATGAATGTAATCAAAAATGTCACTTTTCCTCATCGGATGCGAACAAAAAAGGACACTGTTACGATATCTCCAAATCCATCCAAGAGAAGCTGCTACAATAATGGAAATGCGACGAGACTTTTCTTTAGAAGCATGCCATGAATGGAACCAAGCCTTCCAATGCTCATATGAAGAAAAAGAAGGAAGAGAAATGTCACACCAATTACGAACAAGCCTCCAAACCTCTTTGGCGAAATCACAATCAAAGAAAATATGAGAAGATGATTCCACACTACCGTTGCACGAAGGACATAAGATAGAAGGAATTTCAATGCCGCGAGCAGAGAGATTCCATCTATGAGGTAACCGATCCAAAGCCAATCTCCAAATAAAAATATTAACCTTGCGCGGAAGCATTTTATACCAAGAAGTCGAAGGCACCAATGAAGGAAGAAGCTTAGAATCGATGAATCGACGAGTTTCCCCAATCGAGAAGATGCCATCTTTTGCCATCACCCAAACACAATGGTCATCAACCGCATTTGTATCAACTTGGCTAATTTCCAGAAGCATGTCCCTCAAGTAAGCCGTATTACAAACTCCAATATCATCCCTAAACCAATTCCAATTCCATTGCCCGTTAACAACACGGTCAATAATTAAACATTCCTTATGTTGCTCCAAACGAAATAACTTATTGTAACGAATATAAAGAGGAGACTCGCCAATCCATATGTCTTTCCAAAAACGAATACGAGTGCCACATCCCACATGGAAACGAAGGGAATTAAACGGGATAATGACATCCCACATGGAAACGAAGGGAATTAAACGGGATAATGTCTTTCGATTGAAGAAAGTTGGACGTGCCAACTTTTCTAGCCCATGTACCATTAAATTTGCAACCTTGATTATCAAAACCACCTTCTTGACCATGCAACGACTTAATAACTTTAACCCAAAGAGCATTCAGGGAGGAGAACATCCTCAAACGCCATTTTTGAAGGAGAGCGAGGTTAAAAAATATGTAGGTATAGATGTAAAGCATCGTTTAGTATGAACGATTGGCTAAAAAACCCGCATCTTATTTCTTTGTAAGTTCTAACTTCTTGCTAGTTTTTTTAAAAAAATGGCCGTTTAAAAAAAAAAAAAAAAAAAAAAAAAAAAAAAAAAAAAAAAAAAAACTATGTCATAATTCATGTATTTAATTCTCAAAATGAACAAATCATATAAAACGTATTAGAAATTAGAAAGTTACAGTAAACTTTTATAGTTTTATGCATCAAAAATCTTGTTTGTTACAGTAAAATATAAAAAAGGAAAGTTTAAAGTCCAAATCCAAAACACACACATCCAAACGTCTGTCATTGAGTGGGCACAACCACACACACAAAGAGACAAAACAAAACCCATAAACCATTGCCAGCAGCCAATTTGACCCACATTCCAATTAAATACAAAAAACAAGGACACAACAGTCATTTCTCATTCTCGCCCAATTCATCTCTTTTCTTGTCCTCTTTCCTAAGCTATCAAAAGCTATTGGGGGATCATACCCTCTTCTCATTTCTCTCTAGATCAAAAAAATTTAATACAGTAAAAATGAAGAGATCAATATCCTTTTCAACAGATCCAACCATCGACGGAGATGATCTCAAAATGAAGAAAAAGATTCGTGAAGAAGATCTAGTCCCAGAAGAACTAGTCCCAGAACTAGAAAACATGTCCGTAGTTTTGTCGGACGATAATCTCATATACGAGATCTTGAAGCACGTGGACGCAAGCTCTTTAGGATCCGCAGGATGCGTGAACCACCAATGGAACCGTACGTCTCAAGACGAGCGTTTATGGGAATTGATTTGCACACGTCACTGGGCGAATATTGGGTGTCCCCACACCCAGCTTCGCTCAGTAGTCCTTGCTTTAGGTGGATTTAAAAGACTTCATTCACAGTATTTATGGCCTTTATCTAAGCCCACTGGCTCCACGTCAGCACCGCAGGTTGCGACGTCTGTGTGGCCATGTTTACCGCCTCCTCGTAATAATATTGCCTCTGCGAAACCTGCGGCTGTGAAGAAACGTTGGGGGAAAGATGAGGTTCAGCTTTCGCTTTCGCTTCTTTCGATTAAGTATTATGAGAAGATGAATTTTAGTAACAGGAAATGATGTTTTGTTAGTTTGTTTGGTTTGTTTAATGTTTTTTTTGTGTGATTGTTTAGTATGAAAAAGTAGATCTGGTCTACTTTTATCTTATGTTATGTTATTTCTAACTATGAGTTACTAATTGTTTTAATGTATCTTTCATGAAATATTTTTACTAGTGATATGAAGTATTTGTATATTGAATTTTAGAGTTTGCGTGGGCTAATTTGGTATATTTTGATGGTTATGAAATTGGGGGGAGGAGAGGGGATGAGATGAGATGATTGTAGCGGGAGGGGTGTTTGGAAACGAGGATAAGGTAAAAAAACGGGGTGAAAGTAAAACTACGTAGTTTAAAAGTTAATTAAAGTGATCGACGGTGGGGTGAGTGAGGTGTGAGATGCGAGGTGGGGTTACTAAAAGACTAAAAAAAGTACAAAAAGACAAACACAATGCGTGAAGGGGGTGGAAGTTTGTCTTTTTGTTGGACATTTAATGATGCAAAGTTTACTAAGAAAATTGCACACTTAACTTTGTGATTGAGACACTCAACTGTACAGACAGTTAAAGCACATTATGAACATTGTATGAATATTCAATGCATATAGTGGAGTGTTCCAAACAAAAGTTTGAGTGTGCAAATCAATTCTCGTATTCTTTAGGGCTGAGTGAGCTAAAGGGAAAGCAGAATTTTTGGAAAACATGAACCAAGACTCAATTGAAGTGATTCGGTTTGGTTTGATTTTGTGTTAATTCTGTTCGGTTCGCTTTATACAATTTAGTGTATTTTTTTTGGGTTTTGGCTTGAACAGATCCAAAAATTGAACCGATTATAATTGGTTCGGTTTAGTTTTTTTGTTTGATTTGGTTTTCGATCATTTCTACTCGGCGTTATATTCTTATATCTTAATAGTACCTAAGTTAATAAATTGCCGAAGCAAGAAACATTTACCATTATTGGGTTGAGTTATTGCCTTTTTTACTTTGTTATTTCTGAGTTGAAATAACTTTTTTATAATAGCACATCTTATACAAATTTGTAAAGATTGATATTTGTGTAAAAAATAAATATCGAATACGACAGTTACAATAATACAATATCTACCAAAAAGCCAAGTGAAATGCGAACAAGAAGGTGGAGGAGGGATGGGTTGGAAGAGGTATCTGTCCCATTCGTTGTTTGTATAATGTATGAATGAGAGATTAGATGGAACAAAAAACATGAAGGGAATAATGGTGTAATACAATATTGTACCACTATCTTGTTTGGAATATTGGGCGACTAGTATATTTAATACTAAAAACGTTACATTTTGTTTTTGGATAAATAACGAAATACATATTTATCAACGGATAATTTGAAAGTAAACTTGATTATAGTGATTTCACAAGCAAAAAAATCAACTAGGATTAACCGATTTTTTTTTTTTTTTTTTTTCGTGTCACTTAACTTCTTATCATATACTCCGTATTTAGGACCCTTTAAACCATGTTTTATCTACATATTATTGTTGTAATGTTTCATTTTCATGTTCTATCTACTTAAAAAAAATATTGTAAAAGAAGATGAATACTCAACGAGACTGGCTCTGGTCGTCACGATGCGGGCAAGCGCGTTTAAAATCACAGTATTTTGCCCGTTAAAAAAGTAGCATCTTTAAGTTCGTTGACGTTTTGATAATATTTTTAACAATATAAATCCGTGTATCGCAAAATGTATGCGTAACTTTTTTTAAACTTTGCGTTTATTATAATTTTATAATTTTTTCTTTTTTGATTTTTCTATGTATTTAATACTTTATTTAATTTTCTTTGTGCACAAATCGTAGTTTTTTTTCCCTTAATTATGACGTTTTAGTTTCAGCTAGATCTGTAGCGGTTTTGTAGAATTGTTTTAGTTACGTATGGTTTTATAATGCACTTTATATTTATCCGTTTAGTTTCTTTTATCCATGCTATTTTTTTAATGTGTAAATAATTTTAGTAAATATATATATATTTTTTTTTTTTTTTTAATATAATTTTTTAAGTTTAATTCATTGTTTTAATGTGTTACATTTGATTTTCTTATTTTTTGTTGGTACCTTTTTGCTGTGAACATGTGTCGGTCAAATTGTCATTAGGGGCGTTTTTTTCTAATAAAAGGGCGCTTTTCCCCCTTTTCATTTAAAGTAAAACCCTAATTATCTTCTCATGTCTTTCAAGCCCCATCTGTCTAATTCCTTGCTTCTACGATGGCCACACCACCAAGAACATCTGCGTATGCTCTTGCTCGCACCCCTAATTTCCAAAAGTTAAAGTTTCCTGCTGGTTCCAACGAAGTTGATGACTGCTTGCATGTGGCATTTACCCAAGATTACACTGAGAATGATCAGTTGTTAATGGTACTCAGTGAGAAGCGTGATGAATTAGCCGCAAAAGTTAAGTGGTTAGAGGATTTGGTGGAAGAAGGGGAGGGTTTCTTACCGTTACATGAGAACGGTGACATTGGTTTAGATCGTCTGAAGGAGACTCTGAAAAAAGAGAGGAAGGTGCTTGCTGGGTTGATCAAGGTTATGGATTTGGCGCGTAAAGGAAGAGAAGAAAAGAAGATCAATCTTTTCTGGTTCGAGTGATGGGCTGGCCACTTTTTGTGGTATATTTTGGTTATCTTTTGTGTCTTTATTAGAAGTATGTATGTTGGTTAGGGCTCAATATGGTGGTGATGTCAGTTTATGTACGGATATGGTATTATGGATGTTGGTTTTTTTTTTTGATGATAAGTACAATGTATGAAGTTTAATGGTTGCCAATATAATATTAAGGTTATGTTTCTTAATATGTCCTTTTGTCTTGCAAAATGATCGTAACTTTTTTTGTGATATTCATCAGCGTTTATATCGTTGTAATTTATGCTATAATAAACATATAATTGATGAGAGAGCTAATAGTTGCACCAAAAAGCAAAGGCAGTAGTTAATTAGCGTTAAAGTTATGGCTGTAGAGGCCATGTACAAAATACAGGTCGATGTGACTACTTGATAATAGAGTCTTGCTTAGACGTTTGGTGCTTATAGAAATATGTATTATGAAGTGATGGTCATTCTCATATTGTAACTTTGTGTCGTTTGTTAAGATTAGTAATAGTTTAGTCATTGGGCCTTGGACTTGGCAAGCTAATATGTTATATGCTATGTTTCATAAGCCTAGTTATCCAACCATGTAACCAAGTCCAAGCCCAAGCCCATAGAAAGCCCATAGGGCATCTCATGTTAAGAACTATTTAAACACCTCAAAGGCTCATTTGAGGTGTGTGCTTGTGTTTGTAAGTGTGTGTGTTTCTTAATAATATTCTCTCATTTTCCATCTCTCTAGTTACACATATACGATCCATATACTCTCACTAAGTCACAATCTTTCTTCTTCTAATCTTCTATATTTGTGATAAAGTTGTGATATTTAAGGTCCTACAAGTGGTATCAATCGCCTAACAATGATTTAGGAGTGTTGGGTGTTTGTGTTTTTCGTCTTTTTTAAGCTTCCTACACGTTATTTTCATAAAAATACTTACTTTTCTTGTTTTTTTTTTGTTTTTAACACTTTTTTTATTACAAACTAGTGTTATAAACCCTATCTAACAAGAAAGTTTTAATCTTTTTGAAAATTTCTAGCTTAAAAAAAAAATCGATTTTGGTTTTTGTACTTGTTTTCTAGAACACGAAAAAGTTTTATAAAAATCATCAAGTTTGAAACTTTCTTCTAAGTTTTGGTAATTTTATGCATAGAAGTACAAGTATCTTGGAACACAAACTTGATTTTGGAGTGCTTTGAGCTACACGATTTGGCTACCATTTTTCGAGAATCTCATACTTGTTATCATCATACGATTCCGTGGTTTACTCGGTGTTTTTCTTCCTTGTATAAGTTAGAAAAAACACTTCGACTTAGGATAACTTTTTAAATTGTATAATTTAGAAAAGTATTTATAATTTTCGATAAGTGCAATTTTTCGAGAAATCTTGCACAACATTATCGAGAATACTTTGCTAAAATTATCGAGATTTCACTTGTTGAAAGTTTCGAATATTTTATTGCAACATTTGCAAGAATCATTTGTTGACAGTTTCGAGATTTCCTTGCAATTTAGATTTCCATTGCTGAAAGCTTTTCGAAATTCACTTGTTGAAATTTTCGAACATTTCAATTGCAATATTATAAAGTACTTTCGCAATCTTGCCATCCAGTGTACTTCCGAATATTTTATTGCCATCCAAGTTTCGAAAACATTGGACCACTTCTTTCGCAAAACTGACATTTTCGAAAACATTGGACAATTTTTTCTTTCGCAAACCTGATTTTGTCGAGAATTTTTTCGCAAACTTGATATTTTCGAGATCTTGGACAAAGTCTCGCAAACTTGAAATTTTCGAGAACTTGGACTTATTTCGAAAACTGACAAATTATCGAGAACTTGGGAATTCTCCGACAAGAAGAAGTTATTGAAGTTAAAACTTTCACCGTCAAATCTTGCAACAACTTACTCCAAACTCAACTCCTATTTCGTTGAAAAGATCCAAGAATCAACTTTATCCATCTTAACTTCATCAAATGGCATCTCAGCAAGATATTCATGCAGCCGGTGCGGAAAACCGACCTCCTATGCTTGAAAAAGGTGGATATCTCCCATGGACAAGCCGCATGCTTCGTTACATCAAAACTAAGACTGATGGTAACCTCATGCTCAACTCCATTAAGAATGGTCCATTTCAGCCAAGACAAGTTCAAATTGCCTGTAATCCAAACTCAACAAATCCTACTGAACCATACATGCGTTTACAAACAGAAGAAGATTGCACTGATAAAGACAAGGCGCATATCAAAGCTGATGATATGGCAATGCATTTAATCCAACTTGGATTACCACGGGAGATCTTTGATGCGGTCGACAGCTGTGAAACTGCTCATGCTATGTGAGAACGTGTTAGAAGGATTTGTCATGGAACAGAGATTGGACAACAAGACGTTGAGAACAAACTTCTTACTGAATGGGAGAACTTCACATCCACTAAAGGTGAACAGATTGAGTCATACTACACAAGGTTTTGCACGTTGATGAATGAGTTAATCAGAAACAAGTTGACACCTCGAACAATTGCAACAAACATCCAATTCGTCAATAACCTTCCAGAAGAATGGGGTCGTTATGTTACAATTGTTAATCAGACAAAGGACTTACATCAGGTGAGTTATGATCAACTCTATGACTTTCTGAAGCAAAACCAAGCTGAGGCTAATGAAGTTAGGAAAGAAAGATTGGCAAAGAATCATGATCCTCTTGCACTAATTGCTAATACACCAACACCATTACAAGTGAACACTCAACAACCATCATCATCCATTCACAACTACATGCAACCATCATGTATTCAAAAACCAACACCGGTCTACCAACAACAATTCTACCCACAACAACAAGAAGTTATTCCACAACAGACATACCCACAATTCCAAGAACCAGAATTCACTAACAATGATGAAGCTGCTGCAGCATTGACTCAAGCGTTTGCTTTTCTGTCAAAGGCATTCCAAAGACGCTATTCTACACTAACAAACAACAACCAAAGGATTTCATCGAATACTCGTAACAGGCAGATCGCTCAGCCGAGTTTCAATATGGGCAACGGAGGCCAAATGGTTGGAGTTTATGGGAATCAGCAAGGATATGCTACGGGATTTAATATGGGCAATCAGAATATGCAGAATGCTGGTCAGTATGCAGGGAATCAGTATGGTCAGAATGCAGGGAATCAGTTGGGTCAGTTTGTTGGAAATCAGAGGGGTCAGAATGTTGGTAATCAGGCAATGGGTAATCAGAATAGAAATGTTGCAGCTCCAGTAGTTGGGAATTTGGGAAATGTGAATCAGGGTAATCCGGTAAAGTGTTTCAACTGCCAGGGTGTAGGTCATATGGCAAAGAACTGTCCTACTAAGCCAAACAAGAAAGATCTAGCGTACTTGCAGAAAGCAGTGATGTTGGCACAAAAGGCAGAGGCAGGATTTCAGTTGAACGCAGAGGAGAATGACTTTATGGCTCTTATGGATGACATAGAAGATAGAGAAGATATCGATGAGAACTGCATATTCATGGCGAATCTTCAGGAAGCTAAGTATGACACGGATTCTGACACACTTCCTGTTTATGACACCAATGCACCATCTGGGGTATCTAATTTCAACACATGTCACAATAATGATATATTTGATATGTCTCCTCATGAGGAACAGCATTTTGAGAAGCAAGCACCCACTTATGATACATCCCTGGACACGCCAAGTAGTAGCAATACTCCTTCAGCAACTCCAGATGTGAATCATAATGGAGGCTTCGTTTCACAGCATGCTGAGAATGATGAGGAAACACGTGCTTTGTTTGAATCATTATTGAATAATTGTCGTATTGAAATTGAGAATGTGCAAAAGGTCAATCGCGATGTTAAGGCCGCGAATGTTAAATTGACCGCTGAGCTTGAGAGTTACAAATCCACCGTTAAAGCTTTTGAATTTCATAACAAAAGATTGTCTGAATTAGAAACTGGTTATCAAAATTCCGTTTCAGAGAAACAACAATTGCAACTCAAGTTTGATACACTTGATGTTAATTCTTTCAAAAAGATAAAATCTTTAAACGCGGAAATTTCTGATTTACAAAACCAACTTTCTAAACAAAAAACAGCTTATACCAATCTTGAAAAAGAAATGGATGAGTTGAAAAAGGATTTTGCAAAGAAAGAAGACAAACTTTTGGAAGAAATCGTAGAGTCAGAACACATGATTGCTCATTTAGAAGAATTAGTGGTTAAGTCGGGGCAGTCGAGTCAAACAATGAAAATGATTTCAAATCAAACTAATCCGATTTACCATACGAAACATAAAATGGCTCTTGGTAACAACACCCCTTGTAATCTCAAGAAAGCTCAGCAAGAACAGAATGTTTTGTACAATGGTAATGTGATTTATACCAAACATGATCCTCCCGTCGTTCGGGATTCTGTGCTAACGATTGAACATGTCGAAGAGAGCATTAATAAAATGAAACAAAAGGATTTGAAACCCATTGATTACAACAAATTGAACAAACTTTCAGGAATCACTTTTGTTCCACAAACAGAACCATCTGCGTTTTCCATAAAACGACCATTTGCGAAATATTTGTCTAAAAAAAAAGTTGTTTCCAAATCTCTTTCAAAACTAGAACAAATGTCCTCTAACAACACTTTTAATACAAGTGAGGCTAGTGAAATTCTGGATGACGTTAAAAAGAGAATTCAAGAACTTCAAAACATTGTTAAATCTAAAACTTCCATCGATATTAACAACTGGCATTCTAGTTTTCACATTGAACAGAAAAAGGTGTTTCAAAACGAAATTACTATTCCACTGAATAACATCAGCGCGAGTGTAAAAAATTTTGAACAAGTTTTCTTAAAAGAAACGGCCGACTTTGTCAAGGACCACAAATCCCTGGTAACCGAAGCTAATGATATTCGTGAAAACATGATTGTTTTGGAAAACCTAAATGATTCTCTTTTCGAAGCTGTTATGACCACTGACATTATGTCCATCATTTTACAAACATATTCTGTTCAAGGCGATGAACGACTAAGAGCCGCAATTATTTCAAAATATGAAAATGCTCTTATAAAGCTTGAAAAAGAAAATGTGTCATATTTTAAACAACTTGATCGGAAAAAGGAAGAATGCAAGTATGACAAATTGTCGTATGAGCGTGACTTAAAGAAAATGAAAGAGCAAAATGATCTTTTGAGGGCTCAGCTTGAAAGTCAAAAAGGAAAGGGTGAGGAAACTAAGTTTGCAAAACCATTGACTTCGGAGAAACCAAATGTGTCTAACACGGTTCAAAAACCAAAAATGTCAATTTCAAGGTTTGCTCCAAAAGTCGATGAGAAAAAGGATTTGACAAAACCAGTCACTCCAACACCCTTGCCCAAGAAAAGTGAAAATGATAAGATTGTTGATAAAGGAAAAGCGGTTGTCGAAACTCCTAAAGTGTTAGCACCTGGCCTTTTTAGGATTAGTCCCACTAGTGCGTTTGCCTCAACATCTAAGACAAATGATAAGGGCATAAAGGCTAATTCTAAAGAATCTAGGGATGCTAAAAACGACAACAATATAAATCCTAATGTGTGTGCCTTACCTTCTACAGGATTAGAAAGCACCTCTAGGAGCAATAGACTAAAGCCTAAGAGCAATACAAGGAACAATAGAGTCTCGCCTGTCTCTAAAAGTAGTAGCAAGAATAAAGTTGAAGAAGTAGAAGAACACCCTAGGAATCTATCGCTTTGTAATAAGAGACATGTTTCATCTGAATGTAATGTCAAGAGTACTGTTTCTGATGCATGTAATGACTCTGTTTGTTTAATATGCAAGAAATGTTTAATTAATGATGTTCATGATGATTGTGTTTCTAAGAATGTGGATGTTACACCTGAATAGAAGAATGTTCCAAAAAGACCTAGTGCTAGATCCAGATCTATAGAACGATTAGTTGCACGATTTAGGACTACCACTATTAGTCGAATGCCTAGGAACTATCTTAAGTTTTGTATGTGGATTCCGACGGGTAGAGAGTTCACTCTTAAGGACGGCAAATTAGAAATAACTCAAGCTAAACAAGTAGCAACTGTCTATGAGTGTGATTCTGCTTTTACTCCTAACCCCATGGAACCAAATTCAACACGGTTTCCAAATACAAACTCTTCTGTTCTTGGCAGGTTATCGAAATATGTCTTTGGATTGTCGACTCGGGTTGCTCCAAGCACATGACTGGGAATTTAAAGCTGCTGATCAATTTTGTCTGGAAATTCATGGGAACTGTACGCTTTGGAAATGATCATGTAGCAGCTATTCAGGGTTATGGAGATCTTCAATTTGGGAATTTTTTAATCACTCGAGTTTACTACGTCGAAGGGTTGGGGCACAACTTGTTTTTAGTCGGGCAGTTTTGTGATGTTGATTTAGAAGTTGCATTTAGGAGAAACACGGTTTTTATTCGAAATTTGGTTGGTGATGATCTTTTAACCGGTAATCGTGGTACAAACTTGTATGCTATCGACATCAACCAAATGGCTTCTACATCACCAATTTGTCTTATGACAAGGGCAACCGAAACTAAGTCCTGGCTGTGGCATAGAAGATTATCCCATCTCAATTTTGACACAATCAACAAGTTAGCCAAAGACAACATCGTCACCGGACTTCCCAAGTTCAAATACACCAAGGAACACCTATGTCCATCATGCGAACAAGGAAAAAGTAAAAGAGCATCATATAAACCCAAAACCGTACCTAGTTCGGAAGCAAGGTTACATATGTTGCACATGGACTTATGTGGCCCAATGAGAGTTGAAAGCATTAATGGGAAGAAGTATATTCTCGTTATTGTTGATGATTATTCAAGATATACGTGGGTAAAGTTTTTGAGATCAAAAGACGAAGCACCAGGCATCATCATCACCTTTCTGAAGCGGATTCAAGTTCTACTTCAAGCTCCAGTAAGGATTATAAGAACAGACAATGGCACAGAATTTACAAACCAGGAGTTAAGAACTTACCTTGAAGATGTTGGAATCACACACCAAACATCAGTTGTTAGAACTCCACAGCAGAATGGGGTAGTTGAAAGAAGAAATAGAAATCTTGTGGAAGCTGCTCGCACAATGCTAGTTTTTTCTAGTGCACCTCTATTCTTATGGGCTGATGCTGTAGCCACTACTTGTTTTACTCAAAACCGATCCCTAGTACATCCAAGATTCAATAAAACCCCATATGAGCTAGTGAACAACCGAAAACCTGACATCTCTTACCTTCACGTGTTTGGCGCCTTGTGCTATCCGACGAATAACAGAGAAGATCTAGGGAAGTTAAAAGCTAAGGGTGATATTGGAATCTTCATTGGATATTCAGAAAACTCGAGGGCATTCAGGGTGTATAATAGAAGAACGAAAAAGATAATGGAGACGATGAATGTGAAGTTTGACGAGATTTCACAGATGGCTTTTGAGAGATACGCTCTAGAACCCGCGCTTAATCCAATGGCTTCTAATCAAAACGGATTAGGACCCGCACCAAACATGCAGACTTCTGGACACATCAGTTCAGGACTCGTGCCTCAAGGAGCTCAGTCAACAAACACGGATAAACCTTCAGAACAAGTTCTGGAAAATTTCTTCGAGTTAATGTTTGATGAATACTATGGTGGAACTTCGACAAATGCATCTCATCTACATTCCGCTGCACACGCTCAAAACCATCAACCACCACCACCATCACAAGATGCATCTACCACAATCGAAGCTGAAGCACCAACTACATCAACATCATCTACATATACTCAAGTAACTCCAGTACTTGAAATTGAACTACCAAGAGTTGATGAGCGAAACCAAAACACAAATTTTCAAGGAGAACCTACATCTAATTCAAATGATGTTGCGTTAGAAGAAGAAGAAGAAATATTTGAAAACCTTTTTGCATCAGACTCTGCTGAATCTTGTTCAAGGTTACAAGAACCATCTAACACACATTCGTTCAACCAAAGGTACCCTTCTACGTTTCAATGGACAAAAGACCATCCGTTAGTACATGTTATTGGTGATCCTTCAATGCCAGTTCAGACGAGGAGACAACTTGCCACCGATCTCGAATTATGCATTTACATTTGCTCAATAAGCACCAAAGTACCTAAGAACATTCGGGAAGCAATGGCAGAAAACCCATGGATTGAAGCGATGCAGGAGGAATTTCTTCAATACCTGTTACATGATAGTTGGGAACTTGTTGAACGACCACTTGATAAACGAGTTCTTGATCTCAAATGGTTGTGGAAGAACAAACTGGATGAGGAAATGACTGTTATTCGCAACAAAGCTCGTCTCGTGGCTAAAGGTTATCCACAAGAAGAAGGGATAGATTTCGAAGAATCATTCGCGCCTGTAGCTAGACTTGAAGCAGTCCGGATTTTCTTAGCCTATGCAGCTCACAAAAACATCACAGTCTATCAGATGGACATTAAGACATCTTTCTTGAATGGAACTCTGAAAGAAGAAGTGTATGTGAGTCTGCCAGAGGGATTCATCGACAAAGATCATCCAGACTACGTCTACAAGCTTAAGAAAGCAATTTATAGTCTAAAACAAGCTCCAAGAGCGTGGTATGACGAACTATCATTTTTCTTGCTCAAAAACAATTTCACAAAAGGAACGGTTGATGACACCTTGTTTATCAAAAAATTCAAAGATGATATTTTGATCGTTCAAATTTACGTGGACGACATTATTTTTGGATCAACCAATCCTAACCATTCAAAACATTTTGAAAATCTCATGAAAAGCAAATTTGAAATGTCCATGATGGGGGAACTAAAATTCTTTCTTGGTTTACAAATCCATCAATCCCCTCGTGGTATTTTTATCAATCAAGCTAAATATACAATAGAGATTTTTAAAAAACATGGAATGGAAAATTGTGATTCTGTTGGTACACCAATGGTCACTTCACCAAAAATTGATGCTGATTTGTTTGGGAAACCCATCGATCCGAAGAAATATCGGAGCATGATCGGTTCTCTCATGTACTTAACTGCTAGTCGACCCGATATACAATTTGCTGTTTGTTTATTAGCACGGTTTCAGGCAAAGCCTACCGAACTTCACCTCAAAGAGGTTAAACGGATCTTTCGGTACCTACGAAGCACCATTAACATGGGACTTTGGTATCTGAAGGATTCGGGGTTTAATCTAACAGCATTTTTAGATGCAGACCATGCTGGTGATCAAGTTACAGCAAAGAGTACATCAGGTGGAGCACAATTTTTGGGTGAAAAGCTTGTAAGCTGGTCTTCAAAGAAACAGGATTGTACTGCACTATCAACCGCCGAAGCCGAGTATGTGTCTCTATCTGCGTGTTGTGCCCAAGTTCTTTGGATGCGAACACAGCCCACAGATTATGGCTTTACTTTTGACAGAATACCTATGTATTGTGACTCAAAAAGTGCCATAGCCGTCTCGTGCAATCCCGTACATCACTCTAAGACGAAGCATAACAAAATCCGCTACCATTTCATCAAAGAACACGTGGAAGAGGGTACTGTTGAATTATTTTTCGTTAAGACTGATTATCAACTCGCCGATCTATTTACTAAATCCCTTCCAAAAAAACGGTTTGACTATTGAGTTCGACGAATTGGCATGCGAAGCCTAACTCCTGAGGAGCTAGAACGTCTTCTCAAATCTTCTTGAAAAATGTTTTCAAAACCGCTTCGCTGTAAATATTTTTGAAAAAAACAAAATACAAAATTTGAAAAACCAACAAAAACAAAATACAAAAATATAATTTTTTCAAAAAATACAAAAACAATATAAAATCAAAAAATCCAAAAATATTCTTCTCACGACATGTCTCTCGTATAAATCAATATTCTGTACGTTTCTAGAAATGTCATTCAACAATGATACGGACATGTACAGATGCTTGAGCGGGAGTTCTTTTTAATGTTTTTCTAAAACATGTCGTTTCTCAAAAGTTTCTTCGCAATGGCTTTCGTATACATCAGTACGAAACCCGAACTTCAATGATGACTTCTGATTATTTACAAATCAAGGACTCGTACGTTCAATGACGAACACTTTTTCAAAAAGTTCGAGTCTAAACAAACGAAAAAGATTTCAAGTATAAACTCGTTTTCAAACAAAATTCTTAAGCACTTTTTCAAGATTGTTCAAAAGATTTCTCAAAATCACTTAAAATGAGTGCTAAAGAAAACTCCCTCTAAACCCTTAAAATTGATTTTAAATGAGCTATCATTAAGGGGGAGTATAAAAACAAAAATGTTCCAAATTCATGCAAAATCTGTCCTTCTCTCCAAAAGCTTTTTATTAAAATGTTCATATCAAAAATATCACGATATGCTATTTTTGAGGGGGAGAAGACATGATTAAAATGTGATCAAAGATGTTTAAAGATTGTGGCTGAATCTCAAAAGAGCTCGACTCAGGAAGTACCAATGAATTGACGAAGCTTAAAATGTTAGTAATCGAAAAGACTTGTCCTGGACGGGTAATAATTTCAAGCTAGTCTAACTAGTGATGTAAGCGTGTCTCGAATAGGACTTGTCTGAGTAGAATGTACCGTATCGAGAGACTTTCTTTGGACTTGACCAGGACGGGTAATAATTTCAAGCTAGTCTAACTAGTGATGTAAGCGTGTCTCGAATCGGTCATGTTCGCTGAAAGTGGATCAATTCAAAAAGTACAAACTCCTCACGCATGTGCAAATTTCTAAAAAATTCATGAGCACATGTGAAAGGGGAGTCCTTCAAAAGAAATGCAAAAACTCTCAAAGTGGTAACAACAATGTGTTTTATTATCATAAACACTTTGAGAGATTTTCAAATGAATGGTTTTATGGCAATGATAGGATAGTCATGGAGTTATAAGGTGACTAAGGTTAGGAAAAACCGTCCTATGATCCGCCAGAGCCGGAGGGATCTACCCAAGGACAATTCCAATAGATTAGAATTAGAAGTCCTTAGGTATGATTGAAAAAAGGAGAATATGAGAATGGAGAAAGAATGGGTTGAAGAATTAAAAAGAAAAGTTATGAAAAAGGGTGAAAAGAAATAGCCCTCCAAACTTTCAACCTTAGGGCAGACACCGGGTACAATTCGTATGCTACTGGTTGTTACTAAGGTGACACCGGTATTGAAGATAAAGACGTCATGGACCCAGTGACGCACTGCACTAAACCTTCTTAACCACTCAAGTTCTCTTAAAAGAGCTTGTTTCATTCTCACGGGGAATCGGTGTAATCTATCGACCTGTCTCTTAGAGATGGTTGATATTGAAACAGGAGACCTCTCCCTAATCTCCGCATAGGAAACCAAATGTGCACTTATCGAGTCTAGAGCCCCGAGATTCATCAAAAGATCTCATAGGAACACATGATATTTCTACACTGGTTGTTTAACATTAAGGACGCCAGATGTAAACTTAAGAGTCCTACGCAGATCTTAGCAATCTGCCAGAACATTTATGAGAGGATTCACTTTTGTGATTCTCAATGATTGAATGGAAATTCCTGCCAGGGTCAACATCAAGCAGCCCTGACAGCAGGTCACTTCGGTAATTCTTTATGGGTTACGCTTAGTGTTAGCGGTGGTTTCAAACGGTCTACAGTCGTGGAGTGATACCCAACGACTCACCCAGTCATTGAGCTACTTAGTAGGTCTCGTAAGCTCTCTTGAGAGTATCTGACATGGGAACGGCCTTGGTAAGGATTAGAAGGAGTCTTCAAACTATGCTGTTGACAATCTCTAATTCTTATCTGTAAGTACCGGATGTTTTATTGCTAACTGTTTATATGCAGGGACACTTCATCTCCATGGCGACAGATTCCACATGCTCATACATACATCTGGAAGTTAAAGAAAGCTCCCTCAAAGATCTACACAACACAAAGTTCAGAGAAAGATTCTACGCCAAAAAGAAGAATCTACAAAGTATAAAGACTAAAGATCAAAGTGAAAAAAAGGAAACTACGTGCATATGAATATCAATGTCCAAAGATGTATGAGCATGTTGGAATGGCAAACAACCACCACAGACGCAGAAGTGACAAAAGGCAGATAACTCCACATTACAAAGGAACAAAGAACGATGAAAAATCAGTTATCAAAGATCACAAAGCATGAAGGAACAAAGACTAAAGACTATTCTACAACGACACACAAAGTTAAAGACAAAGAACACGGAAGACCCACTCACGTGGAGCATCATTCGAATGACCACCCCTTAGGGGGAGATTGTTAGCATTAAAAATATGTATTATGAAGTGATGGTCATTCTCATATTGTAACTTTGTGTCGTTTGTTAAGATTAGTAATAGTTTAGTCATTGGGCCTTGGACTTGGCAAGCTAATATGTTATATGCTATGTTTCATAAGCCTAGTTATCCAACCATGTAACCAAGTCCAAGCCCAAGCCCATAGAAAGCCCATAGGGCATCTCATGTTAAGAACTATTTAAACACTTCAAAGGCTCATTTGAGGTGTGTGCTTGTGTGTGTAAGTGTGTGTGTTTCTTAATAATATTCTCTTATTTTCCATCTCTCTAGTTACACATATACGATCCATATACTCTCACCAAGTCACCATCTTTCTTCTTCTAATCTTCTATATTTGTGATAAAGTTGTGATATTTAAGGTCCTACAAGTTTAATACATAGATAGTATGCGATTTTCTTTTTCCATTTGGCCGTTGCAACTTAGATCCGATCATTCTTCTTCTTTTGATTTTTTGAACCCTGATGTTGTGCTTTCATCATTGTTGCTTGTGAAAAGGGGTCTCCTGGCACTTTTTCTAGCCGTTTGTTTTATGGGTTCTGATGTTTCGGACAAAGAGTCTTGTTCTTTTGGTGTTTCTGGCGGTGTGTCTATTGGTATTGCAGTTTGTGCAGTCTCTTTTACTGGTGTTGTGACCTGCATCTCTTTGAGCTGAAGTGGTCCGACTGTTTTCGTTTTGCTGGTATAGTTATTGGTTTCGGTTGTTCGATGGCTGGGGTTGTGTAAGATTGTTTTACGTCAAGTGATTCAGTCGCCTCGGTTTCTAAGATGGTAATGTTTGCTTTTGTGTCCATTGTCGTTGGAGATTTTGTGCTTTCAAGTGTTGTAGTTTTTCCTGCATTTGTTGTAGAAGACTCCATGGTACTTTCTGTGGTGATAGCATTGGCTTATGGAAAAAAGGGTGTAACACCCCCAAAATCGGGTCAAGCGGAAACATACATGTTACTGGGGTGCTACTCAATCGGTACCATAACACAAGTACAAAGAATGGTTTTTATCTCAACCATTTAGAATAACTTTCATTATAAAAAAAATATTCAAATTTACATCGTTCAAAAATAGTGCGGAAATACAGGCCCATATAAGAGTTTATGCGGTCCTAAATATATGTCAGAGTTGTCTATGACCATGCCATGCCATGCCAAAGCCATCAATAGTTAGCTATTGCCTTAAACCTGAAAATACATGCTAAAAAGTGTCAACACGAGGTTGGTGAGTTCATAGGTTTATAATAAATCAGTAGTATTGTGAGTTCAATAAAGAGTTTTGTGACCATTGCGTCACTCACAATGTCATGAAAATAGTGTTTACCGTACAGTAAAATTTGAATTGTGGATCATGAGTAAAGTGTGTGATCATTAGAACGAATATAATGTCACGTAGTAAATAAACCATTACGTTAGGACTAAGTTCATGTAATCGAAGCTATAACAATGTGCATGCTCAAAGAGCATGTAATCAAATATAGGGGCCCGGCAAGTGTTTATCCCAGACACTTGTGTTTCGACATGGTATACGTTCGCGTTTGCATATCCAGTCAAACCGAACGGGGGAGTTACCCCCTATAGATCTATTTATAACATTCGCGCTTCCCAGCAGGAATTAACGGTTCATGAGGTGGGCATATTTGGGACATAACAGGGCTTAGGCAAATCCGCGTAATAGTTTTAATAAAGCATAAGTTTCAGTGTGGTCCATAAAAGTGTTTGTATAAAAGCAATTGTCATTCAATAGAAGTGTTTGCGTAACAGCAATGATTTGTAAAGTGTTTTGCATATAAGCAATAGTTCATAGAGTGTGTAGCATAAAAGCAATAGTTCATAAAGTATGTTACATAAAAGCAATAGTTCATCAGGTATGTTGCATAAAAGCAATAGTTCATAAAGTATGTTGCATAAAAGCAATAGTTCATAAAGTGTGTTGCATGTTTATAAAACACTTGTGTACGTGAGAAAATAATCAAGTATGCAACCAATATACACATAGGTGCATTTGAATAATCAATCAAGTATTCATAGAAACAATAGTGTTTAAGTAAACAATTGCGCATTCAAATAAAACAAGCATTGAGTTTAGTTAAAAACGAGCATGTATTCTCCCCCAAAACAGTTATAAAACAATTAAAAGTAGGGGTCATGAACTCACCTCAGTAGAGTATGCAATAAATCAAGTGAGTCAAATAGAGTGTGGCACCAACACACGGCCTATATTAGTGAGGCATGTTTAGTTCATAGTTTAAGTTTAAGACTCAACGAAGTTTAAATTGAACGTGAAAGTTTTAAAGTGTTGTGTTATTGTTGCTTGTGTGGCAGCATTTAAGTTTGAAAACAACTTTTAAGTGTTTGTGTGTATTGGCTCTTGGAAGTGTACAATGAATAAGACCTCGAAAATGAATAGACTTTGGTTTAGAAATAAACAAGACAAGTCGTAGGAAATAGTCACATATAAATGTTAGACGTTGACGGATTTTGTAAGACGTTAAACTGCTAATTGTGATATTAAATGTCTAAAGTTAAGTATCACTTTATTTCTCATTGTAAGTCGTGATTGAATGTTACCATTGAAGTTTATAA
This sequence comes from Artemisia argyi, assembly GCA_030686995.1. Lineage (NCBI taxonomy): Eukaryota > Viridiplantae > Streptophyta > Magnoliopsida > Asterales > Asteraceae > Artemisia > Artemisia argyi. Next base: position 43,925,774 of record CM060690.1, on the reverse strand, counting down.
AAATAAACGTAGGTTTATATTTCTTTCCTTGGAAAAAAAATGGGCATGACCCTTGTATACGTGCTTGTTGTTTCACTTGAAAAATATTTGTCTAAATAGTAGTGGTTTTTGTAAGTTTATAAAACTTAGATTAGTCTTTTATAAAAATTTTGTTTCAAGCATTTATAATTTAAATAGCTTATGTAGTACGTTTAGTTTTTATAAAGTGTTTATAGTTTTGGAAACACAGTTCGAGAGTATTAGGTAGTAAAGTACATTTTATATTTTGATATAAGACTTGACGTGGAAATGTTATCGAGATATGTAGGATGTATCCGCACTAGTGTCGCGGAAAAGCTCAAATACGAAAGGGTCGATATACGAAAAGAAAAAGTATTAAGTTTATTATCGTGTGTTTTTAAATGTGTGGATGGGCTGTGGCCCACTTTCGGATTAAAAATGGGCATCGGCCCATCAATGACTTAGACTAAAAGTGTCTAAGGGTGTTTGTTGGGCTTGGCCCTTAAACAAAATAATTAGACAGGTTTGGTGGGCGAATGGACTTCGGCCCAAGACAATTTTTCAAAGCAAAGAAAGATAATCAGACATGTGTTTTGTTTTTATTTCTGCACAAGTGAATGTTACCAATTTATTGACTTTGACAAAAAGACAAGTTTTAGGCTATGTTTTGGTTTCCATCTATCGAGTCAACCACACCAAAACACTTTTAAGCCAAAACGGGGCGTGCTTACTATTACTACGAGTTAACCATTTGGCACAACAAAAGATTCAAACATTATTCCAGACATGACCGACACCCCTACAGGTTTGACGACTTTGACTCATCGTATACCAGAACAAATAATCAACGAGAGGAACAAAATAGGCTACGACTCGTAACGGATCAAATGAGCAGGACAATAAAAGAAAACCGAAACAACACTTCCACATATGAGCCTCATTAAACAGGTTTTGACTTGTTTCTTAACCTTACCACACAACAATTTAACACAATGTTTTATCACTAGAACCACAGAGGGCAAAACAATGAACGACACTTCCAAATCTGAGCCAAATTAGTTTCGTTTTCAATTTGACATATATATTTTACCACACAAGATTTTAACACAAACGATTGATCGCCAACATCTTATAATATCGGTTTTAAAAAGAATAACAAGTCGATTCATGTTTTCTTCAAAACCCACTTATCAGTTTATCAAAACCGACTCAAAATTTGAGTTTCACGCATACCATTTCAAGGTTTCGACAATTGTTATCAACAAACACAAAATACAACTCAAATCGCGAGTTTTATAAAGGAATTTTAGATTTATTAACCAACAAATATCATAACAAATCAAGATGCTAATAAATCACAGAAGCTTATACACATCCGAATGAAAACATCAAAACAAGGGTTTAGATTCTTACAACATGAGATTGACTGAGAGAGAGTGGCTGACAAAAATCTTCGAATACGATTAAACCCAAACCGATCCAAGCAAGCAATCCCACCACAGTTACCCTTTGATTTTTGAGTGAAGTTTTTGAGTGTTGTTTGCTTGTGGATCAGTGGTGCTATAAGAAAGAATTAAAAACAAGAAGAGTTGAATCTCCAATCTTGTTGTTTTGTTGTCATCATGCAGATCAGACCTGGTTTTTCTTCAGGAGGTGGGGGAGATGGAGCGTAGCAGAAGGAGTGAAGAAGGAGACAACATTTTGTGTGTGGGGATAAGTGAGAGAGAGAGTAAGATAACGTTTTACCCCTTTTTTATGTATTTATTTTTATCATTTTGATTTTAATTTGTTTTAATTTAGTTTTTAAATTAAAAGTGTATGTATAAAAATAAAGTGAGGTTAATTTAGATAAAGGTGAGTTGTGAAGTGTTTTTGGTTTCGTAACACACGGGGTAATTTAGGCGTGCCCCGTGTTCCGTTGACCTTTGGTGTAAATTCGAGTTTTTCGAGGTTAGCGTGAGCGTAAAAAATATTATTTATCAACAATGATCAGTAACAGTTAGAAAATGGCACATTTACATTTTCTGATAAAATAACCAATGTAGTGATTTATAGTGCGCGGGTTTATTTTCCTGAAATAGTTTTGTAAGCTCATGTATGGTTAGGTAAATTGACATTTATTATTTAAAATTAGTTTGGAAAATTTAAGTTTGTTACAGTCACACCTCCTTAAACGGAATCGCGTCCTCGCGATTCAATTCAAGTTACCCATTTAGATTGAAAAGAGATGAGTACATACGCACGAGAATTCATCTTCACGTTCCCCATGTGAATTCATGACCTTTTTGTGAGTTTCTACGAACTGTGTTGATAGGGATAGGTGTTGGTACTCACAACCGATTTGAGTCTTATGAGATGGTAAGGGCTCCTCTTTTTCTATGAGAGAGTAATACAAAATTCTTTGCTGAAAATTTGTAGTTAGGTAAACTGATGCGACTTCAGAGGATTTCAGTAAAACAGTCTTTAAACATGGTGTGGGTAAAACTATGTCTCAAACGTTAACATTTAACCACCCCTTTAACATACAAAAGTCTCAATAAAGTTTGACTAGATAAATTTTGGCACATCAAAATGGGTATCTCGGGAAAAATACTATTACGAGCTTTTTGATTTCAATAAACGCATTTTCAAAAGGAAAGTCCTAAAAAAATGTCAAGGAAAGAGGTGTAGCCAGGCATGTTTGTTTCAACAAATTTGAGGTACTTAATGACGGAGTCTAGTTGTCAAGCCTGAGTGGGGTTCAATGTTTAATATCAAGCGAATTTCATAAACGTAAGTATTCAATTTACTTTAAGAGTACCAAGAGGTAGTAACATAAAATGTTTTTCAATTGGGCAAATAGTTCATATGGTGATTGTTTATAGAATGGATTGTACAATAGTTTATAGAGTAATAGGAAAACAATTCATCATTTATAAAATTGTAGCAAAATTTTAGTTTCGTGATTTAGTTGTAAGGAGCTCATAGGGGAGTAAAATAGTTTGTGAATTGTAGTAAGACTTGTAGGATAATTGTAATATTGTTTATAAAACGCTAGCGAAACTGATTGTTGTTTTATAGAATAGTAGTAAGGTAATGAATCGGTTTGTGATAAAATAGTTGTAAAGATGATTCGTAGAACAGTTTATAGGACAGTAGGAAAACAATTTATTGTTTATAAAATAGTAGCAGGGTCAAAATCTTATTTTCACGAAATAGCAGTTAGACATTTTGTAGGATGACCACAAAATGGTTTGTAAAATAATTGAAAATAGTTTGTATGTTAATAGTGACATAATTTGTTATCTTATAACAGGGTAGCAAGGTAGAAAACTGGTATTCTCGAGGGATACATGAAGGATTAGGTGTTTGTTCCAAGTATAGTTGTCCAGGTTGCTCCTTAAGGTCTTAAGGTTTCTGTTGGGCATAACATCTCTGCTGAATGGGGAGTTTGGTGAGTTCAGAGTGCGACCCTGAAAGAGGGTGTTGATTGCTACTAGCAATCAGTTGGTTGTCTCAGTAGTGTACTAGTACTTAACGTGGAAGGTACAACATCGATTGAGTGTAGGGTTTGAGGTGGAGGTGACTGTAACATAACCATATTGTGATAAAAGAGTATCCTAGTTAATAGAAAAAGTATTGTGATGCCAGTGTGTTGTGTGTAGATGTGAATGTTCATGCTATGCAATGATTACGTACACACACAAAATTTTGAAACCTTCATAAATCAAGTAGAAAATCAATCTGGACATAATTCTATTATAACTACTCTCAGTGTCGCAAAATTCACCTCTGAGTCAGACATAGGTGATCAGGCTATGTCCCACTGTCCCTGGTCGAATATAGGTGATCAGTCTATATTCCACCGAGGTTCAATGAATTTTGAAATACTAAGCTCAGTCACGCTAGTACTATATTCCATACTTTTAAAATAAAAAGTTTTATCAAAAGTAAGGCAGCAGGCTTGGCAGGCAGGCATGTGGCGGTCATAGGGTCAAGTTTTTATAAAATAGTTATAGTCTAGGTTTTAAAAATACCCAGTTCTCTATAACCAGGTCTCTGATACCAATCTGTAACACCCCCAAAATCGGGTCCAGCGGAAACATACATGTTACTGGGTGCTACTCAATCGGTACCATAACACAAGTACAAAGAATGATTTTTATCTTAACCATTTAGAATAACTTTCATTATAAAAAAAATATTCAAATTTACATTGTTCAAAAATAGTGCGGAAACACAGGCCCATATAAGATTTTATGCGGTCCCACATATATGTCAGAGTTGTCTATGACCATGTCATGCCATGCCAAAGACTTCAATAGTTAGCTATCGCCTTAAACCTGAAAATACATGCTAAAAAGTGTCAACACGAGGTTGGTGAGTTCATAGGTTTATAATAAAACAGTAGTATTGTGAGTTCAATAAAGAGTTTTGTGACCATTGCGTTGCTCACAATGTCATGAAAATAGTGTTTACCTAACAGTAAAACTTGAATTGTGGACCATGAGTAGAGTGTGTAATCATTACAACTAATATAATGTCACGTAGTAAATAGTCTATTACGTTAGCACTAAGTTCATGCAATCGAAGCTATAACAATGTGCATGCTCAAAGAGCATGTAATCAAATATAGGGGCCCGACAAGTGTTTATCCCAGACACTTGTGTTTCGACATGGTATACGTTCACGTTTGCCTATCGGTCAAACCGAACGGGGGAGTTACCCCCAATAGATCTATTTATAACATTCGCGCTTCCCAGCAGGAATTAACGGTTCATGAGGTGGGCATATTTGGGACATAACAGGGCTTAGGCTAATCTGCGTAATAGTTTAAATAAAGCATAAGTTTCAGTGTGGTCCATAAAAGTGTTTGCATAAAAGCAATTGTCATTCAATAGAAGTGTTTGCGTAACAGCAATGATTTGTAAAGTGTTTTGCATATAAGCAATAGTTCATAGAGTATGTAGCATAAAAGCAATAGTTCATAAAGTATGTTGCATAAAAGCAATAGTTCATCAGGTATGTTGCATAAAAGCAATAGTTCATAAAGTATGTTGCATAAAAGCAATAGTTCATAAAGTGTGTTGCATTTTTATAAAACACTTGTGTACGTGAGAAAATAATCAAGTATGCAACCAATATATACATAGGTGCATTTGAATAATCAATCAAGTATTCATAGAAACAATAGTGTTTAAGTAAACAATTGCGCATTCAAATAAAACAAGCATTGAGTTTAGTTAAAAACGAGCATGTATTCTCCCCCAAAACAGTTATAAAACAAGTAAAAGTAGAGGTCATGAACTCACCTCAGTAGAGTATGCAATAAACCAAGTGAGTCAAATAGAGTGTGGCACCAACACGCGACCTATATTAGTAAGGCATAATTTAGTTCATAGTTTAAATTTAAGACTCAACGAAGTTTAATTGAACGCGAAAGTTTTAAAGTGTTGTGTTATTGTTACTTGTGTGGTAGCATTTTAGTTTGAAAACAGCTTTTAAGTGTTTGTGTGTATTGGCTCTTGGAAGTGTACAACGAATAAGACCTTGAAAATGAATAGACTTTGGTTTAGAAATAAACAAGACAAGTCGTAGGAAATAGTCACATATAAATGTTAGACGTTGACGGATTTTGTAAGACGTTAAACTGCTAATTGTGATATTAAACGTCTAAAGTTAAGTATCACTTTATTTCTCATTGTAAGTCATGATTGAATGTTACCATTGAAGTTTATAAAAATAAACGTAGGTTTACATTTCTTTCCTTGGAAAAAAATGGGCATGACCCTTGTATACGTGCTTGTTGTTTCACATGAAAAATATTCGTTTAAATAGTAGTGGTTTTTGTAAGTCTATAAAACTTAGATTAGTCTTTATAAAATTTCTGTTTCAAGCATTTAAAATTTAAATAGCTTATGTAGTACGTTTAGTTTTTATAAAGTGTTTATAGTTTTGGAAACACAGTTCGAGAGTATTAGGTAGTAATGTACATTTTATATTTTGATATAAGACTTGACGTGGAAATGTTATCGATATATGTAGGATGTATCCGCACTAGTGTCGCGGAAAAGCTCAAATACGAAAAGGTAGATATACGAAAAGAAAAAGTATTAAGTTTATTATCGTGTGTTTTTAAATGTGTGGATGGGATGTGGCCCACTTTCGGATTAAAAATGGGCATCGGCCCAACAATTACTTGGACTAAAAGTGTCTAAGGGTGTGTGTTCGGCTTGGCGCTTAAACAAAATAATTAGACAGGCTTGGTGGGCGAATGGACCTCGGTCCAAGACAATTTTTCAAAGCAAAAAAAGATAATCAGACTTGTGTTTTGTTTTTATTTCTGCACAAGTGAATGTTACCAATTTATTGACTTTGACAAAAGACAAGTTTTAGGCTATGTTTTGGTTTTCGTCTATCGAGTCAACCACACCAAAACAGTTTTAAGCCAAAACGGGGCGTGCTTACTACTACTACGAGTTAACCATTTGGCACAACAAAAGATTCAAACATTATTCCAGACATGACCGACAACCCTACAGGTTTGACGACTTTGACTCATCGTATACCAGAACAAATAACCAACGAGAGGAACAAAATAGGCTACGACTCGTAACGGATCAAATGAGAAGGACAATAAAAGGAAACCAAAACAACACTTCCACATATGAGCCTCATTAAACCGGTTTTGACTTGTTTACAATGCAAGTATGGATATTCTAAATTGGAAAGATAAGCAAACATAGAACAGCCAGAATATTATGTAATATAGGATGGCAATAATAATTAAACACTTGTCTTAACATGTTAAAGGGTATTTGTATAGCTAGTTGCCAGTTTGGGGAACACATATTGAAAATGCAAACATGAGCATGTGGAACCTGTGCAGATGAAACCATGGCTAAAAAATCTTTGTAGACTACATTTTTTGTCATGTTTTTATCCTTGCCTGGCTGCTGTTTGATCAGCATTTTCAAACCTTTAGGAGACGTTGCTCTTGACAACGCAACATACAGTTGACCATGGCCAAAGACAGGTTCGGGTAGGTATACGCCAATTTTATTCAATGACTGCCCTTGGCTTTTATTGATTGTCATTGCATAGCAGAGTTTTACCGGGAATTGTTTTCTTTTAAAAACAAATGGAAGGGTTTCATCCTTATTTATAAGCAAAATCCGCGGTAGGTAAACTTTTTCGGACATTCTTGTACCAGTTATAATCTTTGCTTGAATAAGCCTGCTATATATCTGTGTAACAATCATCCGTGTACCGTTACACAGACCACCACCTAGGTTTAGGTTCCTTAGCAGCATTATAGGTGCACCGATTTTAATTATAAGCTCATGGGGAGGCATTCCTGAAAGGGAAAGAGTGTTTAAGTATTCCTGAGGATATAACAGTTCTGTCGCTCCCCCATCATTTGTTTTTGGTACTGCCTCGTCAACACTTGTAAAAGTGTAAGTATCCCCTTCTAGCATATCTAGCACAACAGAGTTTATTTGGTCTGCAGTCTTCTTTTTCGGACATATAATAGCTTTTTCTTGTAACACTGATGCGTTTGGTGATTGCAAAGTTTCTTGATCATATATAAAATTAATAAGTTCTTGAATAGCTGTCTCGCCATCGGGAATACAATATCTGTCTGGTATTTGTATCCATCTTGAATCTGTCGGATCACTTTCGTCTGCTTGGCCAATAGCACCGTTCCCAACTTCAAGTAACCATTTAGAAAAAGTGGCAGTTGCTTCATAATCTTCTGCTGACAGGCCTGTTCGTTGTAGACGCATGTTTTGTTTAAGGCGAATGACTTTGAAAGCTGGCCACAGGTATGACAGTGTGATAGAAGAGGCAATAATTCTTGCTTTGGAGCATTTTTCTTCACAGGAAGTGTCTGCCTAAATCTCCACCGAAAATATCTGTTTTTTTCCCAAAGAGGTTGTCTGGTGTATTCATTATATCTCTTAACGTTCGATCGAGAGCCTCAAAGCATCTGTGATGATTGATAGGAGCTTCGTCCATGTAGGTTATTCAATAATTATAACAAGTATGGTTCTTGTGGTTTGGTTCGAATTAAGAAAGAAAGAAAGAATAGTGGAAGAGTTTTAGAGAGAGAAATAGAGAGAATGGGAACTTAGAGAGAGAAACAAGAGAAATATTAGATTGATGAAGAGAAGTTCCAACCCTCTCCACATGTGGAGAGGGTTATATATACTAAACTACAAATGCCCACACCCGGGCTGTGGATCAAGCATACAGAGGGTAAAGACCCGTCCTTCTTCCACGGTATTACAGAAACTAATACTAACTAATATATAAACTAACTACGAGCTAAGTTAATGCTATTACAATAATTAGGTGACCGAGACTTACAGGAATATTTGTATTCCTAACAATCTCCCCTTAAGTGAGGTCACCATGGAAATTAAGCTCTTTGATCTTCAAGCATTCCCTAGTCTTTGAAGCTCGTAGGTTCTGATTCTTCACTCTTCTGCACACTTTGTACTTCAAGCAAGTGAACTTGTGATTTGGATTCCTTTTTGATATATGATCTTTGAGCTTCTTTGAGATCATCAGCCATAGTAAATCTCCAAGCTCATCCATAGTAGTATCGTCTTCATGTGACGTAGTGACTTAAGAACCATCATGCTCACACCCTTCTAGATCAGGAGACTTTACTTTAGAGTTGTGGATCAGGAGACTTTTTCATCAGAGTTGCGGAAACGTTGTTGGTAGTCTCTCAACATTTGTTGTAGTAAGTCTTTCATCGTCATTGATAGTGTGGAGGATGTGTAAGCATGAGGTATGGATTGACCCGATTCAGCTAGAAATGGGAGCCATAAACTCCATATTTATATGTGTCCCTAAAATAAAACAGTTAGCAATAAAGAAAGAGAACGAATATGGCTTTGTCATTTGTTCTGCGAGGACGGACTACCCTCCGGTTTTGTGAAAACCGACCTGTGATCAGGTAAAGTCTCTTTTAAAGTAGACTCTCCTTGACAGGAATTTCCACCTTATAGTAATGAATTTTCCAAAGAATCCACTTTGGAATCTTCATACTAAGCATGTTCTCATACCGGAACGTCTCAAAGCAGACAGCACGATAGAGTGAATCGTTGAATTGATATTCACGGATTGATGAAAAATTGATTTATAGAAATCACTCGCGTGTCATATAAAAAACAATTTTTGAGACACAACGAGTGTTTTATACTCAGAATCACATTTTCATAAAAAAATACTTTTGTTTGAAAGATTATACACAATCAATGTGCTCGAAAAATTAGTTTGTGAGCACATTGTAAGGTTTTAGCAAAAGTATCCGTCAATCCATATCCTAGAACAAGTTTGATTCACTGTTGAACCGCACCATTATTGCTTTCCAGTTGTCACTTGATCATTGATCCAAGATGGATCTCACATATCACCTACCAAGAGCTTAAGTGATGTTCGCTCTAGAAGGATTTCCATTTTCATCGTGGATATTTTCATATCACTTGGATGTTCTAGCAATAACGCAAGGATATGCGTAGGACTCTAAATATTTTATCTTATTTTCCACATTATGTGAAATAATAAGCATATTTGGAATGTGTCCTATCGAGATTTATGGATGATCTCGTGGCTCTAGACTTAATAGTGCGTTTTGATCCGCTCCTGGAGACTAGGGAGGCGTCTCCTGTTTTAGGTATCAACATAGCTCACAATGAGCGGTCAATACATTGCACAGGGTTCCCCGTGAGAATGAAACAAGCTCTTTTAAGATAACTTAAGTGATTGGGAAGTTTAGTGCAGTGCGTCACTGGGTCCATGACGTCTTGTCTTCAATACCGGTGTTATCTTAGTAACCACTAGTAGATTACGAATTGAACTCGGTTTCTGCCCTAAGGTTGAATATATGGAGGGCTATTTCATTTCACCCTTTCTCATTTCATTTCTTTTTCATTCTTCAACCCCTTCAGTGCTTATCGAGACTTCACCACTAGAACCTTGTTGGGTTTGTTCCAGTCCTAGCTCTATCTCAGCCCGCACTCTTCCCTTTCTCACTTTACTCCTTTTTTCCAATCATTCCTAAGGACTTCTAATCTATGATGAGGCGAAAAATGAACCGTTTTTAGGGGGTCATTTAAGCCCGGAATTAAATTTATTTGATCAAATATTGCCCTAAATCGTTCCTTTTGTGATTTTAGGTACTTTGGGAGAGAAATCTGGAAAAGGAAGCAATTCGGACGTTTTTGGAGCATAAAAGTGAAGAAAACGCCAAAGTCTTAATTTTCCTTGTTGGGAACAGTAGGTGACGGCGTCAAGAAGAAAATCTTGACGGCGTCAAGAGTAATTGCTATGAAGGCCCAGTACATATTTGACGGCGTTACAAGGTAGGGCGTCAAGAGGAAAAAGAATGACTGCCTGGAAACACATAACACATGACGGCGTCAGATCTGGATCAAGGCAGTCCAAGGAGTATTTTGGCGGCGAGGTGACGGCGTTACAAAATTGTTCTTGACGCCGTCAGACCCTATTTCCTATATATAGTTTTCTAATTTTCACATTAAAAAGGGAGGAGTTTTGGAGAAACCCTAAGTACGAACTTGGCACAAATTTTACAGGTTTTTCAAGGGTTCATAGCCCTTGATACCTTTCATGTGTAATTGAGATAAGTGTTCTTTTAATTCAATCAATATGTCTATGTGTTGGTTGTCTATATCTTGTTCTTGTCTTAATTCCATCATGTTAGGCTAGATCTATCTTGTGTTTGCTTGGATCTAATGAAACCTAGATGTTAATTATGTGTTGATTACTTGTTTATGGTTGTATTGGATGAATGAATTCGATGTTAGGCTTAAGAAAACTGGCAGATCTCCAAATGGTAACATGCTTGAACGTCTGAGGAAACATGAACTGGCGTGCACTAGGTTTTATTGGTTGTATTTAATGCATGAGTAAATTCTAATGATCCCATGTTAGGAGCTTCTTAGCCGGCTCGACATAGGAGTGAAGTAGGCACTCATAGGATTGGAGAATTAAGTGTGCCACCCCATGAATTGTATTAAGGAATACAATCCGTCATCCACGCAACTATAACAAGTAATTAACATGTAAAAGATATCTAGGGAGTAGTGAAATCTAAGTAAACACATTTTCTCCACTTATTGCTCACAACCTTAGTATAATTTAGTTTATTTTCAGTTTTAGTATTTTATTTTGATTATATCTTTAGTATTGGGTTAGTTGACTAGCAACTAATTCCGCCCAAATCCTTCAAACCCGAGATTTTTACTTGCTTTCTAAAAAATTATAAAAATACAAAAATAATCATCCCTCATCTTTAGAACTAGTATTTAGGTTTTCTAATCCTAGCGACACTATTCCTAGCTGAACGATCAATCCTCCGGTACTTGTCACTATACTATACTACAACGATAAGGTACACTGCCTGGTGGGGGTTGTAAGCTTCTCGAGATCCCTCGAGAGGTAAAGCCTGGTGCGATTCCCACGTATCAAGTTTTTGGCGCCGCAGCCCGGGGAATAGTTATTGTCTTGGTTAGAATTTCTTTTTATTAGGTATACTTGCTAGATTCTTTTCTAGTGAGATTTTTTTTTTATTTTTTTTAGGTTTTCTTTAGTCTATCTTATTTCTTTGTTTCCTTTGTTCGTAAACTATTTCGATGGATAACAATAACATTGATCGTCTGATTCCTGTTATTCGTGTTTTTCGTCGTAGGATTTTTCAAATGCCAGCCCCATTCCCTTTAGTGGAGAATGAGAACCCACCTAACCTCTCACCCAACCACCACTTTGACAATAATTCTGAGTTAGAAGAGTCTGATCATGATGATGACCGTAGGGCTAGTCCTTTTTACTATTCAGACTCCGATGAGGATCTTGATGATGGTGATGTGATTAATGAGAATAGGATGGAAGAAGAAATAAATCCTCTTAGGTATGTCGACCCTAGAACCAGGATTGAGTGTGATAGTTCGTTTAACATGCAATTTCCTTGTAAGATCGGATTTAAGAGCTTTAACGCCTATCTTAACTCATCTCTCCCAATGAACATAATCTCGCGTAATGAATACAATAAAATCATGGTAGATGAGTTAGAATACAAAGGAGAAAACATTATTGCTAGGGCAATACCATTACATGTGTTTGCAGGAAGCTTGGTTTATCTTGTTGAGTTCATGGTTATGGAGAATCTAGGCGAGTTTATTGATGATAAGTTGACCTAAGTTGTGTTTGGAAAACCTTTCAAACGGTTGACCAACCTCGATGAAAAACTCATAGAAGGGTTAATTACATTCTCGGATGGGGATGAAGATTTTGTCTATCAAATGCCCCGCACATACCCTAGGTTCAAGGATTTTTCCATGGAAAAGTGTAGTAGGTATCCGCCCATAGAAATGTTAAGTGAAAATGATAAGAGAAAAGGACTTAAGTATACTCATGAAAAGAATAAAAGATACTATCGCGGATGCTTAGAGTTAGGAGATGATTATAAGAGAGATGAGGCGACTATTAGATGGCTCACACTTGGATATGTGAGCATAAGCGATACACGTTAACCCATGACCTTGAGTCTAGCTACAAGACTCGTAAATAAAGAAAAGCGCTTCTTGGGAGGCAACCCATGTTTTGTGTGATTTTATTTTGTTTGTTTGATTTGCTTCCGTATGCATGCTTTATTTTTATTGTTGGTAGATCATGTTTCTCAACTAAATAGTGGAAATACTTTACTTTGTTGTTTTGGCCTAGTCTTAACTCCACCCAAAGGTATCTTTGCAAAAGAAAAGTGTAAGGGGAAACCCCAAATGTGTTTTTAAGAAACAAACTCGATCATGATTCTTCACAATATTAAATGAACATGTGTATTTGTATTTGTTAGAGTCAAATGCTTGAATTGAGTCATAATGAAGTTTTGCAGGATTTTCCAGGAAGTTGGACCAAGTTTTTCCAGAAATTTTCCGGAAACTTAACATAAGAATTTCTGCAGGTCACTTCCGACGGCGTCAAGAATTAATTCTTGACGGCGTCACGTGTAAAAATCTGGAAATGTTACCAGTTTTGTTTTTCTAACGGAGTCTTATGGTTTTTGTGAATTATTAAGTTTTATAATCTCCAGGAAATCTGCAAACTTCATTCCACAAGCATTATATCTTATCTTGTTTTCTAGGATTTAGTAACTTATATCGGATGCCACCGATTTTATGCGAGGTTGCCTTGTCTATTTTCTCAGGATTTACAGGTTATTTATGACAAGAAGATGATTTATATTCTGGAAGGGAAGCTTTGATTGTTCATTTTCTTGGAGGAAGATCTAACCTGGTCACCTTATTATCCATACCGAGCGAATTAGGGGAGTATTTGATTTCATTCTTTTTACTTTTTCACTTTTACATTATTTACTTGAACATTGGGGACAATGTTCATCTTAAGTGTAAGGGGAGGGTAAAATGATGATACCTTACATGTACACTTTCGCTTGAGTTTGTTTTGTTTAATGGTAGATGTGTAATAAAACTATGAGAAATATTTGTTAGTGCAAGTTTAGCGCCAAATTTAAAATTTTTTACAACATTTAGGAGTGAAACTTTAGCCATAGCAAGCGTCTCATGGATAGGAGATTATATGACTAGCACATAACCGTATATTCAGAAAAATTTTCCACCCAAATATGTGAGGTTCGCCTTTAGATTTGATAGGAAAAACATTTACTATTAGTGCTTATGAGTGTACCGGTAGCATTTAGATTCTAGAACTTGCGTTAGTGATGCATCCCGAGACCGCTAGTGAGACTACATTCGTGTGGTAGGATCTACTTCAAGTGTAAGGGGAATGTTCATTCCCTATGATGTATTATTTTGGATGGTAGGGTAAGAATGTATGCAAAAAAAAAAAAAAAAAAAAAAAAAAAAAAAAAAAAAAAAAGATCGAAAAAACAAGAAAAAGAAAAAAAAAATAGAAAAAGGAAAAGAAAAAAAACATACGGACTACCATCCCTTTTCATTCTATGTTCATTTTATGTTTTTGTTATTTTTCATTTATTAGCTTAAGTCGAGTCTAGTCTTGGCTTAGCAACGCCATATTGTACACGTAATTAACCAAGATGGTTAACTCGCCACCAGTAAAACTTCCTTTATCCAACAAAACCGTGTATTTCATATCCCTACACCTAACGTTACAACCCTTTAAAAGACCTCTTTGATAGTTTATCCTAGGTACTTACGCCATGTGGTGGAGGTTTGATCCTTTCTCAAGCCTATGATAATGTATTTTGCTATGACAGGTAGTGAGAGATATCTTCCGTTTCCATATTGTAATTTATGCTTTATTACACCCGAGAGATGTGAGTATCTAAACACTATTTGTGATGTGCTAGTGTATGACCTCCGTGCTTGTCTATTGGTCTTTAGTGGAACGATTATTTGTTGTAATTACTTTTATATTAGTGTTAAATGACCCCTAACTTGTATTTTGAGTAGAATAAAAGCGCATTTGCTTGAGGACAAGCAAATCTCAAGTGTAAGGGTATATGATGAGGTGAAAAATGAACCATTTTTAGGGGGTCATTTAAGCCCGGAATTGAATTTATTTGATCAAATATTGCCCTAAATCGTTCCTTTTGTGATTTTAGGTACTTTGGGAGAGAAATCTGGAAAAGGAAGCAATTCGGACGTTTTTGGAGCATAAAAGTGAAGAAAACGCCAAAGTCTTAATTTTCCTTGCTGGGAACAGTAGGTGACGGCATCAAGAGTAATTTCCATGACGGCCCAGTACATATTTGACGGCGTCACAAGGTAGGGCGTCAAGAGGGAAAAGCATGACGGCCTGGAAACACATAACACTTGACGGCGTCAGATCTGGATCAAGGCAGTCCGAGGAGTATTTTGGCGGCGAGGTGACGGCGTCACAAAATTGTTCTTGACGCCGTCAGACCCTATTTCCTATATATAGTTTTCTAATTTTCACATTAAAAAGGGAGGAGTTTTGGAGAAACCCTAAGTACGAACTTGGCACGAATTTTACAGGTTTTTCAAGGGTTCTTAGCCCTTGATACCTTTCATGTGTAATTGAGATAAGTGTTCTTTTAATTCAATCAATATGTCTATGTGTTGGTTGTCTATATCTTGTTCTTGTCTTAATTCCATCATGCTAGGCTAGATCTATCTATTGTTTGCTTGGATCTAATGAAACCTAGATGTTAATTATGTGTTGATTACTTGTTTATGGTTGTATTGGATGAATGAATTCGATGTTAGGCTTAAGAAAACTGGCAGATCTGCAAATGGTAACATGCTTGAACGTCTTAGGAAACATGAACTGACGTGCACTAGGTTTTATTGGTTGTATTTAATGCATGAGTAAATTCTAATGATCCCATGTTAGGAGCTTCTTAGCCGGCTCGACATAGGAGTGAAGTAGGCACTCATAGGATTGGGGAATTATGTGCGCCACCCCATGAATGGTATTAAGGAATACAATCCGTCATTCACGCAACTATAACAAGTAATTAACATGTAAAAGATATCTAGGGAGTAGTGAAATCTAAGTAAACACATTTTCTCTACTTATTGCTCACAACCTTTGTATAATTTAGTTTATTTTCAGTTTTAGTATTTTATTTTGATTACATCTTTAGTATTGGGTTAGTTGACTAGCAACTAATTCTGCCCAAATCCTTCAAACCCGAGATTTTTACTTGCTTTCTAAAAAATTATAAAAATACAAAAATAATCATCCATCATCTTTAGAACTAGTATTTAGGTTTTCTAATCCTAGCGACACTATTCCTAGCTGAACGATCAATCCCCCGGTACTTGTCACTATACTATACTACAACGATCAGGTACACTGCCTGGTGGGGGTTGTAAGCTTCTCGAGATCCCTCGAGAGGTAAAGCCTGGTGCGATTCTCACGTATCAATCTATCTAGAGGATTGTCCCTAGGAAGATCCTTCTGGTTCTGCTGGATCAAGGGAACTCATACCTAACCTTAACCATCCTTATAACTCCAAGCATAAAGATAAATGGTCGGCCTTTGGTATTACTTCCACAAACGCCTTTTGCTCCCCCTCAATATGTGCATCGATATTCAAAAGTGTTTAGCACATATGTGGGAGCCTATTTATTGAGTCTTGAAGATCACATTTGATCATCAGATTTCATATTTAAATCACTGTAGGATATACATAAACATAAACTCGTATGGTCTTTGTGATTTGTATGGATTGAATAGCTAGAAATGTATAGAGAAGTGGGAGCCTTGAGAGAAACTAGTGAATATTAGATTGAATGTATGAAAGGTCCAACCCTCTCCACATGTGGAGAGGGGTATTTATACTAATCCTACAAAGAAACATAAAAACGCTCACACCCGGGCTGTGGATCAGGCATACAGTGGGTAAGTCCCGTCCTTCTTCCACGATGTTACTTAGACTAAACTAATATCTAACTAACTACGAGCTAACTTTAAATACTATTAGATAAGTTAGGTGACCGAGTCTTCTATAGGAATAATTGTATTCCTAAAAATCTCCCCCTAAGCGAGGTCACCTTGGAAGTTAAGCTCTTTGATCTTTAAGCATTCATAAATCTTTGTAGCTCGTAGGTTCTGATTCTTCACTTTTCTGCACACTTTGTACTTCAAGCAAATGAACTTGTGATTTGGATTCCTTTGTGATATGTGCTCTTTAAGCTTCTTTGAGATCATCAGCCACAGTGAATCTCCAGGCTCATCCATAGTAGTATCGCCTTCAGGTGATGTAGTGACTTTAGGACCGTCATGCACACACCCTTCTGGATCAGGAGACTATACATCAGAGTTGCGGATCAGGAGACTTTTTCATCAGAGTTGCGGAAACGTTGTTGGTAGACTCTCAACTTTTGTTGTAGTAAGTCTCTCATCGTCATTGATAGTGAGGAGGATGTGTGAGCATGAGGTATGAATTGACCCGATTCAGCTGGAAATATGAGCCATCAACGCCATCTTTATATGTGTCCCTGAAATAGAACAGTTAGCAATAAAGATATAGAACGAATATGGCTTTGTCATTCGTTCTGCGAGGACATACTACCCTCCAGTTCTATGAGAACCGACCTGTGATCAGGTAGAGTCTCTTTTAAAGCAGACTCTCCTTGACAGGAATTTCCAGATTGTAGTAATGTATTTTCCAAAGAATCCACTTTGGAATCTTCATACTAAGCATGTTCTCATACCGGAACGTCTCAAAGCAGACAACACGATAGAGTGAATCGGTGAAATGATATTCACGGATTGAAGAGAAATTGATTTATAGAAATCACTCGCGTGTCATATGATAAACTTTTTTGAGACACGACGACGGTTTTATACTTTGAATCACATTTCCATCAAAAATACTTTTGTTTGAAATATTGTACACAATCAATGTGCTCAAAAATTAGTTGGTGAGCACATTGAAAAGTTTTTGCAAAAGTATCCGTCAATCCATATCCTGGAACAAGTTTGATTTAATTTTTAATCGCACCGTTGTTGCTTTCCAATTGTCACTTGATCATTGATCCAAGATGGATCTCACATGTCACCTACCAAGAGCTTGAGAGATATTCGTCGCTCTAGAAGGATTTCCATCTTCATTGTGAATATTTTCATATCAATCGGATGTTCTGGCAATACCACAAGGATAATGCGTAGGACTCTAAATATTTTATCTTATTTTCCACATTGTGTGAAACAATAAGCATATTTGGAATGTGTCATATCGAGATTTATGGATGATCTCATGGCTCTAAACTCAATAGTGCGTTTTGATCCGCTCCTGGAGACTGGGAGGCGTCTCCTGTTTTAGGTATCAACATAGCTCGCAATGAGCGGTCGATGCATTGCACAGGGTTCCCCGTGAGAATGAAACAAGCTCTTTTAAGAGAACTTGAGTGGTTGGGAAGTTTAGTGCAGTGCGTCACTGGGTCCATGACGTCTTGCCTTCAATACCGGTGTTACCTTAGTAACCGCCAGTAGATTATGAATTGAAGCTGGTTTCTGCCCTAAGGTTGAATATATGGAGGGCTATTTCTTTTCACCCTTTCTCATTTCATTTCTTTTTCATTCTTCAACCCCTTCAGTGCATACCGAGACTTCATCACTAAAACCTTGTTGGGTTTGTTCCAGTCCTAGCTCTATCTCAGTCCGCACTCTTCCCTTTCTCACTTTACTCCTTTTTTCAATCATTTCTAAGGACTTCTAATCTATCTATGGTTTGTCCCTGGGAAGATCCTTCCGGTTTTGGTGGATCATGGGAACTCATACCTAACCTTAACCATCCTTATAACTCCATGCATAAAGGTAAATGGTCGGTCTTTGGTATTACTTCCACAAACGCCTTTTGCTCCTCCTCAATATGTGCATCGATATTCGAAAGAGTTTAGCACATATGTGGGAGCCTATTATTGAGTCCAAAAGATCACATTAGATTATCATATTTCATATTTAAATCACATTCTCTCCCCTGATCAAAAATTTCAAATCTTTCGAGATTTTGGATCTAAATTGATTTAAATAAGTTAGAAAGCTTTTGGGAGAGAAATGCGGTCAATTTTAATATTTTCTGATAAAAGGAACCTTTTTCTTGCTCCCGCTCAATCTGTGAGGGAGGTTGTTATGTGTCAGGTTTGACGAGTTTACAAAAGGTTTGAAGTTTTAATGAAAACTCTTTGAAATTTTCTCATTCTGACACATAACCATCACAAAGTGCATTATTGCAAGGTTTTGTACAAAGAGTGGAGAGTTTTGAAGATACATAAAATTTTGAGAAATCACTCTCCCCCTCAATCAATGACGGATGTTAAAATTGAAATATTTTCAAAAGTATTGAAGTCATTGATTGAATGAAAAATTTAATCAAAATTTAGATTTAAGTTGATTTTCAAACAAAATCTCATGGTACCACCAAGTTTTGAGCAAATACTTTTCGGAAAAATCATAGAACGAAAAGTATTTGGCGTTAAAAAGAAGATTTCTTTTCTTTATCAAGAAATAATGCACTGAAGCGTACATTAGATCGAGGAAACATGGATATAAAGTAATCCATGCCCAGGTGAATTTCACCCGGTACAAGGAACAACCGTCTTTTTGGCGATGTGTTTTCCCCATTTTGAAAAACGGGTTGCTATCTGAAGTAATAGCAAGCCATATTTTTGAAATGCGGGTTGCAGCCTGAAATGACTACAAGCCATAATTAAAGAATGTTTTGAGAAACAACATGTTTTGGAAAAAAATGTTATTTGAAAACGAAAAACTCTTGCTCAAGCATATGTATGATTCCGTGTCATTATTGAATGACATTTCTAGAAACGTACATAATATTGATTACACAAGAGACATGTCGTGAGAGGAATATTTTTGGATTTTTTGTGATTTTTCAGATTTTTATGGTTTTTATAGGTTTTATATTTTTCTATTTACGTATTGGTATAAAATATGTACAAAGGATACTAATAAGTTTAAGAAGATGTTGACATGAGTACCAAAATGATAGTATTGTTTGGCTCGTTGTAGAAGTTATTAGTCAACATCTCTTAAATTTTCACCACCAAAGCTTTCGAGGCTCCTGAATAATCGTCTGAAGCGGTAGATGCCATGACATAGTCTTAAACGGGATTTTACAACTCTTGTGACTTAAACCGAGAGATCGATTCTCTCCTGGGATTTTACTAAAGTCAACAAAAGAAACCGAAAGATGTAATATGCGAGTTAGACTTAGAGAGAGATCTTGGATAAGTGACAATTTGCATTAAGTGTCAAGTCGCGACAAGTCAAGTTCCAATAGATCCGATCGTAATAAGTCAAGTTGTAAAGATTAACTCACAACGTCAAATTACAATTAGACTAATCGAAATGACTTAAGTCACAACAATTCACCAGACACAAGTAGTTAAAAAATCACTAGAATCTCACAACTGAGTTAATCGCTAGACACCAGCAAATCGCTGAGTTTTAGCCTCCTCAAAGTGAAGCTTTGGTAGCTTCCCCCCCCCCCCCCCAAACCGACAATCATCGTCATGAGACCACTTCCCCAAGTAGTTGAAGTGATGCAAAAAGTCTCATTGTATGATGCTCAAAGACCCAAAGAAAATGATAACACCGAAGTAACAGGGTGAACCACGGATCATCTCTGCGGTTATCAATCCCGGAATGTATGATGAAGCCCGATCACATGACCCTGTTGAACGTCCCCAATGTATACATTACTTTGCGGTTTAGAGCAGTTGTCTATTCAGGGGAATAAGATATCCACATCTTCATTTCACTAAATGCTTTCCAGTTATCTTACACATACCAACTCAATCTATATTGTACGCATGTATCCAACACAAGAAGACATGATGACACAAGAGTTACAGGTTGAAGCACTGATCATCTCTGCGGATATCTCCTCCGGAAAATATGATTAAGCACGATCATGTGGACCTGTTGTGCGTCCTTGATGTACACAAATCTCTCCCCTGATGGTTGCGATCTCATCGGAATCATCATACCATTGTGTACATGAAGCATTAACTAGAAGCACTTTACCATAAATCATATCAGCTCATCTGAAGATGTCAATAAGCAGTATCATCTCACGCTCCCAATATTCTTCTCAAATTTCTTCCCACTGAAAGCTGAAGTAATACATACCACAAGTATCAAGGGACCACTTCCCACACGTAGTTGGAATGATACATCAAACGTAACGTGTTAATACACTGATATTCTCTTCGGTTATGACATTTGTCTTCCCTGGATAACTTCAATTAAGAAGAAGAATTAAGTTCATCACATGTACTCATTATGCATTTAGATGTATGTCTCCTTCCCCCTTGCTGGTTTTGATACCTCAGAATCAGCAACACATTATAGGAATCTTTTCTTGAAATCTTGTGAGAAGAACAAAAATTTGCTTAAATGGACCTGGTGAGAATCAACTGCTACAAAAAGACTCACTCTGACTATCTTTACCACCCCTTATGTAGGCTATTTGAAGTGACCACTGATGAAGTAAACCCAATATACCAAACTTGAAACTGAAGTAGAATTCCCCATTCTTGTGACTTAAGCTTGCACTAGTGTGTGACAAAGAGCGGTGTAGAGAGTTCGTGCAACATCGAATTCCTAAGTACTCTATACTCTTCAACCAACCAACCATCAAGTATAAGACGTACATCACCTCTTGACTACCGACAACTTCGTGTAAGTTGTGATACTCCTTGAAGTGATAGTTATTTTGTGGTAATAGAAGTGAATAATTACCAAAATAACTAGATATCCAAGTCTTCGTCATTGTAAAGGTAAAAACTCAAGCAAGGATCTCGAAGAGTCTTCATCCAACCAACCCCGACTTCAAGATACAATAAGATCACTCCTTTTTGAAAGTCAACTTCAATCTCAAATAAGGGATACCGAATAAACTCCGTGATTACTTGACATTCCATGTCCAAATTCTTAGCCGTTTTGACGTTATAATCGACATTTTCCATTATATTCTTGTGGTTGATTTACAAAGTGCACATTTGGAGGAACAACAATCCGTGATGAAATAGAACAAGAGGACGGGTCATTATTCATGTGTGCAACTTCACAATCATGATAGTCATCATCAACACCTTGAGGAGTAACTGGAGATTGGATTACTTGAGCAAGTGATCAATCATCATTCATAATACTTCTAGATGGTGCATCTTGATCAATCATCATTCGTTGAAGCTTGGAAGTAATCATCAACCATAAATCCCAGTCATCCTTAGTAAGTAGAACATTAGGTGTTGAAGGAGAGTCGTATGACCATTCTTCAAGCATCAATCACCATGTGGTATATTCACACTTCTCCCCCTCAAAAATTGCAAGCGAGGTTTGCACTTTTTGATTGAGCAAGTGAATAAGAATACAATCAATCATGTATTTTATTCACACTTCTCCCCTTCAAAAATTGCATACGAGGTTGCCATTTTTGATTGAGCATGTGAATAAAAATACACTCAATCATGTAGTTTATTCACTCTTCTCACCCTCAAAAATTGCATACGAAGTTTGCCATTTTTGAATGAGGAATTGAATATGAATTCGAGCAAAGATGAGTAGATCCGCTTGATGACTGAACGAACATGGAGAAAGCATGAAGCATGTTGTTGAGAATGGTCAAAACAAGAAGATTTCTCTTCTTCCGAAGATAAGGCGCACTGAATCTTACACCTTTCTTTTCTTTGATGAACGGGGCCTGAAGTGTTGTCAGCAGACGCCATAATGATGACAATGAGGACCGAGGCTTGAACTGAGGTGTTCAAACATCATAGTCGTTGAAGAACGAGGCCTGAACTGAACTGAACAGACGTCATAGTCATTGAAGAACGAGGCCTGGACTGAAGTATTCAGACGTCAAATTACAATTAGACTAATGTGTTGCTGATTCTGAGGTATCAAAACCAGCAAGGGGGAAGGAGACATACATCTAAATGCATAATGAGTACATGTGATGAACTTAATTCTTCTTCTTAATTGAAGTTATCCAGGGAAGACAAATGTCATAACCGAAGAGAATATCAGTGTATTAACACGTTGCGTTTGGTGTATCATTCCAACTACGTGGGGGAAGTGGTCTCTTGATACTTGTGGTATGTATTACTTTAGCTTTCAGTGGGAAGAAATTTGAGAAGAATATTGGGAGCGTGAGATGATACTGCTTATTGACATCTTCATATGAGCTGATATGATTTATGGTAAAGTGCTTCTAGTTAATGCTTCATGTACACAACGGTATGATGATTCCGATGAGATCGCAACCATCAGGGGAGAGATTTGTGTACATCAAGGACGCACAACAGGTTCACGTGATCGGGCTTAAGCATAACATTTGCATCATATAATGCAGGTTGGGCATCTCTAATGCTCCTAAGCCAATTAGATTTAGGTTCACCTACATCCTTTTCACTGTTTTCATCACACAACTTTTTATGCTTTTGTATCATTTGAGCAGTTTAAATGGTTT
This sequence comes from Artemisia argyi, assembly GCA_030686995.1. Lineage (NCBI taxonomy): Eukaryota > Viridiplantae > Streptophyta > Magnoliopsida > Asterales > Asteraceae > Artemisia > Artemisia argyi. Next base: position 43,902,799 of record CM060690.1, on the reverse strand, counting down.
GGCCTTGTGTGTACAACTTGTTTTCAAGCTTGTTCTTTAACATCTTAAGTCTGGAAAAATCATTTAAGAGTTTCGTTTCCTTATCCTGAAAATCAAGTTTTTGAGTAATCATCCTCTTTTGTATCTCCTGTTCACGTTTGACAGTTTGATCAAGTTGATTTTTTAACTCTTGTTTCAATTTTTCTTCTTTTAAGTTACATTCCTTTATATATGCATGCATTTTCCAATCTATTTTCTGTTCACGTTCAGTTAGCTCAAATTTTGCACGTTGTTCATAACACCTAACTTGATCCTTAAGAATATTAATCCTAGTGGTTAGGGTGTCATCAGGGATATAAACAGTGTGCTCATGCAAATCACAATCATTATCGACAACAGAAGATGCACTACTTGGTACAACTGACTCTTCGTTGTGTTTCACATATTGTTCACATGGGAAAATATCGCTATTTCCCATATTAGCAGTATTTGAGCCAACAACGTTTGTCAGTTGTACTTTGTTGGGAATCTTATGTTTATCGACCATGTCATTCAGTTTGAGTACCTTAGCACATGAAGCATGTTCTTTCTTCGGTCTGTTACATGCATCCACATCCTTTGTAGCAAGAGTGATTGAACTGTTGGTAGAGTCAAGCATATCAGTCTCTGATCCTCTGTCATCTGTGACTACTCTCCCAACACCCGATGCTTTACCCGAATCCACAATACCATCACTTGATTGCACCCGACATGCCTTCATCTTGTCTTCATACTTGAGTTTGTGTTGTGCTCTTTCCATAATGTACTCCTTCACATTACCCATGAGTTGGAGTAGTGTGACTCTGAACACGTCAACTTCGATTCCCGTGTGAGTAACAAAGCCCTTTTTCGTCATTTGACTCTCATGATCATACTCCTCAGTGAATCGTGAATCAATGAACGCTTGGAGTTGGTTGTTGATCACAAAGAATGCAACCATAGATCTTTCTTCAGAGAATTCACACTTTTCAAGTTGTTGTTGAAGTTGATCTAAGTATAGAGTCATTTTGCCTGTGAAGGTCTCAACCTTTTCACTGAAGAGTGTTGCGAATGCACGATTGTAACCAACCGAGTATCCAGGTTGTGCAAAGAGAACCTTGAGATGTGAATGAAGTAATTAAAAACATTCAATGCAACAATCCTTTGCATTATCGGGCAATTTAATTGGCTAATGAAGTTCATTCTCTTGAGACTTAGAGCACGAAGATTCCATAGCAGCATTATCAGACTCAAACATGTTAATTTGTTGTGAAGGGTTGGAAGTCTTATGTTCATCGATCATGTCGTACAATTTGAGTATCTCAGGTATGACTGAATCTGAAGAATTTGACACGATGTGGACGTGCACGGGGTTTTACACTTCTATGATTTAAACCGAGAAATAGATTCTTTCGCGGGATTTTACAAAATCGAGTAGAAACTGTAAGACACCGAAGACTTGAGATGAACTTTATGATCAGTTGATAGACTTGATGATCAGTTGATGTTGTTTAGTTGTGATCTTGGTTCGGTTGATGCAAGTTTGGCCTCAAAAATTTGGTGAAAATTTGGTCTAAACACTTAAAACCTCAATAACTTCATTCTGGGGCGTTTTTGGGCCTCGAAACTTCGCCTATTCAGCGTGTCGTTCTCCTCGGTCTCACGGTCGTTTTGACAGGTATTTCGTCCAAAACGGAGTTACGGTTCAAAAGTTATGGTCGTTTGAAGTTTGGTCGTCAAAAGTCAACTTTGGTCAAACTACAACTTTAGCAAATCGCTAAACAGAGGTAATCGCTAGCTGGAGCTAATCGCTAGAGTTAATCGCAGGAGCAAACCGCTAACACTAACCGCTAGAGCAAACCGCTAAAAGCAAACCGCAAACTTCAGGTAATCACAATCAATAAGTAATCACAGGATTAGGCCAGGTAACCGCAAGGAGTAAACCGCAATGAGGAGCAAACCGCAAGGTGAGTAAAACGCAGGTGAGGTAACCACAGGTGAGGTAACCGCAAGTGAGGTAATCGCAGAGAATGCAAACCACAAACCACAAACACTTAACCGCAAACCACCTAACTGCAAGAGCAAGTCGCAGTTTACAAAAGTCCAAAACTGTCACTTTCCTTGCGTTTTGTCTTTTTTCCCAAAATGGCAATCGCAGAAAAACTAACCACAAAATCCAGGAGCAAATCGCAGCTATGAAATGAGGCAGTGGAGCTAACCGCAGACAAGAAAAACTACTCAAAACCAATCCAAACTTCAAATAAACGTATGATATAGTATAACCAACTGAAACAGAATGTTATACTAACACCAAGGATCATAAAAGTACATCTCTAACATGTCTAATAACACTAGAAAGATCAAACCAAGATGTTTTTCAAGAAAATAACTTCAAACTCACAAAACCACACAAAACCACACCAAATCCGATTCTACAAGGCCCTAAGATGAAACATTGGCTCTGATACCAATTGTAGGATATACATAAACATAAACTCATATGGTCTTTGTGATTTTTATGGATTGAATAGCTAGAAATGTAGAAAGAGAAAGTAGAGAGAAGTGGGAGCCTTGAGAGAAACTAGTGAATATTAGATTGAATGTATGAAAGGTCCAACCCTCTCCACAAGTGGAGAGGGGTATTTAAACTAATCCTACAAAGAAACATAAAAGCGCCCACACCCGGGCTGTGGATCAGGCATACAGTGGGTAAGACCCGTCCTTCTTCCACGATGTTACTTAGACTAAACTAATATCTAACTAACTAATAAACTAACTAGGAGCTAACTTTAAATGCTATTACATCAGTTAGGTGACCGAGTCTTCTATAGGAATAATTGTATTCCTAACAATCACATTCTCTCCCCCGATCAAAAATTTCAAGTCTTTCGAGATTTTTTTTTATCTCAATTGATTTAAATAAGTTAGGAAACGTTTGGGAGAGAAATGCGGATAATTTTAATATTTTCTGATACAAGGAACTTTTTCCATGCTCCCCCTCAATCTGTGAGGGAGGTTGTTATGTGTCAGATTTGATGATTTTACAAAAGATTTGAAGTTTTAACGAAAACTCTTTGAAAATTTCTCATTCTGACACATAACCATCACAAATCATTTTGTTGCAAGGTTTTTGTACAAAGTGTGGGGAGTTTTTGATGATACATAAAATTTTGAGGAATCACTCTCACCCTCAATCAATGACGGATGTGAAAACTGAAATATTTTCAAAAAAAATATTAAGGTCATTGGTTGAGTGAAAAATTTTATCGAAATTTTGAGTTCAACTTGATTTTTTAATCAAAATCTCATGGTACCACCAAGTTTTGCACAAATATTTTCCAGAAAAATCATAGAAGGGAAAATATTTGGCGATAAAAAGAAGATTTCTCTTATTTATCAAGAAATAATGCACTCAAACGTACATTAGATCGAGGAAACATGGATATAAAGTAATCCATGCCCAGGTGAACTTCACCCGGTAAAAGGAACAACCGTCTTTTTGGCGACTTGTTTTCCCCATTTTGAAAAACGGGTTGCTATCTGAAGTAATAGCAAGCCATAATTTTAAGTCCGGGTTGCAGCCTGAAATGACTACAAGCCATAGCTTTAGAAGAATATTTTGAGATACGACATGTTTTTGAAAAAAACTTTATTTGAAACCGAAAAACTCTTGCTCAAGCATATGTATGATTCCGTGTCATTATTGAATGACATTTCTAGAAACATACATAATATTGATTACACAAGAGATATGTCGTGAGAAGAATATTTTTGGGTTTTTTATGATTTTTTTTTTTTATTTTTATGGTTTTTATAGGTTTTATATTTTTCTATTTACAATTTAGTATAATATATATATACAAAGGATACTAATCAGCTTAAGAAGATGTTGACATGAGTACCAAAATGATAGTATCGTTCAGCTCGTTGTAGAAATTAGTACTCAACATCTCTTAAACTTTCACCACCAAAGCTTTCGAGGCTCCTGAATAATCGTTTGAAGCGGTAGATGCCATGACATAATCTTAAACGGGATTTTATAACTCTTGTGACTTAAACCGAGAGGTCGAATCTTTCCCGGGATTTTACTAAAGTCAACAAAAGAAACCGAAAGATTTAATATGCGAGTTAAACTTAGAGAGAGATCTTGGATAAGTGACAATTAGCATTAAGTGTCAAGTCGCGGCAAGTCAAGTTACAATAGATCCGATTGTAATAAGTCAAGTCGTAAAGATTAATTCACAACGTCAAATTACAATCAGACTAATCAAAACGACTTAACTCACAACAATTCACCAAACACAAGTAGTTAACAAATCACTAGAATCTCACAACTGGGTTAGTCGCTAGACACCACCAAATCGCTGAGTTTTAGCCTCCTCAATGTGAAGCTTTGGTAGCTTCCCCCCAAACCGACAATCACCTACATGAGACCACTTCCCCCAAGACGTTGAAGTGACACAAAAAGTTTCATTGGATGAAGCTCAGAAACCCGAAGAAAACGATAACACCGAAGTAACAAGGTGAACCACGGATCATCTCTGCAGTTATCAATCCCAGAATGTATGATGAAGCCCGATCACGTGACCCTATTGTGCGTCCCCAATGTACACATTACTTTGCAGTTTGGAGCAGTTGTCTATTCAGGGGAATAAGATATCAACATCTTCATTTCACTAAATGCTTTCCAGTTATCTTACACAAACCAACTCAATCCATATTGTACGCATTTATCCAACACAAGAAGAAACGATGACACCAAAGTAATAGGTTGAAGCACTGATCATCTCTGCGGATATCTCCTCCGGAATATATGATTAAGCCCGATCACGTAAACCTGTTGCGCGTCCTTGATGTACACAAATCTCTCCCCTGATGGTTGCGATCTCATCGGAATCAGATAACATTGTGTACATGAAGCATTAACCAGAAGCACTTTACCATAAATTATATCAGCTCATATGAAGATGTCGATAAGCAATATCATCTCACGCTCCAATTGTTCTTCTCATACCACAAGTATCAAGAGACCACTTCCCCCACATAGTTGGAATGATACACCAAACGCCACGAGTTAAGACACTGATTATCTCTGCGGTTGTGACATTTGTCTTCCCGACATAACTTCAACTAAGAAGAAGTATTAAGTTCATCACTTGTACTTTTAATGCATTCAGATGCATGTCTCCTTCCCCCTTGCTGGTTTTGATACCTCATAATCAGCAACACATTATAGGCACATCAACTTGAAATCTTGTGAGAAGAACAAAATTGGTTTAACAGGATCTGGTGAGAATCAACTGCTACAAAAAAAACTCTCTCTGACTATCTTTACCAACCCTTCTGTAGGCTATTTGAAGTGACCACCGATGAAGTAAACCCGATATACCAAATTTGAAACTGAAGTAGAATTCCCCGTTCTTGTGACTTAATCTTGCACTAGTGTGTGACTAAGAGCGGTGTAGAGAGTTCGTGCAACATCGAATCCTTGAATACTCTATACTCTTCAACCAACCAACCAACCATCAAGTATAAGACGTACATCACCTCTTGACTACCGAAAACTTCGTGTAAGTTGTGACACTCCTTAAAGTGATAGTTATTTTCTGGTAATAAATATGAAGAATCACCAAAATAACTAGATATCCAAGTCTTCGTCATTGTAAAGATAAAAGCTCAAGCAAGGATCTCGAAAAATCTTCATCCAACCAACCCCAACTTCAAGATAACATAAGATCACGCCTTTGTGAAACTAAACTTTAATCTCAAATAGGGGATACCAAATAAACTCCGTGATCACTTGATGTTTCATGTCTAAATTGTTAGCCATTTTGACATTTTAACCGACATTTTCCATAATGTACTTCAGTTGATTTACAAAGTGCACATTGGTAGGAACAACAATCCTTGATTTTAGAACGAAAATACGGATCATTATTCATGTGTGCAACTTCATAATCATGATAGTCATCATCAACCCCTTGAGGAATAACTGGAGATTGGGTTACTTGAAGTAATTTGAGTAATACTTCTAAATGGTGCATCTTGATCAATGGGGATTGAGGAAGGTGAACCAGTTTAGTCAGCAGGAACCGGAGCAAGAGTCTCAGGCACTAGATGATCAACATTCGTTGAAACTTGGAAGTATTCATCAAACATAAGTTGAAACACTGAATCCCGGTCATCCTTAGTTAGTGGAACATAAGGTGTTGGAGGAGAGTCGTATGACCATTCTTCAAGCATCAATCAATAAGTGGAATATTCACAATTCTCCACCTCAAAAATTGCAAGCGAGGTTTGCCATTTTTGAATGAGCAAGTGAATATGAATTCAAGCAAAGATGAGTATATCCACTTGATGAGTGAACGAACATGGAGGAAGCATGAATCGTATTGTTGAGAATGGTCAAAACTAAGAAGATTTCTCTTCTTCCAAAGATAAGGCGCACTGAATCGTACACCTTTCTTTTCTTTGAAGACCAGGGCCTGAAGAGTTGTCATCAGACACCATAATGATGACTTTGAAGACCGAGGCTTGAACTGAGGTGTTCAAACGTCATAATGATGAAGTGCGAGGCCTGAACTGATGTGAACAGATGTCATTGTCATGCATTCATCAACATCGACTTTCCAGGCCTTCTGAAGCAAGAGATATGCTTGTTTTAGGCCTCCAGACTTTGAGTCTTCTCGTGTGGTGGATGATTGATGAACCTGCAACTGAGTAAGGACTACCTGCACTAACATTACAAACTTGATTGCATATATATGGGTTAGCGACAAAAGTATCCAAACCCTTGTGGTTTTCACGGTCAACCATGGTATTGTCATTGGTGAGTATCTTTCCGGTTGGTATCCACTTAAGTCCAGCATCCTTAAAAATTCTACCAGTTGGAATCCACTTATGGCAAGGTCTAGGATTACTAAGCTTCTAATGCATAGTGGAAGGCTTATCGATATTCCTAGTCTCCAAAGATTTAGCAGTTTGTGTCCACCTAGGAGAAGTTTTAGGTTTGTTTTGCTTCTTATACATTGTAGATGACTTACAGTAATTCCTAGACTTAACAGGTTGAACCTTAGCATTGTACCTCAATATCCTATGAGGGATCATACAAGGTTGAGAACCTAAGATTCCATCCTTATGAAGTAGCGCCCTTTTCCTAGCCTTTTCTAGATCATAGTTCTTGTACATGTCATTTATAACATAAGTGTTTTGAGCCTTAATGCTAGGTTTCGACACTGTTTTCTAACAAATCCTAGAGGAGCTTGGTGTAGGAATAACTACTTGTTGAGGCTTAGAAGAACTAGAAGCAATAATCTTAGGCCAATAATGTGTAGTGACTGGTTTTGTCAAAACTTGTTCCGCATCAACTTGGGAGGCAAACCGTGTTTTTGAAAGTTTTGGTCGTTCAGATCTAAACGCAGTCAATTGTCTAACAACTGATTGGTTTCTATTCGATTGAAGAACTGGTTTCCCCAAGATTGATGGTTTTGCAAACTTAGTGTTCACACTATTCCCTGTTGCTTTTCTTAGCTCCTTCTTTAATGCTGTTATTGTGAAACCCTTTTCCTGAACTTGAGCTTTGAGTTCATCAATTTTTGCAATCAAAGACGTTGTTTGCTCAACAGTTTTAGTATTCGTTTCTTTGATTGAATCACACTGTTCTTTGCAATGAATTTTCAAAGACTCATTATCATCACGTAATTTAGCCACATTATGTTCCAATTCAATAACATTGCAGTCATGTTTAGCTTTAACTTCATTACACATATCACATAACTCAGTAATACGTTTTTTCAGGTTGTTGATTGTCAAGTCCTTGGTTTCTAGCTGAGCTTTCAAATCATTAATCAAGAAGAATTCGCGGAAATCAGGAAGTTCCGGATCTTTACATGGTTGGGTAGTTTCAAAACTTTCTTCCTTTTGTTGCATAGCGATTTCAAGTGAAATACAATGTTTTTCAAGTTGTAAGAATATCTTTGAAAGTTCATTAAACGTTTCTTTATCAACCATATCATTTGATTTAAAAGACTCAGTTGTAAACAAAGAACTTGACTCATCATCACGTTTAACATCCTGATCACTTTCTCCCCCTTTATGATTCATATTTGTTAAATCAAAAATGGTATTGCTATCAGTCTTTTTCAACAAATATGTGTCAGAACTGGGCATAACTTGATCAGTATGCAGTCGTTAATCAGAAAGCACATTATGATGTTTAGTTAGGGGTACCTCAGCACATGACACTTGTTCTTTTACTGGTCTTAATTCAGTGTCCATGTCTAGAGTGTCACTAGTCACTGAGTTGCAGGGTGTGCCAAGCTTATCAGTCTCTGATTCTTTGCATATCGTGACACCTGACCCAACATCCGATGCTATACCCGAGTCACCAACACCATCACATGATTGTACCCTATATGCCTTCACCTTGTCATCATATACAGGTATATGCTGTGCCTTTTCGTTAATGAATCTTTTCACTTTATCCATAAGCTGGACAAGTGTGTCTCTGAACGTGTCAGCCTCAATTCCCGTGTGATCAGCAAAGCACTTTTTTGTCATCTCACTATAATGGTCATACTCCAGAGTGAATTTCGAATCAAAGAACACTTGGAGTTGTTTGTTGATCACAGAAAGGGCAGTCATGGATCCCATTTTGGAAGATTCTCCTCGGTCAAGTTGTTGTTGTAATTGATCTAAGTTAAGAATCATTGTGTCTGTGAAAGTCTGGATATCTTGACCAAAGAGTGTTACAAATGCACGTTCGAATCCCATCTTGAATCCAGTTCCCTCTAAAAGTACCGAGAGGTGTGAATGAAGTTGTCGAAAACATTCTATGCAACAATCTTTTGCATTATCAAGCAATTTAAGTGGCCGAAGAACATCTGTCTCTTGCGGATTTGAGCACAAAGATTCCATTATAATAGTTTCAAATTCAAGATCAGTAGTCTGTTGTACAATGTTGGAAATCTTATGTTCATCAATCACTTCGCATAGTTTGAGTATCTCAGATATCAGTGAATCTGAAGAATTTGACATGATGTGGACGTGCACGGGATTTTACACTTCTATGAGTTAAACCGAAAAATAATTCTTTCGCGGGATTTTACAAAATCAAGAAGAAACCGTGAGACAAGTGACGGTGAATTTCAGACAACATTTGTGCTTTGAACTTCGAATAACCCGGTAGATAACTTCAATAAACCCGAAGAGTTCCACACCACAAAATAATTACCACTGTCGAATTCATGAAGTTTTAACAAATACCGTGACCAACAACTATTCGAAAATACAACACATGAAATCAAGTTTAACCTAAAATGATTGACAACTTGCGGCTAAAACAAAATATCGTCCTTTGTTGGATCACACGCAGCCCACTAGATGATTAGCAAGAAAACGAGGCCCAAATCCTTTAGACAAAAACACAGCCCAAGCAACTATTAGCAATATCGAAGCCCAAATCACCTTATGTGAATAGCTGGCCCAACACAAAAACAAGGCAACAATCCAGAAGCTTGCCCTAATTTTATTCGTATATAAACCACACTAATCACAATTTACTCAAACCCTAATCACTCTTAAGAAACACAAACGCAGTCACACAAAATCCCTCACCCTTAAACACGCAACCACAAAACTAGAATATCAATCCAATGAACAATCTGATCCGAGCACCAGGGTTCTTACTTCGTGGCTATAGGTCCTAGGTAGGTTTCAATTTTGTTTGTTGTATTTGTTCTTGTTCAAACCGAAGGTGAGAAAGGATGAAAACATGAGTTGTTTTTGTTCTTTCTTTAACAATTCGAATATTAGATAGAGGCTTGCTTCAAAAATAGATCAGTGATGATGAATCTCATGTGATTTTGTCTTAGGACGAATCATGGAATGCACAATGAGATAAGCAGAGATCTACGATTCTGATACTTTGTTTCTTGTTTTCACTTTTGCTATTCGTTTAACTTAGACCGAATGAAGGTGGAATGGAAACCGTGTTTTTGTGCTATCCTTTTTAATCTAATAATTGTTCGAGTATGAGTTTGAGTTTATGTTACAAGATTGGTGAGTGCTTATTCACTCACTATTTTGTGGCAAATTATCGACCCAAAATGACTATTTGAGCTAACAAATGCCAAGAAAACACTTGTTTTTGTGTTGTTAATATGCAGGTACGGTTATTACACAAATTGATGAAAAATCACACGAATACCGGGAAAACGGGCACGAGAGTGGAAGATGGTCAAAAAGTCAAGTTGGAAATCATTTTGAGCTTATAAAGTCCTCTGAGATTTGAAGATTGTCATATTCAGTTCCCTGAAATATTTTGGAAGAATTTCAGATTTAACCCTTGCATTTTCAAAGTTTACACAAATAGTCCTTGTAATTTTCATTTCCATTAAACTGAAATTACTACATCACAAGCCCAAGGTTTTGATATCCAAGTCCAATATCCAAATAACAAAATAAAGCCTAAACCCATCACCTAAATATTTTAACCCAAGCCCATATCCCTTAATACCCGGTCCATCTTACCCACTTTGGTCAAAAAGTCAATTCAAAACAAATATAAAATATTACCCCGCCACTAGTTTTTCCCCAAATTCCCTTTTTACTAGAACTCAAGAACCCTAGACCCCATTCCCAATTGTTACTGCAAGTAAGGGTATATTGGTACAATCAAGTACCTTCTAGAGTGTCAGAGTGATGTCCGGAGTGTGTTAGAAGAGAAGAAACACACGGGGGGGGGGGGGGGGGGGGGGGTTACGTGGCAGGCTACAGGTGGATGGAACGCGTCACGATTTGCAATCCAAGGGCTTAAATCAAAGGGGTAATGATTGTGATTGATCTCACGGTGCTCAGAGGCTTCAAACAAGCACAACTCACACGGATTGCCAGCTTGGCAATCCGTGAGCCTCACCTCACTCCTCTCCTATATAAAGAGGTGTTTAGTAGCTTATTTAGTAGTTAGATTTAGTATAGCGAAGCTTTGCAGAATTTTACTTTCAATTGTATCTAGTTTAGCAAATGTAATGTTAGTTTGATTGATTTAATAAAATTCAGTTTTTCATATATTTCTTCTTTTAAATTTCTGATTCAATTCTTTTAGATTAGCTTATATCATTTAATTTTTCAGCTTATATTTCAGTTGTAGTCTAGCTTTTTCAAATCTTATTCATAAATTAGGTTCTCTCATTTGCAGAAAATTCATAAAAATAAGAAAAATAATAAAAATAAAAAAATAAAGTTTTCAAATTAGTAGTTAAGCTTTCAAATAAGTTCAAATTAGTTTTATACAGTCTAAATAAGCTCTTACAATTTAGTTGTAACTGCTTAAATTTCAATTTCATAACTGTTTCAAGTTGGTCAACAAAAGTCAACTATCACTGTTCCATTGATTGTCATTACTTAGGTTGCATTAGATTAAGTGTTAAAAAGTTTGGAGAACTGAATTTAGTTAATTGATCTTCTGTTATTCAGCTTGAATTTTGCTATCTGAGTTGGTATTTTATCTGATATCTGCTTATATTTGGGGTGTTTGGTTACTGTTAGATTGGTGGTAGTTATTATAGAAATATATATATTTTTTTTTTTTTTTTTTTTTTGGGTGAAACATTTAGCTAGATGTAATTGCTAGTTTAGATTTAATAATAACACAGTAGGTGGTAAACTTTTAGTTAACTCAGTTTTTCTAAATTCATTAGCTATAAAGAAAATTGAAATAGTTAGAGTTAGTGTTAGAGGTAATTGTTAAAGCTGATCTTAGTTGTCTAATTTAGTGTAAACTTAGTTTATAACAATATATTAAAGTAGAATTAACAGTTTAAAGTTGAATTTAGTCATTTAGAGGAATATCATATGCAGTCATCTGAACTTAGTTTGTTGTGATTGAAAGCTGCTGAACTGAGCTAGTTGTTAGATTATTATACATAAGATTTTGGTCATAAATTGGTTTTATACTATATCTCTGTTGGTCAATCTTGGATTTGCTTTATAAACTTTAGAATTCAGATTTAATTTCAACTGCTTATTAAGTCATGGAAGTTGATTGAGGGAAACAAGTGGGCTGTTATTGAATTAAGGGCTGCATATCTGCTCTAGTTATTGAATTTGAGATTTGAGTGTTGATCTGAGTTTTATTTGAGTGGAATCTGATTGTGCATTGTTCAGTTTTACATCTGATTCTTATTGTGCTTATTCTGCTAGTTCTTAGAGCTTATTATTGAGCTTATTACTTAAGTTTGTGCATCTGTGGTACATCTGAGCTTGTATTGATCCTATTTCTTGCATATCTGAGTTCTAAGCTTCATTCTTAGTCTGTGTTTTAAGTTTCATAAAGATTGGATCTCAAGTGCTTAATGATAAGCACTTGAGATAAGCAGTTTTCTTTAAATAAGCAGTTTTACTTTACTTTTTCACTTCAAAATTTTTATCTGAGTTCCTTTTATTATTTTAGAATTTCTGGAATTTTTCCAGATTTTTCTAAACCTTTTTACTATTTTTCTTATTTTATTTTGAATTTTATTCAATTTTTAAATAGTTTTAAATAGAAAAAATCAATAAAAAAATCAGAAAAAGCTGTGAAAAATACAAAAATATTTTTATAAATTCTTTTATAATATTGTAGAATTTTTAGAATTTAATTTTCATTTTTCCAAATTATTTTTCTATTTTTCCTTATTTTTAATTCATTTTTAATTCCAAAAAGAGAAAATTAATTCTAGAAAATAAATAAAAAGTCAAAAAAAATATTTTTCTTTTTCTTAAAATTCTTTTTATTAGTTTAAGATTTTTAGAAACTATTTTCAAGTTCATAGGATCATTTTTCGATATACGTTACGTTTTAAATTTTACGGTTGCATTTTCGTTTTTACGTTTTTCACTTTTGTGCATAATTAGCTTGTAATCTTTGCATATTTCATACTTGTTTGTGATTACATGAACTATTTGATTGCTATTTTCACTTTCTCACTTTTCAATTCACGATTTCACGAATCGATATTCTCGATTCCATTCGCCTTCGTTGGGAAACGACTCGGGTGATCCGTATTTTACGCGGATCACTTCGATACTATACTATAATTATTATAATTGGTTTTCACACGAATCAATTTTTGGCACCGCTGCTGGGAAAGGCCGAAGTGAATTTTTGAATATCTTTTTGAAAAATCGTGTTTTGTTAAGCCTTCCTCTACTTTTTATATATATCTCTATAAAAATTGAAAAATCAAAAACACTTTTCCTAAAGTGTTTACAAAATACCAAAAAAATAATAAAAGTTACAGCCTCGACCCGATCGAAAGAAAGGGCGTTGTAAACCAAATAAGTCTCACAATATAACGAAAACGTAGTTTAGTTGTTTATCGGACTATTTCAATTACTACAACCGAATAAGCGGGAAATACGGATAGCTAAGACATTAAATTGCTAGCTGAAGAGAGATCCATTCTTCTCTCCCGTCCCGTCGCGCGTGGTTTTGAAAGAAACGGTTTTCGATTAACGTTACGTTTTAAGAAAAGAAAAACAAAAGAAATAAAAAGTTTTTGTAAAAAATATAAAAAAATAAAAAGATTTTCTTTTCTCTTTTCTTTTTCATTTTCTGTTTAATTTTGCTCGTGGTGTATGCACACCCGATCTTCGTTTGAGAGTCTTACGTCTCCGTTCTCTAACCCCGAGCGGGTTTTACGACATACGAGTCGGGTTCATTTCCTTGACGATGAGGAGATGAACCAAAATGAACACAACGGACCCCCGCCGATGGGTGGTCCGCAGCACAATGTGATCCCTCCGGTGGGACCACAACCGGCATTTGATCCACGTCCAATGAAAGAACAACTCCAATCACCATTCAATGGTGTGAGGAGAGCTATTGTGATTCCGGACATCAATGCCAATTTTGAGATTAATCACAGATTACTCAATTTGATCACGGGTATATCCTTTCACTGGTTCGATAACGAAGACCCTTATGCTCACATCCGAAATTTCACCGACATCGCTGAGACGATTATAATGAACCAAGTTCCTCACGATGTGGTGAAATTGAAGTTGTTTCCTTTCTCCTTAAAAGGAGCAGCCCGGACTTGGCTGGAAAAGGAACCGCCTAACTCAATTCACACTTGGAATGACCTTGCTTCCAAGTTTGTGAATCATTTCTATCCTCCCTCTAAAACTTCTAATCTCCGTTCCCAAATCTTTCGATTCCAACAAGCTTTTGATGAATCGTTTAGTGAAGCTTGGGATCGTTTCAAAGATTTGTTGGAAAAATGTCCTAACCATGGGTTCACCGACCTTCAGCAGATTGACACTTTCTATAATGGGTTGTTTTATATTGATCAAGATTCACTTAACTCTGCTACGGGTGGTAACTTGTTGGCTAGGAACACAAATGATGCCTTCACGATAATTGAAAATAGTGTTAGAATGTCAAGAAATAAGCTTCAAATGCCCAATAATGAGAAAAATAATGATGAAGTGAAAAGTATGATATTGGCTTTAACAAAGAAAGTCGATGCAATGTCTATGGAAAAATCAAGTCATCAAGTCAATGTCGTTAATCAAGGTTGTACTACTTGTGGTGGTCCACACCCGTATTATGAATGTCCGACGACCGGCTCTTTTGTTCAAGAGAACGTGTATGCTGCGAATATGGGTGGCAACGGTTACCCACCTCTTCAAGGAGACCGTAATCTCCTCAGCTACCGTCCGAGCCAACATCATGGACCACCCGGGTTTAATCAACCTAATCAAGCGAGTCAGAATAACAATGTGCAAAACCGTAATCATCAATTCAATAACAATCAAAATCACAACCGTGGAAATAATGGTTTTCAAGGACAAAATCAAAATTTTCAACAAAATCAAAACCGGGGAAATTTTCACCAAGGCCCGCCTCAAGGGAATAATTTTCAAAACAATGGCAATTTTCAAAACCGTGGGCAAAATTTCAATAATCAAAATCAAGCTGCTGTTCCAAATCCGTCGCCCACGGAAGATTTGATTAAGCAATTGCTTCAAAACCAACAAGCTTTTATGACAAAACAAGAGGAAACAACAAGGTTGTTAGCTAATCAAATCAATGATCTTAACAAGCGTTTAAATGATCGACCCTCGGGCTCTAGAACTTTGCCTAGCAACACGATCGCTAACCCGAGGGGTGATGCAAAAGCGAGCATAACAAGGAGTGGTGTTACTTATGATGGACCGACGGCTCCGACTACCTCTTCTTCTCTACCTCCCAAGATAGTCGCCCGTGAACCCGAGGTGACAACGGATACGGAAATTCCTATTGATAATGGAAGGACTGAAGACATCCAACCTCAGGTGGTCCCGACGTCTAAAGGAAAAGAAAAGGTTATAATTGATAATGAAAATGAAACACCCGTTAAAACAAAGTTGCCATATCCGTCACGCTTAAATGAACAAAAGCACCGCGAGAAGGATAAAAACCGAATGGAGAAATTTTATCATATTTTTCAAGAGTTACACTTTGATATAAGTCTCGCGGATGCTATACTTTTGATGCCTAAATTTGCTTTGATGCTAAAAGGTCTTTTGAATAACAAAGAAAAGCTTTTTGAAATGTCAAGGACTCAAATGAACGAGAATTGCTCAGCGGTTCTTCTTAAAAAGCTACCCGAAAAGCTTGAAGACCCTGGCAAGTTTCTTATACCGTGCAATTTTCCGGGTATGGTTCAATGCTTCGCCTTGCCCGATCTTGGTGCTAGCATAAACCTTATGCCGATGTCGATTTGGAAAAAGTTGTCTCTTCCTAACTTGACACCGACGCTTATGACCCTCGAGCTTGCCGACCGATCAACGTCTCGTCCAATTGGCATAGCTGAGGATATTTTTGTCAATGTTGGGAAATTTCATTTCCCTGCGGATTTTGTGGTTGTTGATTTCGATGCCGATCCACGGGTTCCTCTCATTCTTGGGAGAGGTTTCTTAAGGACCGGTCGTGCTTTGATTGATGTTTATGATGAGGAGATTACTTTACGTGTTGGAAACGAAGCCGTCACTTTTAACCTTGATCAAACCACGAGATACTCCTCCGATTACGATGTTTCTTCCGTCAACCGTATCGATGTTATTGATGAAACTACGGAGGAGTATGCTCAAGAATTTCTTGGTTTTATCGATAATGCTTCGAGTGGCAATCCCACTCCTTCTTTTGAACCGATCGTCTCCGATTCTTTCCCTTCCCTTACTCCGTTTGAGGGAAGTGATCTCGCTTGGGAAGAAATCAATGCTTGTCTTGCAAGTGAATCATTTTCACCGGAAATTGATAATAACAACTTTGATCCGGAGGGTGACATTTTATTAATTGAAAATTTGTTAAATGAAAAACCGATTGTTTCTTCCCCTCCGGTTGATTTAAAAATGGCAGACGTAAAAGAAGTAAAGCCGTCTATTGAGCTCCGGAGCTCGAACTCAAGGATTTGCCTCCTCATCTCGAATACGCATACTTGGAAAAAAATGATAAATTACCAGTTATAATATCAAAAGGCTTAAAAGATGAGGAGAAGACACGACTCTTAGATGTGCTTCAGAAGCATAAAAGTGTGATTGCTTGGCAAGTATCCGACATTAAGGGAATCGACCCTCGATTTTGTACTCATAAGATTCTTCTTGAGGATAATCACAAAGCTTCTGTCCAATAACAACGACGGGTTAATCCACAAATCCATGAAGTGATAAAAAAGGAAGTTATAAAACTCCTTGACGCTGGAATGATTTATCCAATCTCGGATAGTTCATGGGTTAGCCCGGTTCATTGTGGGCCAAAGAAGGGCGGAATCACTGTTGTGAAGAATGACGATAATGAGCTTATACCGACTCAACTTGTGACCGGATGGAGAGTTTGTATCGACTATCGAAAGTTGAATGATGCGACACGTAAAGACCATTTCCCGCTTCCTTTTATGGACCAGATGCTTGAACGTTTAGCGGGAAATGAGTTCTATTGTTTTCTGGATGGCTTTTCTGGGTACTTTCAAATTCCCATTGATCCCCCGGATCAAGAAAAGACCACTTTTACTTGCCCGTATGGAACGTTTGCCTATCGTAGAATGCCCTTTGGCTTATGTAACGCTCCAGGCACGTTTCAACGGTGTATGATGGCCATTTTTTCGGATATGATTGAAAAAACCATGGAAGTGTTCATGGACGACTTCTCCGTCTATGGAGATTCTTTCGATTCTTGCCTTTCCCATTTGGAAAATATGCTAATTCGGTGTCAAAACACTAATTTAGTTCTAAATTGGGAAAAGGGCCACTTCATGGTTAAAGAGGGAATAGTCCTCGGCCATAAAATATCCAAATCTGGAATTGAGGTGGATCGGGCAAAAGTCGATGTTATTGCTTAATTACCACACCCGACTACCGTCAAAGGAATCCGAAGTTTCCTTGGTCATGCCGGCTTTTACCGACGTTTTATTCAAGATTTTTCCAAAATAGCCCGGCCTCTGACCTACCTTTTAGAAAAAGATGCTCCGTTTAACTTCACAAATGAATGCGTCGATGCATTTAATGTTTTAAAGAAGAAGTTAACGGAGGCACCAATCTTAGTTGCCCCCGATTGGAACTTACCATTGAGCTAATGTGTGATGCAAGCGATTATGCCATTGGTGCAGTTCTGGGGCAACGTAAGAACAAGTATTTTCAGCCTATACACTATGCAAGCAAGACCATGAATGACGCCCAACATCATTACACAACCACCGAAAAGGAGATGTTAGCGGTCGTCTATGCTTTTGAGAAATTTAGACCTTATTTATTGCTTAAAAAGTGCATAGTGTATACGGACCATTCAGCCCTAAAGTACTTAATGGCGAAGCAAGACGCTAAGCCACGTTTAATGCGGTGGGTTCTTTTGCTCCAAGAATTTGATGTCGAAATACGAGACAAGAAAGGAGCTGAGAATCTTGCTGCCGACCATCTTTCTAGACTTGAGAACCCCCATCAAAGTGTTCTCGAGAATAAGGAAATTACGGAAACATTTCCTCTCGAGACACTTGGGAGTGTGACCAAAATTGACCAAAGTACCCCATGGTTCGCCGATTTTGCGAATTACCATGCGGGGAAATTCAGTAGGAAAGGGATGTCGTCCCAGCAAAAGAATAAATTCTTTAAAGATGTCTAACATTATTTCTGGGACGACCCCTACTTGTTCAAAGTCTGTACGGATCAAGTGATCCGGCGGTGTGTTCACGGTAAGAATGCCGTTGAAATTTTAAAGGCATGTCATAGTGGACCCACAGGGGGACATCATGGTGCCAATTTCACCGCTAAGAAGGTTTTTGATTCCGGCTTCTATTGGCCGACGATATATCGGGATGCCCATGAATTGGTGAAAACATGTGATTCTTGCCAACGTCAAGGGAAAATCTCTCAAAAAGATGAAATGCCGCAAAATGAGAATTCAAGTTTGTGAGATCTTTGACGTTTGGGGCATCGATTTCATGGGGCCATTCCCGTCGTCTAGGGGTAACAAATACATTCTCGTGGCCGTCGATTACTTATCAAAATGGGTTGAAGCGAAGGCGCTCCCCACTAATGATGCCCGAGTGGTTGTTAAGTTTTTGAAAAGTCTCTTTGCCCGATTTGGTGCACCTCGAGCCATCATAAGCGATCGTGGGACCTATTTCTGCAATGATCAATTTGCGAGAGTTATGCTAAAATATGGTGTCACACATCGTCTTTCCACGGCTTATCATCTACAAACGAGTGGTCAAGTTGAGGTCTCCAATCGTGGTTTAAAACGTATACTTGAAAGGACAGTAGGAGAACACCGTGCCTCTTGGGCCGAAAAATTAGAAGATGCATTATGGGCTTTCCGGACCGCTTACAAGACCCCAATTGGGTGTACTCCATATAAGCTGGTTTACGGGAAAGCTTGTCATTTGCCCATTGAACTAGAGCACAAGGCCTACTGGGCCTTAAAACATGCCAACTTTGACTTGAAAACCGCGGGTGATCACAGAAAAATTCAATTGAATGAGTTAGTAGAACTCCGTGATCAAGCTTACGAGAATTCTTTGATTTATAAAGAGAAAACAAAAAGAATTCATGATGCCAAGATCAAAGACCGCGTTTTTAACCTTGGTGATCAAGTGCTACTTTTTAATTCTCGGTTAAAGATATTCTCGGGTAAGCTTAAAACCCGTTGGTCTGGAGCTTTCACAATAACCCAAGTTTTTCCTTATGGAACCATTGAGTTAGCTCAACAAGATGGTCCCAATTTTACGGTGAATGGTCACCAATTGAAACACTATTTTGGAGGGGATGTACCAACTATGGTAGTCCCGGATCTCCAAACTTTCCCCAAGGACAATTGAATTCGGGGATCGAGTCAAGCTCATGTGACTCGGTGAACAAAAACAAGCGCTTCGTAGGTGGCAACCCATGCTTATCCAATTTCATCTTCTTATTTTCTATTTTCTAATAAATAACGTGAGGAGGGGGTGCCTCTTCTACTCTTGTGTTTCATAGTTGTTTGTGATGTTTGTTCAGGATTGTCCACTATTTATGATGACTCTTGTGCTCGTTATCTCTTCACTTGGAGTCTCATTCATCGGTGCTACTTGGAAATCCTATATCCGTTAAATCTTATCGACTAACGTTTTCTTTGGCATACTTAATAAATGGCCTAGAATTTTGTTAGGATTGCATTAACCCATAAAACATTGAGGACAATGTTTCGTTCTAGTCGGGGGGTGGGTGAATCTTCGATTCGATTTTGACCTAGCATTTTTCACATGTCGTGAACTCTTGCAACTCCGTTTTTCCACCAAAAATAAAAAAATTGTAAAAATTGAAAATTTTCAAAAATTTTGATAAAAAAGTCATGAAAAAGCACAAAAAAAAAAAAAAAAAAAAAAAAATGAGAAAAAGTTGAAAAAGTTGTACAAAAATATAATAAAGTTTGAATAAGTGTTTTGACACCTTGTTGACTTTCTTGCAGGCGAGAGTAGGAATAAATATTTTGACTTGACCGAGCGTGTTGAGCCCTAGCTTGTTCCCTTAACCAATGATAATCGCGTAAGCTTGTGCTAGTTTTGTACACTAGGAGCTATAAAATGCGAATTCTTTCTTAAGAATATGCAAGTTCCCGTACTTGACTTTATACATGCGCAGATTAAAAGCTTTCGCTAGTCTTTTACATCGGGAGCTAGAAAACGTGAATTCTTCTTCTAGAATTTGCAAGTTTCCGTAACTGACTTTATATATGCGTGGCTAATTATCGGCTAAGTATTTGTGGGTTTCATTATTTGGAATCTTAAATTGCGAAGAGCGAGAAATGATAGAGTTTATTTAGAAGTTAGATGCTAAACGTGGAGTAGTGGTTCTCTTTAGAGCTCATGAGAGGTACTTGTGGCTTTTTACTCCCATCAGAAACGTCACCCATATATAATAGATGTTCTAGGTTAATTAGTGGTATTTCGGTTTGAATAATATTTAGTTCTTTGTTTTCTTAAGAGAATTTTTGCTTTAGAAGTTGGGTACATATCAAGGAACATCAAAAATAAGAGCAAAAAGTGAAAAAAATCAAAAGTCAAAAGTTGATTATCTATGTGGTTTTGGAGCTACCCAATAAGCTTCCATTGATGTTATGAGAAAAAAGTCAAGAAAGGAAAAAAAAAAGTGAAAAATATGAAAAAAGTGAAATGAAGAAAAGTGAAAGTTGTAAGTATTGTTGAATAAGAGCTTATGTATAAATAAGTTGTTGGCACGTGAGGTGCATGTGATAAGTGATTAGTAATCAGTCACATGAGGTGCACGTGATCGTACTCCGCAACTTATATCTTTGATATTGTATGTACCCCAAATTCCTTGATGTGGACCGAATTTCTATTGCAGTGGTTCTTAAGAGAAAATGAATAACTACTTATCGTTTTAACTTAGGTATCACTATCGGACTTAAAATTATTAAAACGAGAAAATATGAAGCAATTTATTTCTCAACAAAATAAAATATTGAGATACAAAACCTAGGAAATGGGAGTAAGGAGTTTCCACAAGTAACTTTTATGAGTAGTGTTAGCATCTAATTTGTAGATAAGCTGTGATCTCGTTTGTACGCTTAGTTTGGGGACTCGTGAAAAATCAAGGATGACGATTTTTATCCGTATGGTCACTTCTTAAATAGAAGTGTTTCTACTCGTTGACCCTAATAATTATTGGAAGATAATGAAAGATTCAACAAACCGTCACAAGAATAAAGTATGGAAAAGTACAAAAATAGAAGTGAAAGTGGAATAAAGGTATAAAAGGAAAATTTTGGAAAACGGAGCGTTTTCGGGAATAAATGATTTTATTACTTCTTTCGAACCTCCTTGCTACTTTTCAAAGTTAGTAAAAAGTGTTTTGAAATTATTTATCCCAAAAGCGTGAATTGATCACAGTGCGTGAGGACACGGCAATACCTTAGTCGGGGGGATTTTGGTGAGTGCTTATTCACTCACTATTTTATGGCTAATTATCGACCCAAAACGACTATTTGAGCTAACAAATGCCAAGAAAACACTTGTTTTTGTGTTGTGAATATGCAGGTACGGTTATTACACAAATTGATGAAAAATCACACGAATACCGGGAAAACGGGCACGAGTGTGGAAGATGGTCAAAAAGTTAAGCTGGAAATCATTTTGAGCTTATAAAGTCCTCTGAGATTTGAAGATTGTCATATTCAGTTCCTTGAAATATTTTGGAAGAATTTCAGATTTAACCCTTGCATTTTCAAAGTTTACACAAATAGTCCTTGTAATTTTCATTTCCATTAAACTGAAATTACTACATCACAAGCCCAAGGTTTTGATATCCAAGTCCAATATCCAAATAACAAAATAAAGCCCAAACCCATCACCTAAATATTTTAACCCAAGCCCATATCCCTTAATACCCGGTCCATCTTACCCACTTTGGTCAAAAAGTCAATTCAAAACAAATATAAAATATTACCCCGCCACTAGTTTTTCCTCAAATTCCCTTTTTACCAGAACTCAAGAACCCTAGACCCCATTCCCAATTGTTACCGCAAGTAAGGGTATATTGGTACAATCAAGTACCTTCTAGAGTGTCAGAGTGATGTCAGGAGTGTGTTAGAAGAGAAGAAACACACGGGGGGGGGGGGGGGGGGGGTTACGTGGCAGGCTACAGGTGGATGGAACGCGTCACGATTTGCAATCCAAGGGCTTAAATCAAAGGGGTAATGATTGTGATTGATCTCACGGTGCTCAGAGGCTTCAAACAAGCACAACTCACACGGATTGCCAGCTTGGCAATCCGTGAGCCTCACCTCACTCCTCTCCTATATAAAGAGGTGTTTAGTAGCTTATTTAGTAGTTAGATTTAGTATAGCGAAGCTTTGCAGAATTTTACTTTCAATTGTATCTAGTTTAGCAAATGTAATGTTAGTTTGATTGATTTAATAAAATTTAGTTTTTCATATATTTCTTCTTTTAAATTTCTGATTCAATTCTTTTAGATTAGCTTATATCATTTAATTTTTCAGCTTATATTTCAGTTGTAGTCTAGCTTTTTCAAATCTTATTCATAAATTAGGTTCTCTCATTTGCAGAAAATTCATAAAAATAAGAAAAATAATAAAAATAAAAAAATAAAGTTTTCAAATTAGTAGTTAAGCTTTCAAATAAGTTCAAATTAGTTTTATACAGTCTAAATAAGCTCTTACAATTTAGTTGTAACTGCTTAAATTTCAATTTCATAACTGTTTCAAGTTGGTCAACAAAAGTCAACTATCACTGTTCCATTGATTGTCATTACTTAGGTTGCATTAGATTAAGTGTTAAAAAGTTTGGAGAACTGAATTTAGTTAATTGATCTTCTGTTATTCAGCTTGAATTTTGCTATCTGAGTTGGTATTTTATCTGATATCTGCTTATATTTGGGGTGTTTGGTTACTGTTAGATTGGTGGTAGCTATTATAGAAGTAGTTTTTTTTTTTTTTTTTTTTTTTTTTTTTTTTTTTTTTTTTTTTTTTTGGGGTGAAACATTTAGCTAGAGGTAATTGCTAGTTTAGATTTAATAATAACACAGTAGGTGGTAAACTTTTAGTTAACTCAGTTTTTCTAAATTCATTAGCTATAAAGAAAATTGAAATAGTTAGAGTTAGTGTTAGAGGTAATTGTTAAAGCTGATCTTAGTTGTCTAATTTAGTGTAAACTTAGTTTATAACAATATATTAAAGTAGAATTAACAGTTTAAAGTTGAATTTAGTCATTTAGAGGAATATCATATGCAGTCATCTGAACTTAGTTTGTTGTGATTGAAAGCTGCTGAACTGAGCTAGTTGTTAGATTATTATACATAAGATTTTGGTCATAAATTGGTTTTATACTATATCTCTGTTGGTCAATCTTGGATTTGCTTTATAAACTTTAGAATTTAGATTTAATTTCAACTGCTTATTAAGTCATCGAAGTTGATTGAGGGAAACAAGTGGGCTGTTATTGAATTAAGGGCTGCATATCTGCTCTAGTTATTGAATTTGAGATTTGAGTGTTGATCTGAGTTTTATTAGAGTGGAATCTGATTGTGCATTGTTCAGTTTTACATCTGATTCTTATTGTGCTTATTCTGCTAGTTCTTAGAGCTTATTATTGAGCTTATTACTTAAGTTTGTGCATCTGTGGTACATCTAAGCTTGTATTGATCCTATTTCTTGCATATCTAAGTACTAAGCTTCATTCTTAGTCTGTGTTTTAAGTTTCATAAAGATTGGATCTCAAGTGCTTAATGATAAGCACTTGAGATAAGCAGTTTTCTTTAAATAAGCAGTTTTACTTTATTTTTTCACTTCAAAATTTTTATCTGAGTTCCTTTTATTATTTTTGAATTTCTGGAATTTTTCCAGATTTTTCTAAACCTTTTTACTATTTTTCTTATTTTATTTTGAATTTTATTCAATTTTTAAATAGTTTTAAATAGAAAAAATCAATAAAAAATCAGAAAAAGCTGTGAAAAATACAAAAATATTTTTAGAAATTCTTTTATAATATTTTAGAATTTTTAGAATTTAATTTTCTTTTTTCCAAATTATTTTTCTATTTTTCCTTATTTTTAATTCATTTTTAATTCCAAAAATAGAAAATTAATTCTAGAAAATAAATAAAAAGTCAAAAAAAATATTTTTCTTTTTCTTAAAATTCTTTTTATTAGTTTAAGATTTTTAGAAACTATTTTCAAGTTCGTAGGATCATTTTTCGATATACGTTACGTTTTAAATTTTACGGTTGCATTTCTGTTTTTACGTTTTTCACTTTTGTGCATAATTAGCTTGTAATCTTTGCATATTTCATACTTGTTTGTGATTACGTGAACTATTTGATTGCTATTTTCACTTTCTCACTTTTCAATTCACGATTTCACGAATCGATATTCTCGATTCCATTCGCCTTCGTTGGGAAAACGACTCGGGTGATCCGTATTTCACACGAATCAAAGATCAATGATGTAACTGCTGTCGTGAGTTTGATCTTTTATAAGGTCTTTGAGGTACTATGAAGAACACAACAGCCACTGAGATCTTAGACTATTAGATGAGTCCTTTTTGGATTCTAGTTTGTGAAATGATTTAGGATAAGATGAAGTTTAAATTAATATGTTGTGATTAATCACTGCCAAGACTAAACAAGGTAACCGCAAACAACAGTTAAACGCAATATAGAGGTACACGCTAAAAAGTAAACCGCAACATTAAGAGTAAACCTCAACTTTATGAGCAAACCGCAATTAGGATCTGAGGTAGACGCAAGTATGAAGTGGTGAGATAACCGCAAAAATAGAGTTAATCACTATATTGAAATGGACAAGAATCTGTTACTGTCACTTTTCTGTCTTAATCTTGATATGCTAATACTTCCAAAAGTCAGCACACTAGCATGACCAGGGACACAACTCATTACTAATAAGGACACTTTGATGATATCATGTTCAGTTAAACGCAAACAAGAACAAATCTTAAAGAAAACGCGAAATTCACCAAGTCATCCAATAAACACGAGAACCAGTCAAACCAATTGAAAACTCAAGTATATCTAACACCATTAATCCTAAAAGTACAAGAAAATCATAAACTAAACCATGAATGAGTTCGAAATCAAGTGTTTTCTTCCAATAGCATTCGAACCAAAGAAAAAACCATACAAACCAAGTAAAAATCTGAGTACACATAATTCCTAGGTTGTAACCATGGCTCTTGATACCAATTGTAGGTTATTCAATAATTATAACAAGTATGGTTCTTGTGGTTTGGTTCGAATTAAGAAAGAAAGAAAGAATAGTGGAAGAGTTTTAGAGAGAATGGGAACTTAGAGAGAGAACCAAGAGAAATATTAGATTGATGAAGAGAAGTTCCAACCCTCTCCACATGTGGAGAGGGGTATATATACTAAACTACAAACGCCCACACCTGGGCTGTGGATCAGGCATACAGTGGGTAAAGACCCGTCCTTCTTCCACGGTGTTACAAAAACTAATACTAACTAACTAATATATAAACTAACTACGAGCTAACTTAATGATATTACAATAATTAGGTGACCGAGACTTTTACAGGAATATTTGTATTCCTAACAGTCCCGTATGATAAGGTCGGTTTGTTTTAGCAATTTTGCCACCTGCGTATTCTTTTTGATGCTGCATACCGACTCTTCTGTTAAATCAAGAGGTACTTTGAATCTTGAATGTGCTGTTTGTCCTGCCGGGAGTAACAAAGCGGCGATACCTGAGGAAGCAACTGCCAGAACAATTTTTCCTTCCGATCTTAGTGTAGAAATTATAGTTCTCCAAACGAAAGTTTTTCCTGTCCCTCCGTGACCATAAACAAAAATTAGTTTCTGTTGACGATTGGGAACACCATCGATTACTTGATCAAAGATTATCCGTTGTTCAGTGTTTAGCTGAAGAACCAATCTTTGACTTTCACTTCTTAACAGATCATGGTTGTAGGATCTTTCTTGCATGACTGCCCTGTTATTCAAGATTTGCAATAAGTGGGGTGGAGGAAGATCAAAGCCAAAATCTTTGACAGATTTTCCATTGAAGTTCAAAATTCCTTGCAGCTCAAACATAAGACCACTTTTCCAAGTCATCTGGATTGACATGAAGGTTCGGTATATGTAATGCTTCTGCAAGTATTAACGAAATGTCTTCTGACATGGAATCTGCATGTGACTGTAGCAACGTAACCGGGTTGGAAACATCACAAAAGATGAGGATTTGGCAATAAAGATTCCTCATTTCAGCTGGAGTGGCTGAGAAAGAAGCTTCTTGTAAAGCGATGTTCCATTCTTGATCACCGCTTAATAGACCCATTGATTCACATGCCGCTCTATATGTAGGATAAGTAGCTTCATCAACTGTGCGGAGATGCCGAAACAACATACTGCCTTTTTGGTGACAGAGTAACATGCGCAACTAGAATGCGTCGGCAGAGCTAGGATGTATATACGCCAAACGACCGATTGCTAAGGCAGTAGAACGCTTTCTACGCTGCCAATACTTGCCATATTTATACCACACAAACTCTTTTGGAAAGTCCAAATACGTGAGATGGCAGCAATCTGTATTGTAAGTATTGTATCTGAACCATTCAGTGAGCGTCGTTCTCTTGTTGTGCTCGTTACAACAATCGCATGCAGTTGCTGTTGGCTTCTAAAAGTGACCCGCTGCATATTTTCAAGGTGAACTGCAAGTATCTGGAGCGGTGGATCTCTGCTATGTATGTGGAATCCAAGGATTCTCCAGCATGCCTCGTGCGGTCCAATGTATCTTGCATCTTGAAAATTCTTTATTTCATCAATGTGCAATGAAGAGCGGCTTGTGCTTGCCCTGAATCTCCTAGCGACCTTGTATTGCAAGTGACTATCCTATCAGTGCCTTTGGAAATGTACTTGAACAGATATTTTATAAGCATGGACCATTCGCAATATTCAACGTTGATATGGGCGTAGAACCGCATCAGTAGAGATCGGTTATATGGAACAACATACTCATTATCAAGGCAAATATTTTGCTTCACTGTTGTTATTACTGAATCTCTTCTACGATAATGCACATACCCTTTTGGATCAATGTAAGTTGCAGGTCAAAAAGGCTTAGGAAAGTTCTTAGTACACTCATCACCACCGCGCATACATGGTGCAGATGTATTTACCGGGGCACATGGGCCGTAAATCATGAACTTTGTCACTATTCTATAGCCTTCAGGGTCAGTTAATGGGTCCGGGAGCTCTGCTGATACATATATGTCTACATCCTCAAGTGCTTGTATACGTTCGCTTTCTTTGACCCATAGTAGTAAGTGACAGTGTGGCAGACCTCTTTTTTGAAACTCGACCGTATATAAGACTGGAAGAAAAAAGTAGAAAGAATATATTAGGTATGTAAGTAGGACATGCATTTACTTGATATGAGATACCAGTAGACGTAATCTAAATAATACCTGCTTCAACATAGCCGAATGGTTTTGAATCTCGTAAGAAGCCCACAAAATCATGTATCTTTCTTTCAAAGATACGGTCAACAACGTCGGGTCTGTCTGCAACTGTTACATGCGGGAACTCTTGCATATATTCTTTGATTTCAGGCCAGTTCACATTGCATGTGAACGTGATAAAGAATGATGGATTCCAACGCACACGACATATAGCCAAAGCATCCAAATAGTGGCTATACATGTACCTTGGGCCTCCTGTAAAAGATGAAGAAAGGATTGTCCTTGAACCTACATCCGATCCATTTTGATCGCCGCGCGATAAAGCATCATATAACCCGGCCATGTAATCACTTCGAATATCGTTCTGGTGCTCTCTTATGTAGTCAATCCGTGACTGTTCTATGCTGCAGTAGGCTGTTACAACATATTGTTGAAATAGTCTGCCACTCCGTGTGAGTAGGCCACATTTAATTACCCGATCGTGCACCTGGTATGAATAGTATTTTAGCATTGTCATTTTCTTTGGCGGGTCGTCTGATGAACGGTGACCTAATAACACACGGCCTAGGTGGTTACCATCTTCGCCAAATAGAAAAATAAGCGGGAACTGCAACGACATATAAGAAGCGTTTAGCTTATTGACACTTTTCAGTTGCCGATCATGCTGTTCAATAACCACATCAAAATCAGTCTCTACATCTGGGCCACCTTCAAAAACAATCGCACCAATAGAATCACCCGTAAACAGTTCATGTTGGTTTGAACCGATAACACCGAACAAACGGACCTTGAACACTGGAACATTAGCTTCTGCCATCTTATCTCTTGCTGTCATAAACAACTGAACCAGTTCATTGTGCTCATCGAGAATCTCAATCAAGTTTTCCACAATATCTGCACGCAAACCGTGACCAGATCTCTAAAAGCTTTCTAACCTATTGGTAACTTCATTTTCTGTGTCATAGATATATAGTTGAAGAAATTGAGGACGCGCATTTTGCTCTGGACACAGGCTCCCTACCCGATGGTAAAGTTGGCCAAAATTTTTGAATACATAAGGACCACGGCCCATGTTTATCGAGTTGTCTATTTCTGCCCCCAATGATGTCATGGCAAACATTTGATTGTATGCGCGAATGTTTTCCATAAAGTGACGGTTTCTGAAAAGTTCCTTGATGTAGTCTGGATAGTCGTCCTGACTTTCAACCTTAACTTTACCGCCGCTACAACATCTATGATACTCTGGGCGTCTCCTGTTACTTGTAGTGACCCTTTCGTCATACCAGAAATGCGCATTGCAATGATGGCGAATCCGGTCACATCGGCCCATATATATGTATGTATCTGGAGCGCCTATATTGTATACATAAACGAAAGTCTTAGTAAAAGTTCCTTGGCAAAACAAAATAAGGGCCTCATTTCACATGTGAAAAAAGAAAGCTAAGGTTGCACCATACCTTGCCTAGATGTTGGACCTCTGCTGTGCAAGGTAGGCCGACTTTGGCTCCTGTTTGATGACGTGAGCATTGCAACTTGAACAAATAAGCAAAAAAAGGTAGCAAGTAAGTAGAAGGTAATGCAGTAACTAAGACATTGATTTATTGTTATTTTTTTTTAAATGAATGAAAACCTTGAGGCTGACGGCGGCGGTTGCTTGTAGGCGAATCCACAGTATTGGCAGGCGGTATTGCATAACGGAATTGATCACTTTGACTGGATTAGGGGTGGCAATTTCTAACCCGACACGAAACCCGACCTGAAACCGACACGAAAATTAATAGGTTCGGGTTGAGCTAAATAGATTGTGGGTCAGGTTTGGGTCGACATATCTAACCCGTTTATTAAACAGGTCAGGTTCGGGTTGAGAATAAAATAAACGGGTTGACCCGCCAACCCGTTTAAGTTTTTTTTTTTTCTTAATTAAAAATTATTTATATTTAATTATACGGGTTAAATGGGTTAAACGGGTCAACCCACTAACACGTTTAACCCATTTAACTCGTGTAATGTTCTAACTTTTATATATAAAATAGATTAAATGGGTCAACTCGAAACCCGTTTAACATATTCAACCCATGTAACCTATTTAACCTGTCAACCTAAGTATATATACGAGTTAAATGGGTCAGGTTTGGGTTACGTGTAAACAGGTTAGGGTTGACATATCTGACCCGATGATTTAAATGGGTCAGGTTCAGGTTTTCTGACCCGTCAACTTGCCAACCCGAACCCGACCCGAATTGCCACCCCTAGACTGGATGAAGGGCAATTGCCTTGCAAATTTGGCGAGGATGGCAACTGTTGGCTACCATGTGTAAGATTATATGGATTCGAAAGGCCTGTATTACATAGGTAAGTCAATTCATTATAAAGGTTCCTTGTTTAATATAAGCATTGCTATTTTATTTTGCATGCCAAACAGGAAAAGCAAGCATATGAATATACCTTGTGTAGATGTTTGAAATGTATTCCGTCGAGTAGCTCGTCGCGGCCTCTGGACGCTGAGGAATTGCTTGCATATGGAAATATATCAAAAAAAATGGCCGGTAAGTAAGCAAGAAATCTTTTAGCAAATTCATGTTGTAGTTATTTATTTAAGAAAAAAAAAAGAAGCTATGAAACCTTGATTGCGACAGGGATGAGTATTCATGCACATATTTAGATCATTGGAAGGTGGAATTATAGGACTGGTATTGTCATTTGCACCCGACGAAGTGCCATTGTCATCTAAACACGGTGACAAAGGTAAGTATTGTGTATTACGTGAACGGTGATCAGCTATAACTGTTTCACAGTCGCCATCTATCATAAACAAATCCTCCGAACCTGTAAGAAAGAAAAGCACTGAGGTCATGAATGTATAGAATAATCTAGAAAATCTAAAATAAGTAAGCAATTGTTGGTCATTGGGAATTTCTGTATAAACGTCATATATTTTTCGTTTCCCTTTATCCATGGAAGGTGCATGGCTTGTATGACATGAAGGCTGGATATCTAAAGTGGCTGTGTCTCTAGTTCGTGGTTCTTCCATGGTACATTTATCTGTAAAACAGTTACAGAAATTATTTATAAATGTTAACCAACCTAAAACAGATTAGTATTAAAAGACATAGTAGCAATAGCTAGATACATGACACATACTTGGTATCTCTGCAGGCGTATGACACATTCGTGTAAACCGTTCCGTATCTGTTTGACTCAGCATAGGTTCGAAAGTTTCACGCAACAGCATGGCACTTCTTTCACCGCAGTCATAATTTACAGGCAAGGTATGGTATTCTTTTTGTTTTTGTGAGGTAGTATGTTTTGTATACCCGCCACCAGTGCAAATATGAATGTTAGCATTCTGAGGACCAGTAGGCTCACCACCAAACGAATCTAAATGCACTTCTACAACATCTACCTTAGGTAGCAGACTATTCTTTCATAGATCTATATCATTAGTTGGTACCCTATGTGTGGCCTTTTTTTTAGTCTTCATATTTTGGCAAGCTAACCCTAATGGATTTTGGACACATATAAGCAAAGAAAGGCATGAAAAAGCATTAAAGAAAGGCACAGGCACAGATATAGTAGCTTCATATATACACACACCAGAATCTAAGCATCATATTAAATAGATCAGATCTGCAAACATTTGGCAAAAAAAAAAAAAAAAAAAAAAAAAAAAAAAAAAAAAAAAAAAATCACTAATGTAAACATGCAAAGCAAGAAAGACTAAAGTAAAAAAAACTTCTAATATGCATGGCAAACACAGAAAACCTACACACACCTTACAGCAAACTTGCAGTGTTCTTATTGTAAATCAATTTCGTGTGTGTTTATTATTATTATTATTATTATTATTATTATTATTATTATTATTATTATTATTATTTTGCAGATGTAGATTTGGCTGGAGGAATGAAGTGGAAGTTTGAGCATGCAAAGTATAAGGCTATAGAAGGTTCACAACGTGCTTTTTGGCATTAAATGGAGCACGCTACATATCTGAGAAAAGCATGGTTTTGAAGTATTTTTATGCAAAAAGTTTGTACTATTGTTACCTAACAATTAAGATAAGGCCATGGATAGATGACACGCTTGTACTTTAAAGAGATTACACTTTTTTTTTTGCATTCGTATACCGTATATTTTGTATAAAATATACGGGTAAACATGTATACCTAGCTAAAGGGCCTGCTTGTTAAATGGACCACCATGGGCTGGAGCAAGAAAATGGGCTAACACATTGCAATGGGCTTTTGGCGGGAAAACGTTGCAGTGTAGCTACATGGCCATACAGTGTCCTTTTTTTAGGTTTAATTAAACTTATAATTAATTGTTGTCGTATTTTATTTTCAGTTTTATTAAGTATTTTTATATGTTTTTTTGATACGTTTTCAAAAATTGTTATTTGAGTTAAATTATAGTACGTTGCAATTTTTTTCAATTACATTTTTTATTGTTTTACGTTGTAGGCATAAATGTTACACGAAACACTTAACCAAAATCTAACTATAATTATTAGCCGCCATAAAATATCTTCGCGATGGAAGGAACTAGTCTAGTTAAGAGAAAACATATTTGCTTAAAACTTAAAAAACTTAAAAAATAAGTAATGTTGATAGACTAAAAGATCATCATTTATAAAAGTGTTAAATAGTCAATTAAAATTTAAACTAATAACTTTGTTCACTATATTTAATTCACAACCATATATACATAAAAATAATTTTTATAGACAAATTAGTGCTATTATACATTGTTGCCGCTATCATTTAGTGATAACTAAATAATCAATTATCTTTTATAACTTGATCTGTCAAAATCTTGGAACCTGTTTAGACCGTTCACAGTGGTTCGACGACTGTACCACCACTGCATCAATTCAGCGCCACATTACTATGCTCGTTTTTGTTATTTTCTCATCAATTTCATCTTGCAGTACCACTTTAATTTTATTGAATAACACAAAAAAACTAAAACAAACACAAATGGCTCAAGCTCCCCACCCCGAACTCGACATCCTCCCAACCTGAACAATTATGCTCCATTTCAAATGCTCTTGTGATGTTAATTGTGAACAAGGGACACAACTTTTGACGAGGAAGGTTGCGAGCCGCCGCGTTGTGGCGGGGCAGTGAGAATTCGTTTTATGTGTTCTTTTTGATCTCGTGTTCGTGTTTTTATTCATATAGTTTTAGCGTTGTTGCAAAACTTTTTAAGGTACTCTCATTAGTTATATGGGTTTTGTTTCGCGCCACCTTGTTAGTATATTGTTATTAATGACTCAGAGCACCAATTTAAGCAGATAGTCATGTTTGTGGATTAATCGTCGTAACACCATTAACGTACCTTATGGTCAAACTTGCCCTCATTATTTAGATATTTGATGCAATTAGCTTGCATCTAATAAAAAACTAATTCAGTTTGAGACTTTGTTATCAAAACACCATTGCAAAATAGACTTGAGGCCCAAACTCATAAACTTTAGGGCCCGTTTGGATTGCGGGGTTCATCCATAAAGATTGGGTTTACGATAAAACATGTTGTTTGGTTTAAATTGTAAAGTTCAAATAATGCTATGATGGTTAGATATTTTGATTCAGCAAATCCCACCTATACCTCTTGGGTTGAAGGCGTAAAATCAACTTTTGTGGGCCCAATTTCATTCTCAGCCACAACTTGCCTGGTATCTGTTTTTTTCTTGTACTTTTTTCCTAATATAAATATATTATTTTTAAATTTTAGATTAAACTACAAAATAATTAATTGTTTAAACTATTATTTTTTCACCCCTACTTTTCTTCCAATCCTACCTCAAATCCTAATCCTAACCCAATTCCAAATCATAATCCTAAACCCATCTATAAACCAAACGGGCCCTTAAAAAATGGGCGAACGCACTCGAAGAGGTTTGGATGACGCAAAACTGGCGTCACCATTGACGCTCTATTATATATAGTATAATAATGTAGATAAGAGGATGTCCAATGGATTTGTTGTGTTGTTAGTAGAAGTGGTAAAATCAGCCCGCAAATGGAGCCCATATTAAACCCAATTAGATATCAAAGGATCAATGATGTGATACAGCCCAGCTAATTTGTTGCGTTCTTCCTTTGTTTAACTTTATTCATGCGAATGCTTTTATTATTCTTTTTGTCAAAAATTAGTAGTTCAGGATTTTTTTGAATGTCTTAAACTAATTATCAACTACTAAAATATACATAAGGAAGTTGACCGTGTTTATCGTATTACCGTCTGTTGAAGTTAATATTACAAACTATAAAAAAGATAGAGGAAACTGCAAAATACATCACTGTGGTTTACACATTTTGGCATCTTACATTCCTGTCAGAAACTTTTGGCAATATACATCCCCCGTTAGGCAAACATTTGCCACAATACATCCCTCGTTAACAATGAGGACTAACGGTGCAAATTTTTTCTCCGTTATCTCTTAACGAGACTGAAAATATTACACCGTTAGCCTTCGTTAGCCAAACATTTGCACCGTTAGTCCTCTTTTTTAGTTTTTTTTTTTCCGTTTTATACATTTTTTGTCAGTTTTTCCCGTTTTTTGTACGTTTTATCAGTTTTTTAACGTTTTAATCCGTTTTTTGTACGTTTTATCCATTTTTTGTCAGTTGTTTTCCTTTTTTTGTACGTTTTATCAGTTTTTTTCCGTTTTATCCTTTTTTTGTCAGTTTTTTCCCGTTTTTTGTACGTTTTATCAGTTTTTTTTATGTTTTATCCATTTTCCGTACAAAAAACGTAAAAAACTGATAACACGTAAAAAAATGAAAAAAATTGATATAAAATTGATAAAACATACAAAAAATAAATTAAATGTAAAAAACCGATAAAACGTACAAAAAATAGGAAAACTGACAAAAAATTGATACAACGTAGAAAAATCAGATAAAAACGTACTAAAAGGGACAAAATGTAAACGAAACTGACAAAAAATGGATAAAACGTACAAACAACGGATTAAAACGTTAAAAACAGATAAAACGTACAAAAACGGGATAAAACTGACAAAAAATATATAAAACGTACAAAAAACGGAAAACATCTGATAAAAAAATGGATAAAACGTACAAAAAACAGATTAAAACGTTAAAAACTGATAAAATGTACAAAAAACATAAAACAACTGACAAAAAATGGATAAAACATACAAAAAACGGATAAAAACGTTAAAAAAACTGTTAAAATGTACAAAAAGGGGAAAAAACTGACAAAAAAACGGATAAAAACATTAAAAAGCCGATAAAACGTACAAAAAACGGATAAAAACGTAAAAAAAACTGATAAAACGTACAAAAAATAGAAAACAACTGACAAAAAATAGATAAAACGTACAAAAAACGGGTAAAAACGTTAAAAAAACTGATAAAACGTACAAAAAAGGGGAAAAACTGACAAAAAACGGAAAAAAAAGTACAAAAAACGGATAAAACTTACAAAAAACGGAAAGCAAAAATCAAAAAGAGGACTAACGGTGCAAATGTTTGGCTAACGAAGGCTAACGGTGTAATATTTTCAGTCTTGTTAAGAGATAACGGAGAAAAAATTTGCACCGTTAGTCCTCATTGTTAATGAGGGATGTATTGTGGCAAACGTTTGCCTAACCGGGAATGTATATTGCCAACAGTTTTTGATAGAGATGTAAGATGTCAAAATGTGTAAACCACAGAGATGTATTTTGCAGTTTACTCAAAAAGATATTAGTTAATTAGTTAAGGATAACCTGTCATTTTATTGTCATTTTGTAAAGAGTAAATGAGATAAAGAAGTAATAATTATGTTTTTTTTTCTTTCAAAAGACAGCTATTTTGAGATGAAAGGAGTATTATATATATATATATATATATATATATATATATATATATATATATATATATATATATATGGGGATAACTTGGCTACAATTATTGTAGCCAATTGGCTACAATACCCCATCAAAATACATAAGAAAATGAATCAGGGCCCCACAAAAAGAAGTCAGGGACCCACAGAAAGATTTAGTGACCCACAATTTATAGCACATATTGTAGGGAATTGGCTATAATGAAATTGTAGCTAATATTTTTCATATATATATATATATATATATATATATATATATATATATATATATATACTAAATGATAAGAGGTTACTGTAGCAACCACTGTAGTTGTTATAATGGACGCTACAATAATTTTTTTTTTTTTTTTTTTTTTTTTTTTTTTTTTTTTTGTCAGTATTAACAATCGTTAGTTACTTAACGTCTGTTAACTAACGACCGTTATTTTTAACATTTTTTCAAAAAATTTGTACGCACTTTGACCTTCATTTCAGCGGTTCATTGCAAATTTAGTCCTCACATAATTTACAATGGTCCTTCATGTTATACATCAATTGCAGAGTCAGTCCTAGATAACTAACTTCACGTTAAGTAGCTAACGGCAAAAAAAAATGCTTTTAACGCAATTACCATAACCCAAAGCCGTTAAATATTTGCAATCACAAACAAAACTTAACCGACACCCAATAACTTCTTACAAAAATATATAAACTATTTCTCTTTTTTTTTACAACGAACACACGACACCGAACTACTATCTAAAGACACCCGCCGCAACACGCGGGTTACTAAACTCATTTTATTTTGTGTGTGTATGCACGAAACAGACAGCAAATACAGTTACATTAAGGCAACTATTTTTCTTATTATTATTTTTTTTAATGAGTTTGACTAGTCCTACTTGCAATATGAACCACTATCAACCCATTATATTATTACTACCTATTAAGTATACAATCAATTCAAAGATATCCGATTAGTGACGTTAGTGCTGTTCCAATAAGAACAATCCCTAACCCATTAGAAGTCATGTTCAACAACCTTTGAATATAACAGCAACAACTTTCCATCTGATTCAAATTATTTAAACGGTATAAAGTATCCAATAATTTTTTATTATATATATATATATTTTTAGAAAGGCATAAAGTATACAATCTACTTGTTCTTGAAAGAAACTTTTGGTTTGTTTTTTGTTTACGTGCTAAAAACCGCTTAAAACTTTTAGAAGAGAGCATGCACGACTCTCAAATATGATAGCTGGGTTATCAAGAATATTTAAAAATTTGCTTTAGCAACTACGAGGTAAAGTCTTGCTGGGTTCCAAAAAGAGACAACGCAGTCAATCTTGTTTCTTTTTGTATGACTCTACTTTTAAGTGGGAACATGAAATGACGTAGATATATAATACTACTAGATAAATAGTCACGTAAAGCAACGATATATGAATTTATAGTTTTGGTGTAACTCTTGATACAACACGTATGAGTTCAATTTGTACTTATTGCGAGAAAATAGTTTATATGTTATAAACAAAAAATTATAAAATTTTAAGAATTAAACAATATATAAAATATTAATCATTTTTAATCAAATGTAAATTAGACAAATCATTTTTCTCTTTTTTAAGCATTTTTAAATTTCAAAAATAAACAAATTTAATTTATAAATAGCAGAGATCAGTTCGTACTCTTTTTCCTTGATTAATGTCTCCCACATAGAATGTAAACTGGCGGCTTCACCTTATTCTAATCTCTATTCACTCACGTGTTCTAACAGTGTTCATATTGTTCTTCTATAACGTACGTTGTTTTGGACCAGGTCTTTTGTCACTTTTGCATGCATGCATGCACGCAAAAGTACTATATATACCATCATCAGGTCTTTGCTAACTTCACAACACACATTTATTGATAAATTGTTTAGCTTCTTTATTTCTAGTCCATTGCAAATCAAACTACATCTTCAATCTTCAAATTTAAAATTTCTTCACGAACCATATAATATATATCGGTTTCTCTTTGATTGTCAATTCTGATTTAACTATCAATGGCCATAAGGTACTACTTTATTGCAAATGTTCTGTTGCTTCTCACTTCATTAAGCGTAAGTATAGTGGCTCGACCAATCAGTGTTGTCAAATCTGTTGGTTATGATAATGATGCGATTAAAAGTGATCATGTGGACTTGTTTAGTCTTGTGGCAATTAAAACTGGCGGACGTCAAAGTGAAGGCGGAATCGGACTCATGCTAAAAACTTTTGGGGATATGAAAAATTCGGGCCCGAGTGCAGGAGGGAAAGGGCATGAGTTCCCTAGCAGTTTTGAAAGTTTGGGGAATCTGAAGAACTCTGGTCCAAGTTCTGGCGGAAAGGGACATTAATTGACGGACAATCGTCGAGCTAGCTATACTTGTATGAAACAGCAACAGAGAAAAACCATCCTATTGAATTGATTATATGCTAGTGATAATTAAAGTACTCACTGATTAAGGATTAGTTAGAGATATGTTTTTGTATTCTGAAGTTTGTAATACTGATTTATTATTTTTTAATTAATTATATTTATGATCAGTGCCACAGTGTTGTGCTTGTCAAGTACAGTAATAATTACTGTGTACTATTTTCCTAAAAATGAGTCGGTGTGTCATTAAGCTTAAAATTTTATGAGGAATGCTAGAGCCTCAAAGAAAATTTCTACAAAACATTCACAAATGATGTGTCAAAAAATGATTGGTTTAATTATAAAGAGGAGAGAGAAACTATCACAACATACACCAATGACCTTTTGACACATCACTTTGTAGATGTTTTGTAGAAATTTTCTTTGTCGTTATAGCATTTCTCAAATTTTATAGAAGGTGAGTATTTAATTTTACTTAAAAACTCAGGATAAGCTAAAATAAATCAAGTGTATACCAATCGATCAATTCGAATTCCACTAGTTTGATCGGATTGGACTTGAACTAACATTATCTTGTAACTAATTAGTCATGAACTTGCTCTTGAAGTTCAAATTTTCACAAAGCATATAGTATCATACTCGCTAGGTTTGATGTTTTGTACAACGGTTTCACGGAAACAAAAACTTATAGTTTGTCAAGATCTAATTGCCACATGTGAATAACGATTTTCTTTTAAGCTGGGTTGGGTGGATTGTGAAATAAGCCTCTCTCGACCCTCCTTTTATCATACGTCTTTATGAAAGCCTCTCGCCTTTCGAGATCCGGTCTATCATCAACTCAGTCAGATCTTCTTTGATTAGGCTAGCTTTCTTTAAGGATTTAATCGGCATTTCGTGCCATCAATCCTGCTGAATTCGACCTTTTATCAGGGTAGCGTAGTAGGGTTAGAGGCGCAACTAAAAGAGTTGGCCCTATTTATTTATTTATTTATTTTTTTATTTTCTATTTTTGGATCAATTCAATTGCAGTATTTGTTGTATCCAGATCGTTAGTGAACCTTCTCTTTTGAAACATTTCTTGGAATTGCTATGTTGTTAATTAATTTCTGTGACTAGCTAGCATATTCTGTTTCAGTAAAACCTTTATATGTGACTTTTGAAAGATATTATTTTTGGAAATTTCACATACAATGGATTAGGCATAAACATTCACAAAACCAAATTCCTTTACTGCCGTACGCGGTCAATATATTATAGCTTCTATTTTCTTGACACACTTATTTTGAAAATTAAATCTATGATTTCTATTACCAAATCAAACGATACATCTAAATTTTTTCTAGTGCATCATGTTGATATGTTGTTTCTTTTTTTATATATTAGCAGATTTACAAAATCAATCAAACAAATTAAAGATACATATACGTAATATTTTGGGAATTCCACAATAAGAATATCAATTAGAGAGAAAAGTTCGTTTAGGTACTAGTTTTTTTGTACATATCAAGGGACAAATCCCCACCATCCATTTAGTTTGATCTAATGGTGGGGATTAACCTAAGATTAAACATGAAAACCTAAGTCCATGTCTTTTTCTTTCCTTTTTCTTTGTCTTTTTTATTATTCACGTTCTTTATTTATTTTTTTCTTTTTTTTTTTGGCTCTTTTTTCCAATTAACGGTACACTTTTTTTTTTTTTTTTTTTTTTTTTTTTTTTTTTTTTTCAATTCACGTTTTTTATTTTTTAAATAAGTCAAGCTTTTCTTTTTTAAATAAATTCACAATTTTTTTCTCATTTTATTACGTTTTCGTCCGTTTTTGTCTGTTTTCACATGATTATATATGTTTTCAGACGTTTTTGTCCGTTTTCAGACGTTTTTTACCGTTTTTATACGTTTTCGTCCGTTTTTTTTACGTTTTCGTCTGTTTTCAGACGTTTTCATCCATTTTCGTCAGTTTTTATATGTTTGCAGACATTTTTGTCCATTTTCATACGTTTTCATCCGCTTTTATACGTTTTTGTCCGTTTTCATACGTTTATATACGTTTTCATCCGTTTTCATATGTTTTCATCCGTTTTTACACGATTTCATCCGTTTTTATACGTTTTCGTCCGGTTTCATATGTTTACATATGTTTCCGTCTGATTTCATACGTTTTCCTCTATTATTTTATGTTTTCGTCCGTTTTTAGACGTTTTCGTCCTTTTTCCTACATATTCGTCTGTTTTCTTACATTTTCGTTCATTTTCATAGGTTTTCGTCCGTTTTTCAATTTTTTTGGCCAATTTTAGACGTTTTCATACGTTTCTGAATATCACAAGTGATATTCGGTGATACTCATACGTTTTTGTCTGTTTTCATCCATTTATGTACATTTTTGTCTGTTTTCAAACGTTTTCGTCTATTTTCATACGTTTCGGCAGTATTTATACGTTTTTAGACGTTTTTATCTGCTTTCAAACGTTTTCATCAATTTTTTACATTATCATCTGTTTTCAGACGTTTTCGTCTGTTTTTATATTCTTTCATCCATTTTTATATGTTTTCATACGTTTATAAACATTTTCATCCGTTTTTATGTATTTTTGTCTGTTTTCAGACGCTTTCGTCTGTTTTCATACTTTTCAGCAGTTTTTATATGTTTTCGTCCGTTTTCATCAATTTTTCATACGTTTTTGTCCCTTTCCAGGCGTGTTTTTACGCTTTCATACGTATTCGTTCGTTTTTATATGTTTTCGTCCGTTTTCATACGTTTCTGAATATCACAATTGATATTCTTAATATCACAAGTGATTTTCTTTGATATTCAAAATATCACTTGTGATATTAATAATATCAATTGTGATATTCAGAAACGTATGAAAACGAAAGAAAACGTATGAAAACGAACAAAAACAGAAGAAAACGTAAGAAAGTGAAAAAAACGTGAATTAAAAAAATATGAAAATCACTTATAATATTCTGAATAATACTTGTAATTATCTGAATATCACTTTTCATATTCAGAATATCACTTGTGATTTTCATGTTACAAAACATTAGTTGAACATCACTTGTGATATTCGGAATATCACTTGTGATTTTCTGAATATCACTTGTGATTTTCTGAATATCACAAGTGATTTTCAACTAATGTTTTGTAACATGAAAATCACAAGTGATAATCTGAATATCACAAGTGATATTCAGAAAATTACAAGTGATATTCATGTTACAAAACGTTAGTTGAAAATCACATGTGATTGTGATTTTCATGTTACAAAATATTAGTTGAAAATCACTTGTGATATTCGGAATATCACTTGTAATATTTAGAATATCACTTGTGATTTTCTGAATATCACTTGTGAATTTCATGTTACAGAACAATTGTTGAAAATCACTTGTGATATTCAGAGTGATATTCAAAATATCACTTTTGAAAAAACGTGAATTAAAAAAAGCGTGAAATCACTTGTAATATTCTAAATATCACTTGTGATTTATATTCAGAATATCACTTTTGATATTCAGAATATCACTTGCGATATTCTGAATATCACTTGCGATTTTCATGTCACAGAACATTTGTTGAAAATCACTTGTGATATTCAGAATATCACTTGCGATATTCAGATATCACTTGCAATATTTTGAATATCACTTGCGATATTCTGAATATCACTTGTGATTTTCATGTTACAAAATTTTAAAAATCACTTGTGATATTCAGAATATCGCGAGTGATATTGAATATCACTCGCGATATTCTGAATATCACAAGTGATATTCTGATAATCACAGTATATCACTTGTGATATTCAGAAAGGTATGAAAACGTTTGAAAACATTTAAAAACGAACTAAAATAAATGAAAACGGACGAAAACGTATAAAAACGGACGAAAATGAATGAAAACAGATTGAAACCATATGAAAACGTATAAAAATGGACGAAAACGTATAAAAATGGACGAAAACGGACGAAAACATATGAAAACGGACGAAAACGTATGAAAACGGACGAAAACGTAAGAAAACGGACGAAAACGTATGAAAACGGGCGAAAACGTATAAAAAAATTCAAAAACAGATGAAAACCTAAGAAAATGGACGAATATATATATGAAAACGGACGAAAACGTATGAATACGGGCGAAAACGTAAAAAAACAGACGAAAACGTATGAAAAAAATTCGAAAACAGATGAAAACGTAAAAAAAACGGACGAAAACGTATGAAAACGAGCGAAAACGTAAGAAAACAGACGAAAACGTATGAAAACCGACGAAAATGTATGAAAACGAACGAAAACGTAAGAAAACTGACGAAAACGTAAAAAACCGACGAATATGTATGAAAAACGAAAAAAACGTAAAAAAAAAAAAAAAAAAAAAAAAAAAAAAAAAAAGAATTATAGAAAAAACGTGAAGTTAGAAAAAGAAAAAAAAGAATAAAAAAAGAAAGAAAAGAAAAAAGGAAAAAAAAATGAATAAATAAGATAGACAAAAAGGACAAGAAAAAAAACATGGACTTAGGTTGTCTTATTAAATCTTAGGTTAATCCCCACCATTAGATCAAACTAGATGGATGGTGGGGATTTGTCCCTTAGTTTGTAACAAAAACTTAGTATGTAAAATAACTCACCTCATCAATTAGAACCTTTGCTTGAATAACACATGCAGTTTAAAAGTGCAAATTAACATCTTGAAAAAATTATGTAAGCACTACAAACGTGATGCCTTTTTACACGGTTTATTAGCTATATCGTCACACATTAAAATGTGTACAAACACCCCTTTTTTGTAGTGAAGCAACGACGCTTCTACAGGTTTAGTGGATCACAACAATTGGTTACTTTTCTCATGTGTGATACCAAAAGTAGTACTAAGCAGAATACAATATTGCATCAGTTAACTTTATAAGGAAAATGACTTTTCAAAGTGTCAAACAGTTGAATATTGACTCAACCTTGAAATTGGAAGACTTTAAGTAAACAGGCAGCTTCATATTATACTTGCTTTTCAAAATTTGGATACACTCACGTGGTTCAATTATACCTTATATTACACTAATATTCCTGGTTTTTGCATGCATGCATATGTATAAATACGACCACCTTCATGCCATATTTACAAGACAAATTCATTCTTTCTTATCTCAAGTTCGATTAACAAGCCGGAAATACTTCAACTTTGAATTTATTTAATCAAGTTTATTCATATGGCACGAACATTTAGGTTCTTCATTGTTGTTTTTCTACTTCTTATCTCATTAGCTTTTAATGTAATGGGTAGACCAATAATTGATGCCGAGCGGATGCGCCATGTCAATGGAGTGGTTGCAAATGCAAAAGGTATAGTTGATCTTGCAACAAAGAAAACAAATCTATGGGAGATAAAAAACTCAGGACCAAGTGCAGGAGGTAGGGGACATAACTTTCCTACTATTGAATCTTTTGGTAACATCAAGAACTCGGGTCCTAGTTCAGGAGGTAAAGGTCATGGATCTCCAAATGATGTATCTCTTGGTGAGATCAAGATTTTCAGGCCAATTTCAGGAGGAAATGGGCATAACTTTCCCACGGTTGTATCTTTTGGTAACAAGAAGAACCCGGGTCCTAGTCCTGGAGGCAAAGGACACGGATCTCCGAATGTTGTATCTCTTGGTGATATTAAGAATTCTGGACCAAGTTCAGGACGAAATGGGCATAACTTTCCCACGGTTGTATCTTTTGGTAACATCAAGAACTCGGGTCCTAGTCCTGAAGGAAAGGGACATGAATCTCCAAATAGTGAATCACTTGGTGATATCAAGAATTTTAGACCAAGTTCGGGAGGAAATGGGAATAAATTTCCTACGGCTGAATCTTCTGGTAACATCAAGAACTCGGGTCCTAGTCCTGGAGAAAAGGGTCATGGATCTCCGATGGTTGATTCTCTTGGTAGCATTAAGAACTCAGGTCCTAGTCCTGGAGGGAAGGGGCATGGATCTCCCAATGCTGAATCTCTCGGTGATATCAAGAATTCTGGGCCAAGTGCCGGAGGAAAGGGTCACGATCTTCCCACTATTGAAACCCATGGCAACATCAATAAGTCTGGCTAAGTCGAGATGGAAAGGGGCGTTAGTCTGATGATGTCAATGCATCAATTCAAAGAGATTTTTTTATTTATTAATTTGTTATTGTTAAATTGTTATTCTTGGAGATTTATATCTAGAGTACTACAATGCTTCTGCATCATTTTCATTATTTAATTATTTGTTGTTATGGTATGACAATTTATGGATTTATACGTAGAGGAGACCTAGATATTACTATACTCTTATTCTTATACTGTTAGTAGATTTTTTTGTGTAATGAATAAGTTTCCTTAGGGTATGATTACACATTGTTTGCAACTTTGCATTGGTGCTTTGAACGACACCTAGCTTTATTTCAATTTTATTTAACTTTCAGTTGACTAGTGTAGGAAATTAGTCGCAAACTTAAATATAGACTAGGACTTAAGTGTATGTTGTAATATACATTCGGATAAGACGCTAGTGAATTGGTGTAGCTTGCGTTGCAGGGCAAGGAAGAGGTGATATTACCGGTTGGCTCATGGAGGGTCGGTTGGGAGTTTTCTAAACCGACTCAAACATGGTTTTTACCCCCTCATCTATATATATAGAGGTGAGGGGATGCTAGTTCTTAACATTGTTCTTAACCCAAATTGTAAGTTTATTGGTATTAATAAAGTGGTGTTCAAGGGTATAGCGTGTGTATATTCTTGTCAATATCGGTGTAGTTTCTTGTTCTTCTTCGTTTGTTATCCAACATAGGTTTTGCGTTGAGTGTTGCGACTTGTGATTGACGTTAAGGTTCTAGGTTTCGTGTTCGAAATCTTCAGGATAGGTTTTTGTTC
Source organism: Artemisia argyi (assembly GCA_030686995.1). Classification (NCBI taxonomy): domain Eukaryota; kingdom Viridiplantae; phylum Streptophyta; class Magnoliopsida; order Asterales; family Asteraceae; genus Artemisia; species Artemisia argyi. Next base: position 43,858,221 of record CM060690.1, on the reverse strand, counting down.
GATAATACAATAAGTGGTATCATAGCTATAGGTTAGTTGGCATCACTTTTTTCTTTTTCTTTTATTTTTTCTATTTTTCTCATTTTTATTTTATTTTAATATTATTATTTTTTTTGCGAATGCTTTATTGGATGTCAAGATGCAGGGATTTTTTTTTTAAATTTTTTTCGTGTCTGTACATGTATGTGCGAAACGTACCGACAACAATACAATTACGTTATAGCACCTAATTGATTTTTTTTGAACGAGTTTGGTTAGTCCTACTTGCAAGATGAACCACTATCAACCCATTATATTATTACTGTATTAAGTATACAATCCTTTCAATGATATCTGAATAGTGACGTGTGTGCTCTTCCAATGACAAGTTCAACTACCTTTGAATATGTAACAACTTTCAATCTTATTCAAATTATTTAAACCATAGTTGTTAGGATCCGATCATGATATTAAGATGTAACGATTTTACGATACTGTAAAGCAAAAATGATCCGGATCTTACATAGGATCTTTGCAAGCTTAAGATCTTATAGGATCCCGATCTTCACCTTACGATTTTAAGATCTAATCCTATCCGATCTTACTTTTCTCGGATTACAAACTAAAAAACGATTAATTTATGGGTTGTCTTTTTGTAGAATTCAAAAAATAATATGTTAATCTATTTAAAAAAATTATAATTATAATTTAGGACAATATTTCTATAAAATATTCATAATATTTTGTGTCATAATGTATAATAATTTATATAATATTACAAAAATATAAAAAAAAAATAACACTAGAGTAGGATCTTAAAATCCCGATCCTATCTTACGATCACAATTTTGCAAAGACGAAATCATGGGTAAGATTCCGATCTTGAAAACCTTGATTTAAACGGTATATAGTATACAATCTACTTGTTCTTGAAAGAAACTTTTAGTTTGTTTTTTATTTACGTGTTATAAAAATGGCTAAAAACTTTTAGGGCGTGCTTGCTTAGACCAGAGCACGACTCTTAAATATGTATGATAGTTGGGTTAACAAGGAATATTTAAAAATTTGCTTAAGCAACAACGACGTAAAGTCTTGGTGGGTTTCAAAAAGAGACAACGAAGTCAATCTTGTTTCTTTTTGTATGACTATAAATTTACCTTTTAAGTCGAAACATGAAATAAGATAAATATATAATATAAGTTCGTACTCTTTTTCCTGGGTTAGTGTCTCCCACATAGAATGTAAACTGGCGGCTTCACCTTATTCTAATCTCTATTCACTCACGTGTTCTAACAATGTTCATATTGTTCTTCTATAACGTACGTTGTTTTGGACCAGGTCTCGTCACTTTTGCATGCATGCATGCACGCAAAAGTACTATATATACCATCACGTCTTTGCTAACTTCACAACACACATTTATTGATAAATTGTTTAGCTTCTTAATTTCTTGTCCATTGCCAATCAAACTACATCTTCAATCTTCAAATTTCAAATTTCTTCACGAACCATATAATATCGGTCTCTCTTTGATTGTCAATTCTGATTTAACTATCAATGGCCATAAGGTACTACTTTATTGCACATGTTCTGTTGCTTCTCACTTCATTAAGCGTAAGTGTATTGGCTCGTCCAATCAGTGTTGTCAAATCTTTTGGTTATGATAATGATGCGATTAAAAGTGATCATGTGGACTTGTTTAGTCTTGCGGCTATCAAAACTGGCGGAAGTCAAAGTGAAGGCGGAATGGGACATGAGTTTCCCACGTTTGAGTCTTTTGGGAATATCAAAAACTCGGATCCTAGCTCTGGAGAAAAAGGACATGAATTAAAGAATTATAATATTCTTGGGGGTATGAAAGGTTCGGGTCCGAGTGCAGGAGGAAAAGGGCATGAGTTCCCTAGCAGTGTTGAAAGTTTGGGGAATCTGAAGAACTCTGGTCCAAGTTCTGGAGGAAAGGGACATTAATTGACAGACAATCGTCCAGTTAGACTTGTATGAAACAGCAACAGATCAGAAAAAACATCCTATTGAATTGATTATATGCTAGTGATAATTAAAGTACTCATTGATTAGGGATTAGTTAGAGAAATGTTATTGTATTCTGAAGTTTGTAATACTGATAAATTCTTTTGTTAATTAATTATTTTTATGATCAGTGCCTTAATGTTGTGTTTGTCAAGTAATTACTATTTTCCTAAAAATGAGTCGGTGTGTCATTATAAATGCTTAAAAATTTATAGAAGGTGAGAATTTAATTTTACTTAAAAAAAAAAGGATAAGCTAAAATAAATCAGGTATACCAATCAACTCGAATTCCACTAGTTAGATCGAATTGAACTTAACATTATCTTGTAACTTAACCATGAACTTGCTTTTGAAGTAGCATCATCACAGACATGTCTATTTCTTGAATTCCATTAACTTTAAATTGAAACCTATTGACTATTCAATTTGACTACGCCATGAAGTGAATCTGAATCTTGAAAATTTGCTGTTGTGTTAAAAACATTGAATGTAAACTGAAACACAATCAAAATAGCAAGAAAACTCAACGCACATTGTATGACACTAGCTAGGTTTTATGTTTTGTACAACGGTTTCACGGGAACAAAACTTATAGTTTGTCAAGATCTAATTGCCACATGTAATTAACGATTTTCTTTAAAGCTGGGTTGGGTGGATCGTGAAATAAGTCTCTCTCGGCCCTCCGTTTATCATACGTCTTTATGAAAGCCTCTCGCCTTTCGAGATCCGGTCTATCATCAACTCAGTCAGATCTTCTTGTTTGCCCGCTTTGATTAGGCTTCCTTTAAGGATTTGATCGGCATTTCGTGCCAGCAGTTCTGTTGAATTCGACCTTTTATCAGGGTAGCGTAGTAGGGTTCGAGGCGCAACTAGAAGAGTTGGCCCTATTATTATTTTTTTTATTTTTATTTTTTTATCAATTCGATTGCCGTATTTGTTGTATCCATATCGTTAGTGAACCTTCTTTTTGGAAACATTTCTTGGAAATGCTATGTTGTTTAATTAATTTCTGAGACTAGCTACCATATTCTGTTTCAGCAAAACCTTTATATGTGACTTTTGAAAGATATTATTTTTGGAAATTTCACATACAATGGATTAGGCATTTCCTTTACTGGCGTGGTCAATATATTATAGCTTCTATTTTCTTGACACACTTATTTTGAAAATTAAATCTATGATTTCTTTTACCAAATCAAACGATACATCTAAATTTTTTCTAGTGCATCATGTTGAATTGTTGATATGTTTTTTTTTTTTTAACTATTAGCAGATTTACAAAATCAATCAAACAAAGATACATATAATATTTTGGTTCCACAATAAGAATATCAATTAGAACCTTTGATTGAATAATTAATACATGCAGTTTAAAAGTGCAAATCAAAATCTTAAAAATTTACGTAAGCAACGACGCAACAATGAGTTACTATTCTCATGTACCGTGGAAATATTTAGCAAAAGTGGTAATAAGCAGAATACAATATTGCATCAGTTAACTTTCAAAGGAAAATGACTTTTCAAAGTAACAACAGTTGAATATTGATTCAACGTTGAAATTGGAAGACTTTAAGTAAACAGGCGGCTTCATCATATACTTGCTATTCAAAATTTGGATATACTCACGTGGTCCAATTCTATGTTATTTTCCACTTATATTCCTGGTTTTTGCATGCATGCATATGTATAAATACGACCACCTTCATGCCATATTTACAACACAAACTCATTCAATCTTATTTCAAGTTCGATTAACAACCGGAACTAATTCATCTTTGAATTTATTTAATCAAGTTTTTTCATATGGCTCGAACATTTAGTTTCTTCACTGTTGTTTTTCTACTTCTTACCTCATTAGGTTTTACTGTAATGGGTAGACCAATAATTGATGCCGAGCGGATTCGTTATGTCAATGGAGTGGTTGCAAATGCAGAAGATATAGTTGATCATGCAACAAAGTATACAAATCTTTGGGAGATAAAAAACTCAGGACCAAGTGCAGGACGGAGGGGACATAACTTTCCTACGGTTGAATCCTTTGGTAACATCAAGAACTCGGGTCCTAGTTCCGGAGGAAAGGGTCATGGATCTCCAAATGATGTATCTCTTGGCGAGGTCAAGATTTTCGGGCTAAGTTCAGGAGGAAATGGGCATAACTTTCCCACAGTGTTATCTTTTGGTAACATTAAGAACTCGGGTCCTAGTCCTGGAGGCAAGGGACATGGATCTCAGAATGTTGTATCTCTTGGTGATATTAAGAATTCTGGACCAAGTTCAGGAGGAAATAGACATAACTTTCACACCGTTGTATCCTTTGGTAACATTAAGAACTCGGGTCCTAGTCCTGGCGGCAAGGGACATGGATCTCCGAATGTTGTATCTCTTGGTGATGTTAAGAATTCTGGACCAAGTTCAGGAGGAAATGGGCATAACTTTCCCACCATTGTATCTTTTGGTAACATTAAGAACTCGGGTCCTAGTCCCGGTGGCAAGGGACATGGATCTCCGAATGTTGTATCTCTTGGTGATATTAAGAATTCTGGACTAAGTTCAGGAGGAAGTGGACATAACTTTCCCACCGTTGTATCTTTTGGTAACATTAAGAACTCGGGTCCTAGTCCCGGTGGCAAGGGACATGGATCTCCGAATGTTGTATCTCTTAGTGATATTAAGAATTCTGGACCAAGTTCAGGAGGAAATGGGCATAACTTTCCCACCGTTGTATCTTTTGGTAACATTAAGAACCCGGGTCCTAGTCCTGGAGGCAAGGGACATGGATCTCCGAATGTTGTATCTCTTGGTGATATTAAGAATTCTGGACCAAGTTCAGGAGGAAATGGGCATAACTTTCCCACCGTTGTATCTTTCGGTAACATTAAGAACTCGGGTCCTAGTCCTGGAGGCAAGGGACATGGATCTCCAAATGTTGTATCTCTTGGTGTTATTAAGAATTCTGGACCAAGTTCAGGAGGAAATGGGCATAACTTTCCCACGGCTGTATCTTTTGGTAACGTCAAGAGCTCGGGTCCTAGTCCTGGAGGAAAGGGACATGGATCTCCAAATACTGATTCTCTTGGTGATATCAAGACTTCTAGACAAAGTTCTGGAGGAAATGGACATAAATTTCCTACGGTTGAATCTTTTGGTAACATCAAGAACTCGGTTCCTAGTCCTGGAGGAATGGGGCAAGGATCTCCCATAGTTGACTCTCTTGGTAGCATAAAAAACTCAGGTCCTAGTCCCGGAGGGAAGGGACATGGATCTCCAAATTCTGAATCTCTTGGTGATATGAAGAATTCCCGACCAAGTGCGGGAGGAAAGGGTCATGATCTTCCCACTATTGAAATCCTTGGCGACATAAAAAAGTCTGGCTAAGTCAAGGTTGAAATGGGCGTTAGTCTGATGATGTCAATGCATCAATCGAAATCTATTTTTTTATTAGTTTATTGATGTTCAACTGTTAATCTTATAGATATATATCTAGACTACTGCAATGCTTCTATATCATTTTCATCATATAATTATTTGTTTGTTATGGTATGACTATTTATAGACTTACACGTAGAGGAGACCTGTTACTATGCTCTTATACTACTACTCCCTCCGTCTCACAATAAGTGTCCACTTTGAATTTTCAAAGTCTTTCTAATTCAACTTTGACCATAAATATTATTATTTGTGTTATATAATACTTGATGAAAATTATATCAATGAAAATACATTTAAAACTCAATCCACTCATATATTTTTCATCAAGTATTACATAACACAAATAAAAATATTTATGGTCAAAGTTGAATGAGAAAGACTTTGAAAATTCAAAGTGGACACTTATTGTGAGACGGAGGTAGTATTAATTTATTTTATTTTATTTCCTTGTAATGAACAAGTTTCGATTCACACTAGTTATAATATTCATACACACGCGTTTTTTTTTTTAATTTTTTTTTAAAATTTTTTGAATGATACTTTTTTATTAATTAAAAAACAAATAATTTAATCTTTGTTTTATTTTATTTTATTTATGATTTTTTATTATAGTTTTTTTTTATTATTAAATATAATCATTTAAAAAGTTTAATCATATTGTTAGTTGTTTCTTATCTATAATCTTTGTATTTATATTTTACTTGTGTAGTATATCAACAAAACAAATTTATAAATTTATAAATTAAAAAAAAAAAATAACAATTCAATTATTACTTAATAAGAAAACATTCTTTTTTTTTTTAAATACGAAAATCCACATTTAGGTTTTTTTTTATTATATAAAAAATTACGTATTTGAGTCCAATAAATCTGGTAGTTTGCATTAGTACTTTGAATGACACCTTTATATTTAACTAGTACGGAGCTAGGGAAAAGAGACAACAAAGCATTTTTACAAGAATTAAGAGCTCTAGGTGTGGGTTTGCCACAAGCTCGCCGTCCAAGACACTCGTCCAAGGTTTTAAAGGTTCCTTATCATCTTCCAATAACACAAGTTTACGTCTGAGAATTTGACGTGCAATATTTCGAATCCTTAAAGCTAAAGAACTCACGTCCTCCTCATTCTTAGCATTAGTCTTTAGGGGCATGGTTGTCAAACCAATAATATCACTTTTATTTTTTCTTATGGTTGTTGTTCCTCCTTCCCAAATCCACAAAACCACTTTTCATGCTTGTACTATGCAACCACACGAACCTAATCAATCATGCACCACACGACAACCAGAAAACACCAGCAACAAATAATATAAAACAATGAGCCCAAACAAACCCTAGTAGTGACCAACAACAAAACTTTGGACATAGAACTAAACATAAGCCCTAACCCGCCCAATTAGGATTAGAACAGACAATTGATTACTGGCAGCGATTCTAATACAAATCATGGAAAAAGTAATAAATAAATAAGGTTTAGATAAAACCCTAAATTAAATGTTAACCGGCCTAGGCAAAACATTAATCAAGACAATTAATGATATGATATAAGCGATTTACAGGAGAATGTGTGACGATTTTTGTTTTTTTTTTGTTGAACGGCAACATTGTATTAAGCTAGCAAGGAGATATGAAAAATTACAGAAAATTTGTACATGATGATAAGAGATCATTGATCCATACAAGCCAATCGGTTTAATTTTCGTACTCCTATAAAGGATCCAACAATGTGACAAGATTTTAACATCTCTAAGAGTGTCTTCGCGAAGTGGTTTTGAGTCTAAACAAACCTGACTCTAGTAGCTCCATATGATCCAAGTAGTAAAGTAAACTACCACATCATATCAAGTTTTCGATAAATTGTAGAGGTTTATTGTATCGTTTCAAGATAAAAAGTTACGTGTTCTCTACCTTTGACTCATACGAAGAGTGGAATCTTCTTCACTTGTTGCATGCCCACCACACTCCCGTATGGGTATATCAGAGGGTGACATGTGGGAGATAATAACGGTCACAAATAGTTGTCATTTTCGGCTCCCATATGAAGCTCTAAGGATCCTTCCAACTCTCATGAATTAAGCTTGTACCCACCACACTCCCTAACGATCCTTCCAACTCTCATGAATTAAGCCGTATGCCCATGGGTAATTTGGATTGCAAGGAAAAAGAAGGTATTTTCTTCAAAAAAAAAAAAAAAAAAAAAAAAAAAAATCAGTAAATGAGATCTTCTTATAAATTCAACATCTTACTTTTTTTGGTTGAAGAATAGCAGACTAATATGTTAGTCTTAGATTGGAATTATGGCTAGATTGTCTAATAATGGCTTGTTTTATAACTTCAAGTTAGCTAGGTTTCCTTGGTTTGAAGATTTTAAATTTAATATACAATCGACTTAGAAAAAGGACCTGTAAGCGTTTCTTACTTGTGAGTCTCGTTCCTTATTATAGGGATAACGAGTGGGGGCACCCGCGTGTTGCTGCGAGAATTTTGTGTCTAATCTAAAATCGAAATAAAATGATCGGGAAAAAATTACTAAGGACTAAATTTGCAAAATATCACTAACGGGGGACTAACGATGCTATTTACAGCTAACCTGAGAGACCATTTTTGTAAATTCGTTAGGTACAAAATAATTCTGAAAATAATATGTTTTTTTACTTAAAAAATCCCTAAAATTCTCGACGTGTTGCATCGTTAGTCCTCAAAGGACCTATCTTACAACGACAGTTTCACCTCAGGGACTAAAATGCACATGAGCACTATTTCGTCCACTGTAGCTACAGTGATTTGCTACACTGGAGGTCCCCCTTTTAGTATATATAATAATGTTTATCTGTATTTGGGCCTTTTTAGGCTATATTGATAAGTGATGTTTACGTAATGGGCTAAATGTTTTTGGGCTCAAATGAATATACGTTACCGACACACATTATAGAGATGTCATCACGGCTGTTCACAAATCGGGTAATACTAACATAAATCGAAACCGAAACCGAAGCCAACCCTAATAAAACCAAACCGAATTTGTAGCCGTATCAAATTTAATTTGTCAAAACCGGACCGAATTAGTATTCGGTTTCCGGTTTCGATATGATTTTTACAAAATGAAAACATAACCGAACCGATCCGAAAACTGGATTCACACACATATATATAAACCAATAAAGCTTTTTCGTAATATAAATATAATATAACACCTTTTAAGATTTGATTTTTGTTTTAACTTTTTTTTTAAATCTATATAATTAAATAAAAATAAATAAATGATGTAATTCGTATTATTCGAGCCAACCCGAAAATCGAACCGAGTAGTATAATCTAATTTAAATTCAGTTTGGTTTGATTTTCGATTTTACCCGAAATAAATTAACTGAACTGAAGAAAAACAACTCGATAACCGAACAGATGACACCGCTACGTTACATTAATATGATACACAACACATTTTTGTCTTCATATTCATAATCGCTTTCCGGCCATAAAAGCAGTTGAAGATATGGGAGAGATATCACAGATGGCAAGTTGGCAACCCTTATTTATTTTTCTCAATTGGATATCATAAGAAAAGCATATAGTATGTCGATCAATACCTCTATTAAATGAAGAAAACATCCAACTTAATGTTCTAAATGACAGCAGAATTGCTGTAACAAACTATATCTATATATGTATGTTGAAATCATTTAAGTAATTACATTGATGAACGTTTTGATTCTTCAAAAACACTCTGCTGCTAAACAACTTTGTCTACTTAGTGTGTGAAAAGTTAACCATGGTTCACTTCAAAATGGCATTCCAAACGAGTTTCCTAATCATGAAAATAATTTAAATACACGTTTTAGACATATTGAGGTCCTTTTCTTTATCCATTATGATGCCGGTGAGCCGAACCTCTGTGTTTGTCGCATGGACGTCATTAGAGGCGCATAATGTTGCCGATGAGGTTTCAATGATGACTATGCATGGGTAGACCGGTTACATGCATGATATTTTTGGATTTAGATATTCCTAGATCCCTGATGATCAAGAGGCGTTTTTAGTTGATATGTCCTGATTGTCAAGGTGTTGTGCAAGTTTTAATGCTTTCTTGATTTGGTAGGCAATTTGAGTTTTGTTTGTGTACTCTGCTATTTTTTGGGTCAATGTTGCGTAATGATTTTTGGTCACTAACATTCGCTAGTTTTTCAACATAACAAGCCGGGGCACCCGTATGTTGCTGCGGAAATGTTGTGTTTAATCCAAACTCGAAATAGAACGGTCAATTACTTTTATTATTTTTAATTTTTTTAGGGACTAAATTTGCAAAAGATCGCTAACGGAAGACTAACGGTGCAATTATATATATACTAAAAGGTAAGAGGTTACTGTAGCAAGCACTGTGCTTGCTACAGTGCTTGCTACAGTAACTTTTTTTTTTTTTAGTAGTAGTATTAACGGTCGTTAGTTATTTAACGGCTGTTAACTAACGACCATTATCTTTAACATTTAAAAAAAATTGTACGCACTTTGTCCTTCATCTCAGTGGTTCATTGCAAATTTAGTCCTCAAATAATTTACATAAATGGTCCTTCATGTTATACATCAATTGCAAAATCAGTCCTAGGTAACTAACTTCACGTTAAGTAGCTAACGGCAACAAAAGAATTCCGCAGCAACGCGCGAGTACTAAACTCGTTTATAGCTAACGTGAAGAACCAAAAGCGTAAAATCTTTAGCTACAGTACACGCACTATTCCAAACTGACTTTTTACTGTAGCAGCACTGTTTGGCACTGTAGCAACATTATTTTCAGTTTTAGTCCCTTAACGTGGCGTTCTTTGCAAAGTTAGTCCTTAGGGACTAACAGTGAAAAAAAAGTTAACCTTAGGGGCTATTTCTGTTTTTTATTTGTACAGAAAAAGCCCCTGAAGTTACTGTTCCATTTCAAATTTAATCCACGTTTATTAGATAATGATTGTTAAGAACTAATTTCGCAATTGATCATTATCCTCAGGGGTTAAAATTGGCAAATGTAAAAATTGTGTGAGCACTGTTGCTACAGTGAACCTCACGGTTTTTAAATATATATAACTTATCTTTCCCCTTGGAAGATACAAATCCGTTCTTAGCCATCGTAAAAGACAATGACCCTCTTGTCACGAATACTCCAGAGATATCTTCACAATAATTTTTCTTTGTATTATTGTTTGCATGGTAGACCACACCAGGCTTTTAATTCCATATATCACACAACCCAAAATGGTTGTGGACCACAAAAATGTTAAAGTTATTTATTTAAAGTCAATTTAAGTTCCACAGTCAAAGCGAAATAGTAATACGACATGGGCCGGCGCAGTTTCCATGTAATCTTTTTCATTTGAGAAACTTCCGCTCGATTATTTAATTTTAGGTTTTTCTCGTCCACAAATTTACGAGTATCTAATGATTAATTCCTCGATTATCAAAGAGCCTGAATAAAATAATATTCGACGAATGAATGAACATGTACCGATTTTCATGGAAGAGCCTATAAAATAGGACTAATGGAAGTCAAACTAAAAGCACTCATTCTAATAACATAATGTCATCCTTGAATGTGTTGGAAAAACCTCATGCAGTATGCATACCATTTGCAGCACAAGGTCATATTAACCCAATGCTAAAACTAGCCAAAATCCTTCACTCTAAAGGCTTCCATATCACATTTGTCAACACCGAATACAACCAAAAACGTCTACAGAAATCTCAGGGTTCCATAGGCCTCCCTTCTTTCCAATTTGAGACCATTCCAGACGGCCTTCCCCCACCCGAAAACCTGGATGTTACACAAGATATCCCCTCTTTGTTAAAGTCAACATCCGAAACGTGCTTAGAACCATTTAAGAAGCTCCTTTTGAAGCTTAATAATACCGCGGGGATACCTCCCGTGACATGTGTTGTTTCTGACGGGGTTATGAGCTTTACAGTTGATGCTGCAGAAGAATTGGCCATTCCGGAGGTTTTGTTCTGGACGACAAGTGCTTGTGGCTTCTTGGCTTATGCACACTATATTACTCTTAAGGAAAAAGGACTCATTCCGCTAAAAGGTCGCTCTTTCATATTGTTAATACTTATCCTTCTCTATGTATTTCTTAAGGAAAATTCACCCGCCCATTTTACACATGTACGGTTCTTTTTCAGTTGGGACTTGGATTAACCACCTTTTTTAATTTTTGATGCATATTGTGTGCAGCTAGTGCAAAGTTATTTAACAATTTCTTTTTTGCATGAAGAAATATCATGTAAATTCTTGAATAATAATATCTTGAAATTTTAATGATCATGAGAACGTACCCAGCAAGTTGGTTGCAAATAAATTTCTCTATCTTTGACATGCAGATTCGGCTGAATTAACCAATGGATATCTTGAGACTAAGGTGGATTGCATACCTAGCATGGAAGGTATACGTCTAAAGGACATCCCTACTTTTATTAGAACTACAGATCCAGATGATTTCATGATTAAGTTTGTTATCCAAGAAACTGAGAGAGCGAAAAGAGCATCAGCGATTGTCCTTAATACCTTCTCTGACCTCGAGCAAGATGTCTTGAATGAGTTATCTTTGATCTATCCTTGTGATGTTTACCCCATTGGGCCATTACACTCTATGGTGAGAGACTTTGAGGACAAGGATTTGCAGTCGTTGGGTTCAAGTCTGTGGAAAGAAGAGTCTGAATGCCTTGAATGGCTCGATCGCCAAGAATCTGGCTCCGTTATTTACGTGAACTTTGGAAGTATAACTGTGATAACGCCACAACAACTAGAGGAGTTTTCATGGGGATTAGCTAATAGTGAGCAGAAATTTCTATGGGTAATTCGTCCCGACCTTGTACGTGTAGACTCTCTGGTGCTGTCAGCAGAGTTCCTAGAGATGACGCGCGATAGGGGGTTCGTGGCAAGTTGGTGCCCACAAGAAAAAGTTCTAGATCACCCATCAATCGGAGGGTTTTTGACACATAGTGGGTGGAACTCGACACTAGAGAGCATCACAAGTGGAGTTCCAATGATTTGCTGGCCGTTTTTTGCTGAACAACAGACCAATTGTTGGTGGTGCTGTAATCAATGGGGCATCGGAATGGAGATAGATAGCGATGTTAACAGAAGTCAAGTTGAAAAGGTTGTAAGGGCTTTAATGGATGGAAAATGTATAGATTTGACGACAACGGCTACGGTTTGGAAGAAAAAGGCGGCATCATGGGAGTCGTCTCTCCAGAACATAGATAACTTGATCAACGAAGTGCTTAATCCAGCCATCCTTGGATCTACGTAGATGGAACTGCTATGCATGATTTCATCTTTATCATAGACGATAAATAATTCCATCATTCAACTTTGTATTAAACTCGCTCTTCTATTCTATTGTACCAATAACTTAGCCCGAAATTCCTTTTTTCGAGATTAATGTATTTTAGAGGTATAATCAATTTCAAACCGCTACTCCCTCCGTCTCAAAATTATTATCATAAGAGAGAAATTATAAAGTTTAATAAAAATTAGACACCTACTCAAAAAAAATATCCACATAATATATTTTCTAATTTTTACGTAAAAAGAAAAGTTAACATTATTTTGATACATCAAAAAAAAATGCGAACTATAATTTTGAGACAGAAGGAGTAATATATATGTTATTAATGTGTTCATTGTTCTAATGCATAAGTTCTTTTGATTCGTCAAAACATGATATTTATCCGATCCATGGATAAAGAATGCGGGAAATCGATCTATCTTATTCATATCAGTCTTTCTTTTTCTTGAGAGCCTAAAAACAAAACCCTACTAGCATAAGCAATATGCTAGAGGTGAAGAGAACATGTTGTAGTGGTAAAACTGAATAGCTTTTAGACTTCGGATGGTTTTTATTCGAACTACAAGTTAAATATAGTTTGTTACTACGTAATATTTAATGAACGAAGTAATATAAAGAACACCCAAGGCCTTTGGTATAATGTATGTGAGTGGCACATCAATCTACAAGTCGTACATTTAAATTTCGTTAAAAAGATTTTAAGGTATTAACGTGTGAGATATGTGATATAAGGCTTAAAGTAGTGGTAGTAACTCACCTACCACCACCTCAACTTTCTATCTCATTTATCTTTCACTCACTCTCACTCACCATATATCCGTTTTAGTCACCCAGTCACCTTTCATTACAATACACACTTTATACAAAATATACCTCACACATAACAAAACAATAGAAAACAATTACTTTTGTTTTGGGTCTCACTTTGTCAGTCAACAGTGAATGGTGAGTAACTCATCAAACTAGTTAACTAACTATATTTGAGCGTGAGTTGGGCCTTCTGTTTTGAAACTCGCAACGTGAGTCACTCACTCACGAAGGAAATATCCTCCACTCAGTTTAGTCTAAAAGTTTAAGAGTTGCGCTTAAAAGGATTGCATATATACAAAAGATATTTTGATTTGAAGAAAACGAGAGACACATACATTATTGTAACTTACAAGTTGGGTATGTTTGACGAAATGGGCTGGGACTGTGACTTATATTATAAGCCAAAATTAAAATTTGTATTTTTATAAACTTGTTTGGCAAATGAGCTAAGGCTGAGTCTTATTATTATAAAATTACTAAAAAGGAAATAATTAAATGAGTTTTTGTATACGTTAGATATTTTTGTGGATAAATAAGTAATTTATTCTTCAAAAGTCACAGGATAAAGTTTTTAGCCCCTTTTATGGGGGCTAAAGTTTTTAGCCGACTTATTTTATAAGCTCTTTCATAAGCCACATGATAAACGAGACTTATTTTATAAGCCGGTTTATTTTAAAAGCCCATGCCTTAATAAGCCCGTCATAAGCCTCCGCCAAACATAGCCGTTATCTCCTTGTGAGTCCACTAGAAACAAATTCATCGACACATAAAATATTGTCACCAAAGAGTAAAAAAAGAATGTCACTAAAAAGAGAAATGACATGAATATTACAAAAAAAAAAGGTCACTAAAATTTTTACTTGCTTCTCACACACTAAAAAAATGTATGTAGAAGTCCAATTGGTAGAAATATATTTACAGTGACACAAAAAAATGTGCGTATATATATTTTGCTTTTGGTGACACATTTTGTTTATAAAAAGTATCATTAAGTTTTAAAATTTTTAATTTTTGCTCACATTTTTTAAAAAATGTCACTAAAGTTAGATGTAATGATTTTTCTTATTCATTTTATTTATTTATTTATATATTTTTTCATTAGAACATCTGTTGCTAAATGTTAGTCTATTTTTTCTTGTAGCGGTCCCAACTCTATTGATAGTCTGAGAAGGACGTTAGAGTATTCAAGATAGGAATGCAAATTCGAAAATTTGTTTTTTTGTCATAAATACAGAAAGAACCCACCAATGCTTTAATAAAAATATCTAAATTCACTTATCCTATCCTACGCCCTTCCAAAAAAAAATTATAAAAATAAAAATAAATAAATAAATAAATAAAAACTTATCCTAAACTTAAGAAGTAGCAGACAAAACCAAAAACACAGCTACTAGCACTATCCAAGACCTAACTTTCCCAACCACAATCCATGCAGCACTGTGCTATCACTACTACATATCAGGTCTTTAGCGACAGACATTTCCGTCGGAAATCCGTTAGTATAAGTGGTTTCCGACGGAATTGCGACAGAAATTGTGTGTCGGAGAATCTATGGTCGCTAATTAGTATTTGCCAGAAATCTGTCGGAAACAGCGACAAAGAGTATCTGTCGGAAAATTTCTGTCGGAATCCTATCGGAATCTATTTCGTCACAAATCCGTCGGTGACTGTAGTTGGTAAAGTGTCATAATTCTGTCAGAATAGCTGTTGAAATATCAATAGAAAAAGGTGTATAACTGGACAGGGTTAAAGCTAAAATTTATGTACCCAGTATATAAAATAGCTTAAAACCAATAAATAAAAAAGATCATAAAGAATTAAACATATCTATTACGAATTGTTTATCATCCACATCGAAAAGTTGCATTCAGTTCAAAATCCAAATCGAACCATTCAAAAATATACAAAATGAAATTTGAGTATCTAATCCAAATATTCATAATGATATGACACTCCCTCTCCCGAGCTCCTTCACGAGCATTTGCCTCCAATTCCCTTTGATGCATATGTTCTTGCACTTGATGTTTCACTTTTCGTTGTAGCTACACTTGACTTGCATCTCTATTTCCAGTAGTGATATCACTAATTATGTGCATGTAGTGACTCCCTTGATGACCTGCAACAACACAAGCAAGAAGCTAATATTATATGAAGTCTAACAAAAGTGTTGACGGAATGACAAGTCAATTTACCTAGAATCGACCCACTTACCAATTGCAACACTGGTCAACTAGTTAAAATTAAAAGTTAAAGTTAGTGTGTACGATGTACTATCAATAATAGCCATAAAAAATTACGGTAATTGCAACACTAGCAGTCAATTCATCCTCTACTCCCTGAAACAAGATAGTAGAAACCAATTGAAATAGGAACACAACTTAAAAATAATACTCCGTAATAGTTAAACTTTAGCATAAGATGATTTCTTAGAAGAGATGAATGAATAAGTTAGTTTACCGTTCTGTTGTTAGGGTCCAACACGTTAAGCATATCCATCAACACATCTGCTATTACTCGTACAGTCTCGATTCCCGACAAGCTGTTAAGCAAGACAAGTTGAAGAATGGAGCAAATATGTCAATCTTCACGAAATGTGATTAGAATATTATTTTTTTCGCATATCATTATAAATAGTTAAGAAATATATACCTGAGTACTAACGGAACAGTTTGACGAGAGGCCTCAAGATCGAAACATCCATAAGCTGCAACAGGGTACGTTTGTGGAGGTGTAAATAACGGCATGCTGTTCTTCTCTCTAGGTGGAAATTCTACTCCGCTAGACTAGTAATTCATAAGATAAAATAAAAACCATTGTCAGTAAGAGGGTGTTTGGCATTGTGTTTTTAAGTAACATATAGTCAACTACTCGGTTTTGGATAGTAAGTTAGGAGTAAGTGCGACAATCAAAACACGGTTCTATAGCACAAACCAGAGATATACCTTCAAAATAAGCAGATTAACGGTCTTATCCAAACACTGATCAAAACTGTTTACGTGCTTAAAAATAAGTAGTTAAGCAGATAATCACTTAAATAAGCTATCCCAAACACCCTCTGAATCACTTTTATAATCATAACTTCCTAAACACTACTATAAGAAGTGATTATCTAAATCTTTGAATAACAGAACACAAGCACAACTAGTTGATTATCATATTCTAGTACTCCACGTCACATGAAAAACATACTATCTTGCAAAAAAATAATAATAATAATAATAATTAAAAAAAAAAAAAAAAAAAAAAAAAAAAAAAAAGACGCCGCAAAACAGAATATACAAAATAGAAGATCAATCACCTTGAGTTCATCATATGTTGCGTAGTACTGAGGATACCTTCCTTCACGTCCACCAAAAGCCTCTTGCCAAGTATCTAGCAACAACAGAATCATTTCTCGTATATTTAAATCCGACTACATACCAAAATAACCAATTTATCTATATAAACACAAATCATATTTACCATAAAAGAAACATTTTGTAACACAAAAGAATATATATATCGCACCTTTTCCTTCAACGTTTCAACCATTTAATGAAAATAGATGAAAATAAATTGCCGCCACTTGTTTTGAGCTAGGTGTGATGTACTCCATTGTTTCGCTCCCCGGTGCCTCATTCGTCCCGCTCCCTCACATCAACTAGTTTGAAACTGTAATTGCCTATATAGCATCACATAGAAGACACAAAAGTTTCAGCTTATAAAATCACATCTAAATAGCAACACATTTCTTTTATAAAAAAAAAAATGCCTGAACATTATTACCTGATTTTTTTAGTTCAATTTGTAGTATATCTACTTATACATGGAAATCTAGCATCTTGTATACAAGTTTTACTTATTTACAAAATAATCTGATTAGCCTATGCTAGTTCAAAATAATCTGAACACTAACGGACTAAAAGGAGGAGGTGTTTGGTTTCGCTTATTTTCTAAACTAAACTAAGTATGTACAAGCATAACTTTACTTAACATTATCTACACGTAAAAGAAATAATTAAGTAGCTCACATCAACTGATAACAATCAATGAAACAAACAATGTCATTTTTAGCTCGAACATAACCGATTCTATCCATCAAATCAATTAAAAGTCATTTTTACGCATATATTCTAAAACAATCAAAATCAGTCAAACACTCGAAACAAAAATGTATCTAGTTATCACAACTGATTAATTCTAATTATCACTTTGAGCTTGAATGAAACTAATTCCGCTTATCCGATTATCCAAACACTCATCAACAACAACGAAGCATAAATTAGGGCAAATAATACATTCGAAATTGGGGAAAAACAAACACAAATACAATCACACCAGATAATATATCGGAATCACAAGCACAATTGAAACTGAATAATCAAACCTTTATGATCGGATGAATGGTGGCGATGTGGTCAACGGCGGAACACAGCGGCGGTTGAATTATGGACGGAAATCACGGAATGGAGAGGGAAAATTGAAGTGTGTGAACTGTGAAGTCTGTTTTAGAAGGAAAGTGAAAAGTTGGATGGTTAGGAATTGTTTTATATTTAAGAGTTAATTGCATTTTTGGTCCCTGTGGTTTGGCCAAATTGCAGATTTAGTCCTCAACTTTTTGAAAGTGCACCAGACGTCCCCATTTTAAAGTTTTCGTTGCATTTTTGGTCCCTGACCAACATTAAATGATTAAAATACCCCCATCACTATTTTCTTTTCAGATTTTTTACATCAATGGCCCCTGTGTTGCGCCAGACTTTACAAAAATCGTCCTTTTTTTTTTTTTTACTTATAAAATTAGTATTATTTTTTAATTAAATAATATTCAAAAAATATTAAAGATATTTCAAAAATATTCAAAAAAATTCATTTGTATTATACGTTTTTTTTTACGTTTTCGTCTGCTTTTTCGTCCGTTTTTCGTCCGTTTTCGCACGTTTTCGTCCTTTTTTCGTCGTTTTCGTCCTTTTTTTCGTCGTTTTCGTCCGTTTTTTCACTTTTTCGCCCGTTTTTGTCCGTATTTACACATTTTCATTCGTTTTCGTCCGTTTTTTCACGTTTTCGTCTGTCTTCGCACGTTTTTGTATGTATTTACACGTTTCCGTTCGTTTTCGACCGTTTTTACACGTTTTCATCCGTTTTTCACGTTTTCGCATGTTTTTGTCCGTATTTACACATTTTCATTCGTTTTCGACCGTTTTTACACGTTTTCGTCCTTTTTTCGTCGGTTTTCGCACGTTTTCGTCCGTTTTTGTCCGTATTTACACGTTTTCGCACGTTTTTGTCCGTATTTACACATTTTCATTCGTTTTCGACCGTTTTTACACGTTTTCGTCCGTTTTTACACGTTTTCGTCCGTCTTCGCACGTTTTCGAAAAAAAATTGATTTTTTATTTCTCGAAATTAACAAAATTTTGAAAAAAAAAATAATTTTTTATTTTTCGAAAAAAAAATATTTTTCGAAAAAAAAAATATTTGGAAAAAATGGACGAAAACGTGTAAAAACGGTCGAAAACGAATGAAAATGTGTAAATACGGACAAAAACGTGCGAAAACGTGAAAAAACGGACGAAAAATTGTAAAAAACGGTCGAAAACGTGTAAATACTGACAAAAACGTGCGAAGACTGACGAAAACGTGAAAAAACGGACGAAAACGAATGAAAATGTGTAAATACGGACAAAAACGGGCGAAAACGTGAAAAAACGGAAGAAAACGTGTAAAAAACGGTCGAAAACGAATGAAAATTTGTAAATACGGACAAAAACGTGCGAAAACGTGAAAAAACGGATGAAAACGTGTAAAAACGGTCGAAAACGAACGGAAACGTGTAAATACAGACAAAAACGTGCGAGGAAAACGTAAAAAACTGACGAAAACGGAAGAAAACAAACGAAAACGTAAAAAAATAGATGAAAACGTAAGAAAACTGACGTAAACGGACGAAAACGTAAGAAAAAAAAGATGAAAATGTATAAAAAAACGGAAGAAAACGTAAAAAAGCAGACGAAAACGTAAAAAAAAAACAGACGAAAACGTAAAAAAAAAATACGTATAATACGTATGAATTTTTTTTTAATATTTTTGATTGTTTTTGGAATATCTTTAATATTTTTTAAATATTATTTAATTAAAAAATAATACTAATTTAAAATGTAAAAAATAAAAAATAAAAATAAATAAAAATAAAGGACGATTTTTGTAAAGTCTGGCGTAACACAGGGACCAAAAATGTAAAAAAACTGAAAAGAAAATTGTGATGGAGGTATTTTAGTCATTTGATGTTGGTCAGGGACCAAAAATGCAATGAAAACTTGAAAATGAGGACGTCTGGTGCATTTTCAAAAAGTTGAGGACCAAATCTGCAATTTGGCCAAACCACAGGGACCAAAAATGCAATTAACTCTATATTTAGTGTGGTAATGAATGAAAATTTTGTTATCGTCTAAGTATTACTCCTAAAAAATTAACTTTAAAAAAGAAGATAAATTTAAAGGTTATTGTTTAAAGGTTATTGTTTGTATCTCTTGAGTTATTTATAAATTGGTGATCGTTAAAAATTTAAAGGTTATTGTTTGTATCTCTTGAGTTAAAGTTTTTGAATGTAACAATGTTTGTAATTAAGCTAAGAAATGTTGTTAAAAGTAATCAAAGTCTAATACAATTTGTCATGGTATGCGAATAATTGAAATGATTTTTTCTCATGTCAAGCCCAGTTAGGAATGTCCAATGACTCCAATACCACCTGGGGATTTATAAACAAACTGAAGATTTGAAATTAACTAATCCATAGACCATAGTTGAAATATTGTTTCATATATCAAATATTACTTTTAAAGTTAGCAATAAATAACAAACAAGTTTTTAATATTTCTGTCGAAATTCCCTCGGAAATAATACTTATTTGTGACGGATTTCCGACGGAAATAAAAAGATATTAAAAATTGAAAATAATCAAAACATTTCTGATGGAATAGTGACAGATAAACATAGATGTCGGTAAAACGAAGGAAAGTTGACGGTAAATAATGTAAATTAGTGACAGATTTCCGACGGAAATCATGTCTCTTGGAAATCCGTCGGAACTCAGTCGCATAAGAATTTTTCTGAACATTTGTCGCTGATCTAATGGAACTTTGTCGGTAATTAGTGACGGATATCTGTCCGTCGGAAATTCCGTCAGTGAAGGTCCAATTTCTAGTAGTGTATAATACACCGTTAAATACTTGGTCGTCACTTACGATCAAATAGATAATCAACAAACACCAAGTCTTAAATCCTAGACATACCATCAAGAATATAAGAATAGATCGCGGATACAGGACTTCTTACTATGGTATTGGTTTTACTACAATTTGTTCTAAAAAATTCTACACAGTAAATTTCTAAAATTATTTATTTACGAGTATATATTAAAATAAAAATACATTAATGAGTACGAAGGACTGCTTAGCAGTGGCGGATCCACGATTTCGGATTAGGGTATGCATTTTTTAGTAGAGTTATTATTATTACTCGTATTATTATTATTATTATTATTATTATTATTATTTTAACAAAATCCAATTTTCGGGTTGGGTTTTCGAGTCTGATTTTTTGGATACAATTATGCACGATTGTTTTGTTTATTTTTAATCCGTTACAATAGTTGATTTAGTTTATCTGTGATTGTATTGATTATTCAGATTAAACTATTTTATTACCCCAAATGGTTTGAGCTCATCTAATATTTTTTAATAATCATATTAATGTTAGAGTGATCAGCTCATACAAAAATACTAATCAACGATAATAAATAAACTAGACTAATGCTCATTTATAACTTTGGTGCTAAATGAATAACTAGCTCACATTTTCACATTTACACTCTGTTCTCGAGTTATATTTGAAGGGAAAAGGAAGTGAAGTGGAAGGTAAAGGGGAGGGTGGTAAGAGGTGGAGAAAGAAAAGTAAAAAATATTGTGTGTTCTTTAGTTGTATAAAGGAAGAAAGGAAGTGATGTAAAGTGATGAAAACAATAAAGAATTTGACAATTTTGGCCTCATGTTTAAGTGGAAGAAGATAAAATATAATATTTGTTAGTAGGGACAATTTAATAAATATACGTTCTAATATTCATTTCACCCACTTTCAGGCCAAAATCACTGTGAAAGTATACATTACAAAAAACCTTAGAGGTCCACTCACTTTACTCCCTTTACATACCATTTCATTCATCTAAAATTTCTTAAGAACACCCTTAAATTTGACTTTCTCCCCTTTCATTTCACTTTCATCCTTAAAATTATCTTGAGATCATAAATAATCTTATAAAAAAGAATCCTAAAAGCCTGTTACAGGATAAACTATAGATTAATTTCCACGTTTTCAACATAAAAGACAAAAATAAGTACTACAAACACGTTGTATAAATTGTAAAATATTGATTTGCTTTCATTTATAACTTGACAAAGGGCTTGGGGAAAAGAAATGGTAAGCTCAAATTCAACCTTATAACTAATTAATTTACACTACATGTGGCCCAAGTAAAAACATTTAAGCCATTGACCTTCATCTTCCTCAACGTATCGCTGAAATACTCAGATTTACCAATCAAGTTTTCTTCTTCTTCTTCTTCTTCTTCTTCTTTAGTTTTTCTTTTCTTCGATATCAATGGGTATGCACTGATAATTTTCCAGTATTTTAGAGGGTGTGCACTCACAAATTTATAGTGTAATTCAGGGACAGAACCATGTTGAAGGTGAGATGGGCCATGACAAACTCAAATCTTTTACCAAATATATATGTATTTAGCCTATTAATTACTTCGCTAAATTACTTTTGGCCCACCTTACCAGTCCATACAAATTACGTAGTACGGTAGTAGTATAGAAGGCATTCGATTAAAAATTCGTAGTTAGCTGCAGTAGCGAAGCTAGAAAATTTTCAGTGGGGGGTCGGGATCTAATTTTTTTTTCCTAACGCTATTTTTCGGGTAATATGTTCGGGTCGGTGATTCGCTTCGGGTCGGGTCAAAAATTAAATACTATTATTATAAAAAAAGGGTTTCAATCACTAAAAAACTAAGCATTTGTCCAGGACAACTAAACATTAAAAAAGAGACAAACGATTGGTACCTTGGTTTGATTCATTGAAGAAATTAGAGTTTAGACTTTCGACCTTTAAGATCCTTGAATTATTCAATTATGGACTCCGCATCAAACTTGTTAGCAATTTCTTTTTCTATGTAAATCACCATACTGTTTGCTAGATTCTGAGGGTAGAAAGGGGAGGGTTTGGGATTTGGTTAATTGGTTTGTTAATTGTTAGGGATTGTTCTATATATATATATATATATATATATATATATATATATATATATATATATATATATATATATATATATATATATATATATATATATATGTATATATATATATATATATTTTATTTTTTTTAATGGGCTAAGTAATGGATTTTAGTTTAGGGATATGGGCTTATGTAAAATGTAATGGATCAATTTTATTGCTTAATCTATAAAAAAAAATTTCACAATTAAAATGGGGGGTCGAAACCGAATATACTGAAATTTTTCTACACAAAAACTATATACCCCCTACATCGCAAAAAAAAAATTCGAGGGGTTGGGCGCCCCTCCCCGCCCCTAAATAGCTACGCCAATGGTTAGCTGGACAGCGTCTAACTTGTTTTTGTTCAACCCTGTTTATTTTTATATTAGGAAGCATCCATTATATTGGTTATGTTTAGAGGTGCAAATAAATCAGTTTTTTCGGTTTTCGGTTTTAGAAAAACCGGTTTTAAAAAATTCGGTCTTTCTAATAACCAGTTTCGGTTTTTTGGAATCAGTTTTCTTCGGTTATAAATGTTCGGAATCGGTTTTTTCACTTACAAATTTTCGGGATCGGTTTTTTACCGGTTCGTTTTTTTCGGTTATAAATGTTCTGATTCGGATTTTTTATCGGTTATTTACCGGTTCATTTTTTTCCGGTTCGTTTTTTTTCCGGAATTTTACTAAAAACTTCGAACATTTATTTAATAAACTTGTTAATTATCAAAAATATAATTAAACAATATTCTCATAACTTTTATTTAAACAATACAATTATACAATAATAACTTTTATTATAACGGACATATTTTTATTAAGAAGCTTATCATCAAAAGCATGTAAAGTTGCTCGTTGTCGTAATCTATATTATCTATAAAGAGAAAATGGTCAAAAAATCAAGAAATAAAAAGTGAAAAACTTAAATTAATGGTTTGCCTAAATTACCCTTAAGTAATGCATTTACCACTCCTTAATACCACTAATTTAAAACTTAATTAAAACTTAAATGAAAACATGAAAACTTACATTACACGTTCAATTTTTTTGTCAACTTAAAAACATAGAAAGTTAAATGAATAATTATAAATGAAAACATGGAAATGTAAAATTGTTTTGTCAAACTTAAGAATAAATACACACGTATATAAAAACAAACTTTTACATACTAGACGAGTAACCGTGGATAGAAACGGAATTTTATAGTGGCAGATAGTTATAGTGATATTTTGGTTACACAAAAAGTTACACAAATCACTTAACCAAAATATCATTATAATTAAATGCCGCTATAAAATCTCGTTGCTATACACGGGTACTCGTCTAGTATATTTTCAAACATTATGCAAGTAGAATTCCACCTAGTATTATTATCAAAATAAGGTTTTAGGAGTACTACACTGGACTTTTTAATATAAATACCCTTTAATAATTATTTTATTTCATTTCTACACACAAACATACACACACTAATACTCTCTCTACAAAATCTTCTCCCACCTCTCTCACACACTAATACTCTCTCTACAAAATCTTCTCCCACCTCTCTCTCTCTATCACCGCCGGCCACCACCAACGTCTGGCCAACTTCCGGTCGTCGGAAAATTTTTCGGCCACTTTTATTTTATTACACCAAAAGATAAATCGGGACGTGCTCGTTCCGGAAGTACAAGTCGATTTAATCAAAACCACC
Source organism: Artemisia argyi (assembly GCA_030686995.1). Classification (NCBI taxonomy): domain Eukaryota; kingdom Viridiplantae; phylum Streptophyta; class Magnoliopsida; order Asterales; family Asteraceae; genus Artemisia; species Artemisia argyi. The sequence goes on along the minus strand of CM060690.1, from coordinate 43,833,656 downwards.
TCGGACCCCTCCAACCACCACTAGCCGCCGCCCCTTGCACCACCATCAACACCACCACGAGCCACCACCTCCCTCCTCCTCTTTTTCTTTTTCTTTTCTTTCTCAGTAAAACATCCAAACACACCCTATTTGTTATTTTATTTTTTATTTTTTTATAAAACTCTAAATATTAAAAATATTACTTTCGAATTAAAATAGTAAAAATAATTATTTTTTCGAAAATCTTTTATTATATCCGAATATTTTTATAAAATTTTTACATTTTTATTTATTTTATTTTTATATACCGAAAATATATATTTTATAAGGGCAACGCGTATGAATATAAAAAAAATATAAAAAAAATAAAAATAAGTAAAACCGGTTTAAACCGGTTATTTTTAAAAACCGGATAAAACCGGTTATATAACCGGAAAAAACCGGTCTGGAGAAAAAAAATAGAAAACTGGTCTAACCGGTTTGGTTTCAAAAAAACCGGTTCGGTTTTTTTTAAAACCATTTTTGTAAAAAACCGGTTGCGGTTTTTTTCCCGGTTTAAAAAAAAAAAAAAAAAAAAAAAAAAAAAAAAAAAAAAAACAACAACCAGTTCTATATTTGCACCTCTAGTTATGTTCTTACTTTTAGAGTAAAACAATTACTTATTTTTCATTACCATTGCTTAGTTTTAAACTGATTATTTTGTATATAAGCTTTGACAATTAGATATTGTTTTAGTCTTCTAGATGATTTTGACGACGTCATGAGCAGTTTAAATGAAAATCTCTTATCTTGAAACTTTTAAAATCGTTAATCTATTTTTCTCGAGTGTATTTTTTTTTTTGCCCACCCTGCTAAAAGTTTCTGGCTCCGTCACTGGTGTAATTTATACTAACTTATGAGAAAAACAAAAATAAATTACACTACTAAATTTTTTCACAGGATATGCACGTGCATACCTTGTGTATAAGCTAGATCCACCCCTGCTGATAAGAGACCTTTCACCTCCTAGGTATTGCATCTGTAAAAGTGTAAATTGAAGTATGATGGTAAGAACTCTAGAAAAAGTCAAAAAGTTACAGTAGGTTTAAATATTATGGGCTCAAGTAAATGGGCTAACTAATGAAATACAATTGCAGTTTTATTTAGCTCACTAAAGTAATAGTAAACCAAGGCCTTAACTCACTAGCAGCTAGGGGTGTTCATCGGTTCGGTTATCGGGTTATTCGGTATATTCGGTTCGGTTTGTTCGGTTAATTTTTTTTCTGGGTTAAACCGAAAACCAAACTGAACCGAATTCAAATTTGATTCAACCGAACCGAATAACCGAAAACCGAACTCCTATAACAGAAAACCAAACCGAATAACCCGAATTACGTAATTTTAATATTTTTTTCATTTAATTATATATATATTTTTAAAACAAATTTTTTTTCAAGCTTAAATAATGTTATACTTATAATAAAAAAGACTTTTAGTGATTATTTAATATATATAAATACATAAAAAAAATATATATATATTTATATATTTTCGGTTTTCGGTTCGGTTTTCGGTTTTCATTGCCAAACCTATATCCGAACCGATGACCGAATATTTAGTTCGGTTCGGTTTCGGTTTTCGGTTATCGTGGATATTACCCGATCCATGAACACCCCTACTAGCAGCAGGCAGCAACAATTATAATATGTCATGAACCTTGTTAACTTGTTTAATTTTTTTAGTTTTTACTTTATTTTATTTTGAACGGCAAACTTGTTTAATTAGATTCTTTTAAGATAAATCATGCAATTCCTTCCTACTCATTTGTCTCAAAGTAATTCTATTAATACGGAAAACATATAGTTTAACAAAACATAATCACTACAAACTTAATTTTAAAGTATGACATCAATTATTAATTGATTTGATTGAGCTTTGTAATTTCAATTTTGATTAAGAGTATTTTTATAATTAAGCTAACTTCACGAGTTTACTTGATAATAATAAAATATTCATGTAGAAAATCATAATAAATACCAACATATGTGATTATTGAATTAATAAAACTGAAATGTGAATATAATATACGAAAGGTTGTGTAATTCTCGGTTTTAAGTAAGATTACATTCCATATTCAAGAAATAAAGTTTATTGTTAGTTGAGTTGTAGAAATCGAGTGTGAGATATAAACAAGTAATGTAAACGAATCTGACAATGTAATAATCACTGACGCACACAGATAGTCTATTGACACATTCTTACAGATACACATATTACATCACCTAATGATTGATATTTATACTTAACCAATCAATTGTAAGTTGTGACTTATTATAAGACTAGCTTACAGACTCGTGGAATCCACGGGGTTTTAGAAGAATGAATGCATAAATAAATTAAGTGTGTGAGAAAGGTGAGAGGAAAAACAAAGGTAGACAGTTTGATATTTTTTGTGAATGGAATAATAATTAGTAACCGAACGATCCTATAAACAACTATGGTTGTGAATATGTATGTAACAAATGTCCATTTCTTGAACTAAATTTGACAATACTTGTCACTTCAATCTTGTGTCTATCATTTCGCTTGGGGATGCTACAATGTGTAAATACCTGCAGGCCCGGCCTTGGCTATGGGCAGTACGGGCGAGGGCCCAAGGCATCCAACAATCAGAGGGCATCATTTTTATGGTGTCGTGTATAAGTTTTATTTATGCTCTCGTGATAGTCAGCTCGTGTTTCTTGTTTCTCATCCATGGAAAAATATGAAATGAAGAAGAAGATATAAGAAGAGTGAGAGAGAGAAACAATAAAAAAAATAGTACTGTAGTAGCCTTTTTTAAAAGATAATTTATCATAGAGTACTTGTTTTGTCTTTTTATATTTACATTTTGATTGGCACTGATATTCAAAATGTTAATTTTCCACCTCATACTTTCATTTCTAGTTTTCGTATCGTTTTTAAAGATAATTCTTACTAGTATTACGGAACTCAATGTAATGCACGAAAAACACAAAAACTATATTGAAAGTTGCCAATATTAAATTGTATTCACACAATAGCCTCAACTAGATATTTGACATTTACTTTATCCGTCTCAAAATTATAATATATATTTTCTTTTTTTATGTTTCAAAATAATTATCCATATTTTATTTTAAGTAATAAAAAAAATTGATAGAGAATATTTTATTTGATTGGTTGAAAATTTTATTAGTCTCACTTTTATTAAAGTGTATTATTGTCTCATAACAAAAATTTTAGGATGAAAAGAGTAGTTTTTACAATTTTTATCTTTTTAGTTTCATTTTTATTTATTTCATATACTTTATTTTGTACATGTAAAATACTTGATTTTAGTTCTAAGTTCATAAAAGTGTTTGACATATAATTTTAATCGAAGTGTTGGTCGTATAGATATGTGATAACGTGTTAACTCAGAGTGGTTTGTGCATAATACATCTTTTAGTTTATATCCAAGTAATAATAAGGATTTGATAAATGTATACAACATATTAAAAGCCAATAATTATTAGATTAAGTAAAGTTAATCAAAAAAACTTGTCCAGGTTTGATTGACTTGATATTAGGGCCTTGTTTAAAGGTTGTATGAAGATAGCGCAATGTTTGTTTACAATACCTTGTACTCATTTTTCAATAGTCACAGTTAGGGCATCAAAAATTTGTTTCGCACAGGGTAGCAAAAAGTTCAGGGCAGGCCCTGCCTGCACATGTGTACATAAACATAAAACAACCGAATTAGATAGATTATTTTGATAACATGGTATTAAGATCAAATAAATATTATTGTTAGTTATAAAGTATTCGTTTGCCACTAACCGTTTATAGCGCATCTTGCTTGAAGCGCCAGCACATGCATACATTAAGACATAAGAACCAAATTTGAAGAATTATTTTGATTTCCATGGTATTAAGCTACAAATAAATAATAATGTTAATTACAAAAATACCTCATGAACGTTGATCATAGTCTGTGAAGAACTTCTTTATAAACAACATTTGTGGTTGTTTTTGATAGATTATGTTATAGATCATTTTAGCTTGAGGTTTGTTAGACCTCATCTAGGGATTACACAACAATAATGATTAAGAACATGAATGCACAGCGGAATGTATAAACATCATTATTGCTAACAAGGTTTCTTCGTCATCATCTCCTAACACTATTACAAGGACAATAAGCCCCAATACTAACTTGATCAATGGTAATACGGTTACTCAACATTAACAAGTATAAATCCCAACAGATTACCATCTGAATCAGAAACGGCAACCTTCAAACCTTTTTTGCTTTTTACGCGTGAAAGAGCCACCTATACTTGTCCATGTATGAAAATGGGACGTGGCCATGTATAGTTGTCCATATGAGCACGAGTGGTTTCTTCTTTCCCACTTCCATTTTTGTCAAAATTATCCAGATCACCATATGCCACCACTTGGCCTATCACGTCTGGAGATGAAGAAAAAAAATTAGTTGTTTAAGATATGTAACATTCTATAATAATGGTTATAGTTGTAAAAGGAAAAGGTAAGCACATACCAAACTGTCCATCCTCCTCATTATTCAGGCCAACAATCGAGTTAAAAGGTTGAAACTGAAAAGCATGGATAGATACTGTAAAATCAGGACATGGTTCCACTGTAGTGGTGGATAAAAAGCTTAGCCGCAGTCGTTTTTTCACAATCCTGTATTTTGGTTGTATTTCTCCAAGGATGTAACCTTGAAGAGTTACATATTTATCCTCTTCAAGTTGGTATTTGAACTTATTAATCAAAGCCACCCTCACCTGACCTTGGATCATAGTATCCTGTTCCAAAAATAGGCCACTTAAATTTAGTGTTGGAAGACA